>JAUIMM010000039.1:31237500-31667500 GCA_031769625.1 Taudactylus pleione | reverse complement strand
GGTAGAGGGCCCTGCTCGTAAGAGCTTACATTCTAAAGAGTTGACATGATGGTGGTCCAGTGGCAGTGAAGCTCCTAGAAGAATGTGATGGCACCTCTGATGAGCTTGTCAAGACCAAATGCAGGCCCAAGCAGCCTGTTGCAAGGTATGCTAATCCCGACAGCCGGCTTCCTGACTGTCATATCCCGGCAAGTGTCTAAAGACAGGCGTCAATATGCAAACGCCTGTCATTAGACATATACGCTGGGAGACCGACTCCCCCTGCATCCCGATCGAAGGGATGCTGGGCGCCGAGCGCGGATAGCCGTGTTTAGGTTTAGGGCTCCCGGGGGGGACTTGGAGTTAGTCACCCCCCCGGGAGGTTAGGGTTAGGCTAGGGGAAGGGGGGGTTAGGGTTAAGCATCCCTGGGGGAGGTTAGGGTTAGGCACTCCCCCCCGGTGGGACTTAGGTCTAGACAATGGGGAAGGGGGAGTTAGGTTTAGGCACTTAGAGGGGGATTAGGGTTAGGTACTGGGGGGGAGGTTAGGGTTAGGTAACCCTAAGGGAGGGTTAGGGGGTAGAATTAGGTTAGTTGTACTTACCGTAGGGACGATCGGGATTTCCACTGCTGCCGGGATGCTATTGTCGAGATTCCAACCGCCGGACGTACCAATTCTTGTTGCAAATACCTATGTCAGTGATGGACAATCAGTGGCTTTGGCTACAGTACATTCATACAGTCCCAACCTACACCCAGGTAGCAGAACCAGGGCCGGCAACAGAAATAATGGGGCCCGGTATACACATTTTTGTAGGGCCCCCCCTGGGGGGGAAGGGGGAGGGGAGAGAGAGAGGGAGGGGGAGAGGGAGAGAATAAATAAAAAAAAAGTAAGGAACTGACCTGTCACCTGGCAGGTGTCTTCCGGAGGAGGAAGCAGGACCCGCATGCCTGACTCTAAGGTCTCGTCTAGCTGGGATATCGAACCTAGGAAAACAGGCCAGACTCCTTTGATCAGCATTTTGCAAAGGGGCTGGTCACTACATTATGACGTTGAACACCTGGCAACACCAACGTCAGGGAGAAGGTAAGAGGCGCAAAGGGGAAATAAGCACTACAGAGGGGAGAGATGGAAATGGGAGGGAAACGAGGGGATAGCATTCTGATTGACAAGCAGTGATTGGCTACTTATTGTTGCTGCCATTCTGCATGTGGAGGCTCAAATATAGTTACCTCTGTTATTAACACCAGCTTACTGCAAATTTGTACTATCTACAATAAGTCACTGGGGCAACTGAGTAACGACAAGCACTTTACATTCTATGGGAAAGGGTGCTGCTATTGACCAGAGGACCATTCTATAGGTTTACAGGAGCCGCATGTAGTCATTAAATTTTGTTGGCTTGTCATCATGATTTTAGCAGCAGACAATACTGGCAGTGTATCATTTTTTTTGCACCGATGTGGCGTGTTGTGGATCTATGGAGAAAAAGGTTTGGCGACATACTGTATTATACAGCTGTTGACCAGCTGTACAATCTGCTTGATGTCACCCGTCCCTTAGCAGAATGTTTCCTGCTGTCCTGTACTCCTGCTAAGACTGTTTGTTCCTTTAACCACCTGAGTCACTTCGTCATGTCAGACTTGATGCTCTGCTGCCTTTCCTGCTTCTTCCAGTTGCCGTTACAGGATCCACTGTAGAGCAGTCATCTGATAGACTTTTAGTCGCGAGACACAACATCAGTTGCTTATTCTCGGGCAGGAAGTGGAGGTTGTGTGTGTTTTATGTAGTTTTTGTGTTTTATACTTTGATTTGGAAGGGTGTGAAAATTGCACATTGAACAGAAAGAACTAGCTGGTTGTAATAGTGCATTGTACCAATAAATGACCTCCCAAACATAGGTTTTCCTCCTAAATGACCCTTAGCACATGTTTTACAATCACAGACATAAACAAAATATACAATCTGGTGCTTTTTCACTCAATTTGTAAAGGAGAATCTTCCAGTTATCAATAGTCTTATTTGTGTCATCCCAGTGTCGAAGCCGGATGATTGGCTGAGACCAGATCTTAAATTAATATGGGGCAATGCCATCTTGTGTTGCCCCTGGCGACGCCATCTTGCGTCGTCAGCATGAAACCATTGTGTGCGATACTAATATGCGATTATTAGCATTGTGCGTCTGCATTGCTACCGCATATTGTTAAAAGTCCTAACATATCCCATACGCACATTAAATAAAGCAAAACATATACAAGACACACAGAGCACAGTTGCGCTGTTTATCAAACCACTCTACACATAAACGCACCACGCATATTAGCGACTATACGCAATATTCTCACACTTACATATACCAAAACTTATAAAAAGGTTCCTCCACATTAAAAGCTTAATATCAGAGGTTATTCTAGCGAATACTTATGTTGTGAAATGAAATGTATACGATATTTAAGGTACATAAGCTAGTAGACATATCATGTTTGATACCATTCTAAACCACTGTTTGTTTGCAGATTTCCGGTTCGACCTGCAAGGAAATCGCATCATGCATTCGCAAGATATGAACAATATGAAAATAGTGGTTAGAATGTGAAACTGTATGAAGTGTTTTTTACTAGTTTAAACCAGTTCTTCAGCGGGAAAACCACACAAAGCAACATCTGAGGAACTGGGACATACCCCTAGTGATGCTATATGAACTGTCCAATGACCTGCATCGTACCAGAATGTCCACGAGCAAGATCCAATGGAAACCCGTTAACTATTTTCTTTGTTCTGGGAGGGTATATAGCTTCCATGCTGGTTCTAGTATACAGCCATTCTTTTTAGATGACCACAGGCTTCTGGGCTGATGACTGTATGCTGGGACCAGTGCGCACGCATATGTATTGGGCTGTATCGTATTCTGTATTTTATTGTCTTTGCGCTAATTGTACGAGATGAAAGCGTGTAACTTTCTTTTATTGCAATAAGAACTTTTGTGCGTTGGAATCACAATAATTGTCTGGACAGCAATTATTTCTCTCTAACAATTTAAGGGTATTCATACCAGGAATAAACACTGAAATCACAGCTAGTAAACGTACACTTTAATGGACGTATATATATGAATATTGCAAATTGCGCCCCAGGAACTTGTGCATTTATGTAGGCGGTAATGGCGATCATATAAATAAGAATACAGTGATAAGTAATAAAACGATTTTTGCTTATGCAAAAGAGAAGATTCAAAATGTGGACATATGGACCCATAGGTCATTATGATCTGTAACATAATGGTAATCAGAATAATGTTCCGATTAAAATACATCCTGAACAAAAGAACTGAACAAATCAAAGCAAGAAAAATAGAACAAAACGTACACATATATATATATATATATATATATATATATATATATATATATATATATATATATATATACACACACACACAGTATGGTCACTAACAAACTAAACCAAGAATAAAAAAAATGTAAAATTTGAAAAAATGTTTAAAAAATATATAATTTGCAGTCTTGTATAATCATGAAGTAAAAATAATTTTTCCAGATAATTTGAAGTGCTGTAATCAATACAAATGTCTCGGTAGAGAGTGGCCGTCACACAACTCTATTCTGTGAAGTGTTTTGTATCCAGGCTTTGCAGTGGTGCTAGGACACGCTTTAAGAAGAGGGGCCTTCAGGTTACACTGGCCAGTGATTTTGTGAACAGACAATGGGTACTGCCTTGAATGACAATGCTAAGTACTCCGGACATTCTATCTCACCAGGGAACATGTTATCAGAGATTTATGCCCGTATTCAATTGGAATCGGCGATAATTTATCACCGATGACGTCATTTTCGCTAATTTGAAATATCCCCGTATTCAATTACATTGACTTTTCGCCTTTGCGAAAAGTTAATGTAAAAAAACGGGATAATTTTTCGCCAGCCTTTAGCAGGTGAAAAACAATGTAGAAATGTGGTATAGGGGTGCAGGCTTAAAAAAAATAACCTGCACCCTTGGCACCCATTATAGATACTCCCCTTCATTAGGTTACAGATCATAATGACACAGGGGTCCATATGTCCACATTTATTATATAAGAGCCATTACCACCTACATAGATGCACAAGATCCTGGGGCGCAATTTGCAATATTCATATATATACGCTTAACCGGAGAACACTGGGGAAGCCCCTCTTGCAATTTTGCTGCCCAGATTACACCCAGATTAAGAGAGCGTTCAGTAGATTAACCTTCTACTTTAATGGAAGTATTGTCTCTGTTACAACAAGCAGTTTATATTTGCCTCTATGCCTCACCAAGCAAATATTATTGGAATCTATTATCCATTTAAAAAATATATATATATATATATATATATATAAAAAGACACATACAATCAGCATCAGGATATAGTATTGGGTGCAGGGTTAGGGGGTTAAGGGTACAGTAGTGTGTGCACGGTTAGGTGGTAAGGACAAAGTATTGGGTGCAGGATTAGGGGGTAAGGGTACAGTAGTGTGTGCAGGGTTAGGTGATAAGGACATAGTATTGGGTGCAGGGTTAGGGGGGTAAGAGTACAGTAGTGTGTGCAGGGTTAGGTGATAAGGACATAGTATTGGGTGCAGGGTTAGGGGGGTAAGGGTACAGTAGTGTGTGCAGGGTTAGGTGATAAGGACATAGTATTGGGTGCAAGGTTAGGGGGGTAAGGGTACAGTAGTGTGTGCTGGGTTAGGAGATAAGGACATAGTATTGGGTACAGGGTTAGGTGGGAAAGAATAAAGTAGTGTGTGCACGGTTAGGTGGTAAGGACATAGTATTGGGTGCAGGGTTAGGGGGGTAAGGGTACAGTAGTGTGTGCAGGGTTAGGTGATAAGGACATAGTATTGGGTGCAGGGTTAGGGGGGTAAGGGTCAAGTAGTGTGTGCAGGGTTAGGTGTAAGGACATAGTATTGGGTGCAGGGTTAGGGGGGTAGGAGTACAATAGTGTGTGCAGGGTTAGGTGATAAGGACATAGTATAAGGTGCAGGGTTAGGGGGGTAAGGGTACATTAGTGTGTGCACGGTTAGGTGGTAAATACATAGTATTGGTTGCAGGGTTAGGGGGGTAAGAGTACAGTAGTGTGTGCACGGTTAGGTGATAAGGACATAGTATTGGGTGCAGCGTTAGGGGGGTAATGGTACAGTAGTGTGTGCAGGGTTAGGTGATAAGGACATAGTATTGGGTGCAGGGTTAGGGGGTAAGGGTACAGTAGTGTGTGCAGGGTAAGGTGATAAGGACATAGTATTGGGTGCAGGGTTAGGGGGGTAAGGGTACAGTAGTGTGTGCAGGGTTAGGTGATAAGGACATAGTATTGGGTGCAGGGTTAGGGGGGTAAGAGTACAGTAGTGTGTGCAGGGTTAGGTGATAAGGACATAGTATTGGGTGCAGGGTTAGGGGGGTAAGGGTACAGTAGTGTGTGCAGGGTTAGGTGATAAGGACATAGTATTGGGTGCAGGGTTAGGGGGTAAGGGTACAGTAGTGTGTGCTGGGTTAGGAGATAAGGACATAGTATTGGGTGCAGGGTAAGGGGGGTAAGGGTACAGTAGTGTGTGCACGGTTAGGTGGTAAGGTCATAGTATTGGGTGCAGGGTAAGGGGGGTAAGGGTACAGTAGTGTGTGCAGGGTTAGGTGGTAAGGACATAGTATTGGGTGCAGGGTTAGAGGGGTAAGGGTACTATAGTGTGTGCAGGGTTAGGTGATAAGGACATAGTATTGGGCGCAGGGTTAGGGGGGTAAGGGTACAGTAGTGTGTGCACAGTTAGGTGTAAGGACATAGTATTGGGTGCAGGGTTAGGGGGGTAAGAGTACAGTAGTGTGTGTAGGGTTAGGTGATAAGGACATAGTATTGGGTGCAGGGTTAGGAGGGGTAAGGGTACAGTAGTGTGTGCAGGGCTAGGTGGTTAGGACATAGTATTGGGTGCAGGGTCCAGGGGTAAGAGCACAGTAGTGAGTGCAGGTTTAGGTGATAAGGACATAGTACTGGGTTCAAGGTTAGAGGGGTAAGGGAAAAGTAGTGTGTGCAGGGTTAGCTGATAAGGACATAGTATTGGGTGCAGGGTTAGGGGGGTAATGGTACAGTAGTGTGTGCAGGGTTAGGTGATAAGGACATAGTATTGGGTGCAGGGTTAGGGGGTAAGTGTACAGTAGAGTGTGCAGGGTTAGGTGGTAAGGACATAGTATTGGGTGCAGGGTTAGGGGGGTAAGGGTACAGTAGTGTGTGCAGGGTTAGGTGATAAGGACATAGTATTGGGTGCAGGGTTAGGGGGGTAAGGGTACAGTAGTGTGTGCAGGGCTAGGTGGTAAGGACATAGTATTGGGTGCAGGGTCCAGGGGTAAGAGTACAGTAGTGTGTGCAGGTTTAGGTGATAAGGACATAGTAGTGGATGCAAGGTTAGGGGGGTAAGGGACCTGTAGTGTGTGCAGGGTTAGGTGATAAGGACATAGTATTGGGTGCAGGGTTAGGGGGTAAGGGTACAGTAGTGTGTGCAGGGTTAGGTGATAATGACATAGTATTGGGTGCAGGTTTAGGGGGGTAAGGGTACAGTAGTGTGTGCAGGGTTAGGTGATAAGGACATAGTATTGGGTGCAGGGTAAGGGGGGTAATGGTACAGAAGTGTGTGCAGGGTTAGGTGTAAGGACATAGTATTGGGTGCAGGGTTAGGGGGATAAGAGTACAGTAGTGTGTGCAGGGTTAGGAGATAAGGACATAGTATTGGGTGCAGGGTTAGGGGGTAAGGGTCCAGTAATGTGTGCAGGGTTAGGTGTAAGGACATAGTATTGGGTGCAGGGTTAGGGGGGTAGGAGTACAATAGTGTGTGCAGGGTTAGGTGATAAGGACATAGTATAAGGTGCAGGGTTAGGGGGGTAAGGGTACATTAGTGTGTGCACGGTTAGGTGGTAAATACATAGTATTGGTTGCAGGGTTAGGGGGGTAAGAGTACAGTAGTGTGTGCACGGTTAGGTGATAAGGACATAGTATTGGGTGCAGCGTTAGGGGGGTAATGGTACAGTAGTGTGTGCAGGGTTAGGTGATAAGGACATAGTATTGGGTGCAGGGTTAGGGGGTAAGGGTACAGTAGTGTGTGCAGGGTTAGGTGATAAGGACATAGTATTGGGTGCAGGGTTAGGGGGGTAAGGGTACAGTAGTGTGTGCAGGGCTAGGTGGTAAGGACATAGTATTGGGTGCAGGGTCCAGGGGTAAGAGCACAGTAGTGTGTGCAGGTTTAGGTGATAAGGACATAGTAGTGGGTGCAAGGTTAGGGGGGTAAGGAAACAGTAGTGTGTGCAAGGTTAGGTGATAAGGACATAGTATTGGGTGCAGGGTTAGGAGGTAATGGTAAAGTAGTGTGTGCAGGGTTAGGTGATAAGGACATAGTATTGGGTGTAGGGTTAGGGGGTAAGTGTACAGTAGTGTGTGCAGGGTTAGGTGGTAAGGACATAGTATTGGGTGCAGGGTTAGGGGGGTAAGGGTACAGTAGTGTGTGCAGGGTTAGGTGATAAGGACATAGTATTGGGTGCAGGGTTAGGGGGGTAAGGGTACAGTAGTGTGTGCAGGGCTAGGTGGTAAGGACATAGTATTGGGTGCAGGGTCCAGGGGTAAGAGTACAGTAGTGTGTGCAGGTTTAGGTGATAAGGACATAGTAGTGGGTGCAAGGTTAGGGGGGTAAGGGTACACTAGTGTGTGCAGGGTTAGGTGATAAGGACATAGTATTGGGTGCAGGGTCCAGGGGTAAGAGTACAGTAGTGTGTGCAGGTTTAGGTGATAAGGACATAGTATTGGGTGCAGGGTTAGGGGGGTAAGGGTACAGTAGTGTGTGCAGGGTTAGGTGATAAGGACATAGTATTGGTTGCAGGATTAGGGGGTAAGGGTACAGTAGTGTGTGCACGGTTAGGTGATAAGGACATAGTATTGGGTGCAGGGTAAGCGGGTAAGGGTACAGTAGTGTGTGCACGGTTAGGTGGTAAGGACATAGTATTGGGTGCAGGGTTAGGGGGGTAAGGGTACAGTAGTGTGTGCAGGGTTAGGTGGTAAGGACATAGTATTGGGTGCAGGGTTAGGGGGGTAAGGGTACTATAGTGTGTGCAGGGTTAGGTGATAAGGACATAGTATTGGGTGCAGGGTTAGTGGGGTAAGGGTACAGTAGTGTGTGCACAGTTAGGTGTAAGGACATAGTATTGGGTGCAGGGTTAGGGGGGTAAGAGTACTGTAGTGTGTGTAGGGTTAGGTGATAAGGACATAGTATTGGGTGCAGGGTTAGGAGGGGTAAGGGTACAGTAGTGTGTGCAGGGCTAGGTGGTAAGGACATAGTATTGGGTGCAGGGTCCAGGGGTAAGAGCACAGTAGTGTGTGCAGGTTTAGGTGATAAGGACATAGTAGTGGGTGCAAGGTTAGGGGGGTAAGGGAACAGTAGTGTGTGCAGGGTTCGGTGATAAGGACATAGTATTGGGTGCAGGGTTAGGGGGGTAATGGTACAGTAGTGTGTGCAGGGTTAGGTGATAAGGACATAGTATTGGGTGCAGGGTTAGGGGGTAAGTGTACAGTAGTGTGTGCAGGGTTAGGTGGTAAGGACATACTATTGGGTGCAGGGTTAGGGGGGTAAGGGTACAGTAGTGTGTGCAGGGTTAGGTGATAAGGACATAGTATTGGGTGCAGGGTCCAGGGGTAAGAGTACAGTAGTGTGTGCAGGTTTAGGTGATAAGGACATAGTAGTGGGTGCAGGGTTAGGGGGGTAAGGGTACAGTAGTGTGTGCAGGGTTAGGTGATAAGGACATAGTATTGGGTGCAGGATTAGGGGGTAAGGGTACAGTAGTGTGTGCACGGTTAGGTGATAAGGACATAGTATTGGGTGCAGGGTAAGGGGGGTAAGGGTACAGTAGTGTGTGCACGGTTAGGTGGTAAGGTCATAGTATTGGGTGCAGGGTAAGGGGGGTAAGGGTACAGTAGTGTGTGCAGGGTTAGGTGGTAAGGACATAGTATTGGGTGCAGGGTTAGAGGGGTAAGGGTACTATAGTGTGTGCAGGGTTAGGTGATAAGGACATAGTATTGGGCGCAGGGTTAGGGGGGTTAGGGTACAGTAGTGTGTGCACAGTTAGGTGTAAGGACATAGTATTGGGTGCAGGGTTAGGGGGGTAAGAGTACAGTAGTGTGTGTAGGGTTAGGTGATAAGGACATAGTATTGGGTGCAGGGTTAGGAGGGGTAAGGGTACAGTAGTGTGTGCAGGGCTAGGTGGTAAGGACATAGTATTGGGTGCAGGGTCCAGGGGTAAGAGCACAGTAGTGTGTGCAGGTTTAGGTGATAAGGACATAGTACTGGGTTCAAGGTTAGAGGGGTAAGGGAAAAGTAGTGTGTGCAGGGTTAGCTGATAAGGACATAGTATTGGGTGCAGGGTTAGGGGGGTAATGGTACAGTAGTGTGTGCTGGGTTAGGTGATAAGGACATAGTATTGGGTGCAGGGTTAGGGGGTAAGTGTACAGTAGAGTGTGCAGGGTTAGGTGGTAAGGACATAGTATTGGGTGCAGGGTTAGGGGGGTAAGGGTACAGTAGTGTGTGCAGGGTTAGGTGATAAGGACATAGTATTGGGTGCAGGGTTAGGGGGGTAAGGGTACAGTAGTGTGTGCAGGGCTAGGTGGTAAGGACATAGTATTGGGTGCAGGTTTAGGGGGGTAAGGGTACAGAAGTGTGTGCAGGGTTAGGTGATAAGGACATAGTATTGGGTGCAGGGTAAGGGGGGTAATGGTACAGAAGTGTGTGCAGGGTTAGGTGTAAGGACATAGTATTGGGTGCAGGGTTAGGGGGATAAGAGTACAGTAGTGTGTGCAGGGTTAGGAGATAAGGACATAGTATTGGGTGCAGGGTTAGGGGGTAAGGGTACAGTAGTGTGTGCAGGGTTAGGTGATAAGGACATAGTATTGGGTGTAGGGTTTGGAAGGGTAAGGGTACAGTAGTTTGTGCACGGTTAGGTGGTAAGGACATAGTATTGGGTGCAGGGTTAGGGGGATAAGAGTACAGTAGTGTGTGCAGGGTTAGGTGATAAGGACATAGTATTGGGTGCAGGGTTAGGGGGTAAGGGAACAGTAGTGTGTGCAGGGTTAGGTGATAAGGACATAGTATTGGGAGCAAAGTTAGGGGGTAAGGGTACAGTAGTGTGTGCAGGGTTAGGTGGTAAGGACATAGTATTGGGTGCAGGGTTAGGGGGGTAAGGGTACAGTAGTGTGTGCACGGTTAGGTGGTAAGGACATAGTATTGGGTGCAGGGTTAGGGGGTAAGGGTACAGTAGTGTGTGCAGGGTAAGGTGATAAGGACATAGTATTGGGTGCAGGGTTAGGGGGGTAAGGGTACAGTAGTGTCTGCAGGGTTAGGTGGTAAGGACATAGTATTGGGTGCAGGATTAGGGGGGTAAGGGTACAGTAGTTTGTGCATGGTTAGGTGATAAGGACATAGTATTGGGTGCAGGGTAAAGGGGGAAAGGGTACAGTAGTGTGTGCACGATTAGATGGTAAGAACATAGTATTGGGTGCAGGGTTAGGGGGGTAAGGGTACAGTAGTGTGTGCAGGGTTAGGTGGTAAGGACATAGTATTGGATGCAGGGTTATGGGGGTAAGGGTACAATAGTGTGTGCAGGGTTAGGTGATAAGGAAATAGTAGTGGGAGCTGGGTTAGGGGGGTAAGGGTACAGTAGTGTGTGCAGGGTCAGGTGATAAGGACATAGTATTGGGTGCAGGATTAGGGGGTAAGGGTACAGTAGTGTGTGCATGGTTAGGTGGTAAGGACATAGTATTGGGTGCAGGGTAAGGGGGGTAAGGGTACAGTAGTGTGTGCAGGGTTAGGTGGTAAGGACATAGTATTGGGTGCAGGGTTAGAGGGGTAAGGGTACTATAGTGTGTGCAGGGTTAGGTGATATGGACATAGTATTGGGCGCAGGGTTAGGGGGGTAAGGGTACAGTAGTGTGTGCACAGTTAGGTGTAAGGACATAGTATTGGGTGCAGGGTTAGGGGGGTAAGAGTACAGTAGTGTGTGTAGGGTTAGGTGATAAGGACATAGTATTGGGTGCAGGGTTAGGAGGGGTAAGGGTACAGTAGTGTGTGCAGTGCAAGGTGGTAAGGACATAGTATTGGGTGCAGGGTCCAGGGGTAAGAGCACAGTAGTGTGTGCAGGTTTAGGTGATAAGGACATAGTAGTGGGTTCAAGGTTAGAGGGGTAAGGGAAAAGTAGTGTGTGCAGGGTTAGCTGATAAGGACATAGTATTGGGTGCAGGGTTAGGGGGGTAATGGTACAGTAGTGTGTGCAGGGTTAGGTGATAAGGACATAGTATTGGGTGCAGGGTTAGGGGGTAAGTGTACAGTAGAGTGTGCAGGGTTAGGTGGTAAGGACATAGTATTGGGTGCAGGGTTAGGGGGGTAAGGGTACAGTAGTGTGTGCAGGGCTAGGTGGTAAGGACATAGTATTGGGTGCAGGGTCCAGGGGTAAGAGTACAGTAGTGTGTGCAGGTTTAGGTGATAAGGACATAGTAGTGGATGCAAGGTTAGGGGGGGAAGGGACCTGTAGTGTGTGCAGGGTTAGGTGATAAGGACATAGTATTGGGTGCAGGGTTAGGGGGTAAGGGTACAGTAGTGTGTGCAGGGTTAGGTGATAATGACATAGTATTGGGTGCAGGTTTAGGGGGGGTAAGGGTACAGTAGTGTGTGCAGGGTTAGGTGATAAGGACATAGTATTGGGTGCAGGGTTAGAGGGGTAATGGTACAGAAGTGTGTGCAGGGTTAGGTGTAAGGACATAGTATTGGGTGCAGGGTTAGGGGGATAAGAGTACAGTAGTGTGTGCAGGGTTAGGTGATAAGGACATAGTATTGGGTGCAGGGTTAGGGGGGTAAGGGTACAGAAGTGTGTGCAGGGTTAGGTGTAAGGACATAGTATTGGGTGCAGGGTTAGGGGGATAAGAGTACAGTAGTGTGTGCAGGGTTAGGTGATAAGGACATAGTATTGGGTGCAGGGTTAGGGGGGTAAGGGTACAGTAGAGTGTGCAGGGCTAGGTGGTAAGGACATAGTATTGGGTGCAGGGTCCAGGGGTAAGAGTACAGTAGTGTGTGCAGGTTTAGGTGATAAGGACATAGTAGTGGATGCAAGGTTAGGGGGGTAAGGGACCTGTAGTGTGTGCAGGGTTAGGTGATAAGGACATAGTATTGGGTGCAGGATTAGGGGGTAAGGGTACAGTAGTGTGTGCACGGTTAGGTGGTAAGGACATAGTATTGGGTGCAGGGTAAGGGGGGTAAGGGTACAGTAGTGTGTGCAGGGTTAGGTGGTAAGGACATAGTATTGGGTGCAGGGTTAGAGGGGTAAGGGTACTATAGTGTGTGCAGGGTTAGGTGATATGGACATAGTATTGGGCGCAGGGTTAGGGGGGTAAGGGTACAGTAGTGTGTGCACAGTTAGGTGTAAGGACATAGTATTGGGTGCAGGGTTAGGGGGGTAAGAGTACAGTAGTGTGTGTAGGGTTAGGTGATAAGGACATAGTATTGGGTGCAGGGTTAGGAGGGGTAAGGGTACAGTAGTGTGTGCAGTGCAAGGTGGTAAGGACATAGTATTGGGTGCAGGGTCCAGGGGTAAGAGCACAGTAGTGTGTGCAGGTTTAGGTGATAAGGACATAGTAGTGGGTTCAAGGTTAGAGGGGTAAGGGAAAAGTAGTGTGTGCAGGGTTAGCTGATAAGGACATAGTATTGGGTGCAGGGTTAGGGGGGTAATGGTACAGTAGTGTGTGCAGGGTTAGGTGATAAGGATATAGTATTGGGTGCAGGGTTAGGGGGTAAGTGTACAGTAGAGTGTGCAGGGTTAGGTGGTAAGGACATAGTATTGGGTGCAGGGTTAGGGGGGTAAGGGTACAGTAGTGTGTGCAGGGTTAGGTGATAAGGACATAGTATTGGGTGCAGGGTTAGGGGGGTAAGGGTACAGTAGTGTGTGCAGGGCTAGGTGGTAAGGACATAGTATTGGGTGCAGGGTCCAGGGGTAAGAGTACAGTAGTGTGTGCAGGTTTAGGTGATAAGGACATAGTAGTGGATGCAAGGTTAGGGGGGGAAGGGACCTGTAGTGTGTGCAGGGTTAGGTGATAAGGACATAGTATTGGGTGCAGGGTTAGGGGGTAAGGGTACAGTAGTGTGTGCAGGGTTAGGTGATAATGACATAGTATTGGGTGCAGGTTTAGGGGGGGTAAGGGTACAGTAGTGTGTGCAGGGTTAGGTGATAAGGACATAGTATTGGGTGCAGGGTTAGAGGGGTAATGGTACAGAAGTGTGTGCAGGGTTAGGTGTAAGGACATAGTATTGGGTGCAGGGTTAGGGGGATAAGAGTACAGTAGTGTGTGCAGGGTTAGGTGATAAGGACATAGTATTGGGTGCAGGGTTAGGGGGGTAAGGGTACAGAAGTGTGTGCAGGGTTAGGTGTAAGGACATAGTATTGGGTGCAGGGTTAGGGGGATAAGAGTACAGTAGTGTGTGCAGGGTTAGGTGATAAGGACATAGTATTGGGTGCAGGGTTAGGGGGGTAAGGGAAGGGTACAGTAGAGTGTGCAGGGCTAGGTGGTAAGGACATAGTATTGGGTGCAGGGTCCAGGGGTAAGAGTACAGTAGTGTGTGCAGGTTTAGGTGATAAGGACATAGTAGTGGATGCAAGGTTAGGGGGGTAAGGGACCTGTAGTGTGTGCAGGGTTAGGTGATAAGGACATAGTATTGGGTGCAGGGTTAGGGGGTAAGGGTACAGTAGTGTGTGCAGGGTTAGGTGATAATGACATATTATTGGGTGCAGGTTTAGGGGGGTAAGGGTACAGTAGTGTGTGCAGGGTTAGGTGATAAGGACATAGTATTGGGTGCAGGGTTAGAGGGGTAATGGTACAGAAGTGTGTGCAGGGTTAGGTGTAAGGACATAGTATTGGGTGCAGGGTTAGGGGGATAAGAGTACAGTAGTGTGTGCAGGGTTAGGTGATAAGGACATAGTATTGGGTGCAGGGTTAGGGGGTAAGGGTACAGTAGTGTGTGCAAGGTTAGGTGATAAGGACATAGTATTGGGTGTAGGGTTCGGAGGGGTAAGGGTACAATAGTTTGTGCACGGTTAGGTGGTAAGGACATAGTATTGGGTGCAGGGTTAGGGGGATAAGAGTACAGTAGTGTGTGCAGGGTTAGGTGATAAGGACATAGTATTGGGTGCAGGGTTAGGGGGTAAGGGAACAGTAGTGTGTGCAGGGTTAGGTGATAAGGACATAGTATTGGGAGCAAAGTTAGGGGGTAAGGGTACAGTAGTGTGTGCAGGGTTAGGTGGTAAGGACATAGTATTGGGTGCAGGGTTAGGGGGGTAAGGGTACAGTAGTGTGTGCACGGTTAGGTGGTAAGGACATAGTATTGGGTGCAGGGTTAGGGGGTAAGGGTACAGTAGTGTGTGCAGGGTAAGGTGATAAGGACATAGTATTGGGTGCAGGGTTAGGGGGGTAAGGGTACAGTAGTGTCTGCAGGGTTAGGTGGTAAGGACATAGTATTGGGTGCAGGATTAGGGGGGTAAGGGTACAGTAGTGTGTGCACGGTTAGGTGATAAGGACATAGTATTGGGTGCAGGGTAAAGGGGGAAAGGGTACAGTAGTGTGTGCACGATTAGATGGTAAGAACATAGTATTGGGTGCAGGGTTAGGGGGGTAAGGGTACAGTAGTGTGTGCAGGGTTAGGTGGTAAGGACATAGTATTGGATGCAGGGTTAGGGGGGTAAGGGTACAATAGTGTGTGCAGGGTTAGGTGATAAGGAAATAGTAGTGGGTGCAGGGTTAGGGGGGTAAGGGTACAGTAGTGTGTGCAGGGTTAGTTGATAAGGACATAGTATTGGGTGCAGGATTAGGGGGTAAGGGTACAGTAGTGTGTGCACGGTTAGGTGATAAGGACATAGTATTGGGTGCAGGGTAAGGGGGGTAAGGGTACAGTAGTGTGTGCATGGTTAGGTGGTAAGGACATAGTATTGGGTGCAGGGTAAGGGGGGTAAGGGTACAGTAGTGTGTGCAGGGTTAGGTGGTAAGGACATAGTATTGGGTGCAGGGTTAGAGGGGTAAGGGTACTATAGTGTGTGCAGGGTTAGGTGATAAGGACATAGTATTGGGCGCAGGGTTAGGGGGGTAAGGGTACAGTAGTGTGTGCACAGTTAGGTGTAAGGACATAGTATTGGGTGCAGGGTTAGGGGGGTAAGAGTACAGTAGTGTGTGTAGGGTTAGGTGATAAGGACATAGTATTGGGTGCAGGGTTAGGAGGGGTAAGGGTACAGTAGTGTGTGCAGGGCAAGGTGGTAAGGACATAGTATTGGGTGCAGGGTCCAGGGGTAAGAGCACAGTAGTGTGTGCAGGTTTAGGTGATAAGGACATAGTAGTGGGTTCAAGGTTAGAGGGGTAAGGGAAAAGTAGTGTGTGCAGGGTTAGGTGATAAGGACATAGTATTGGGTGCAGGGTTAGGGGGTAAGTGTACAGTAGAGTGTGCAGGGTTAGGTGGTAAGGACCTAGTATTGGGTATAGGGTTAGGGGGGTAAGGGTACAGTAGTGTGTGCAGGGCTAGGTGGTAAGGACATAGTATTGGGTGCAGTGTCCAGGAGTAAGAGTACAGTAGTGTGTGCAGGTTTAGGAGATAAGGACATAGTAGTGGATGCAAGGTTAGGGGGGTAAGGGACCTGTAGTGTGTGCACGGTTAGGTGATAAGGACATAGTATAGGGTGCAGGGTTAGGGGGTAAGGGTACAGTAGTGTGTGCAGGGTTAGGTGGTAAGGACATAGTATTGGGTGCAGGGGAAGGGGGGTAAGGGTACAGTAGTGTGTGCAGGGTTAGGTGGTAAGGACATAGTATTGGGTGCAGGGTTAGAGGAGTAAGGGTACTATAGTGTGTGCAGGGTTAGGTGATATGGACATAGTATTGGGCGCAGGGTTAGGGGGGTAAGGGTACAGTAGTGTGTGCACAGTTAGGTGTAAGGACATAGTATTGGGTGCAGGGTTAGGGGGGTAAGAGTACAGTAGTGTGTGTAGGGTTAGGTGATAAGGACATAGTATTGGGTGCAGGGTTAGGAGGGGTAAGGGTACAGTAGTGTGTGCAGTGCAAGGTGGTAAGGACATAGTATTGGGTGCAGGGTCCAGGGGTAAGAGCACAGTAGTGTGTGCAGGTTTAGGTGATAAGGACATAGTAGTGGGTTCAAGGTTAGAGGGGTAAGGGAAAAGTAGTGTGTGCAGGGTTAGCTGATAAGGACATAGTATTGGGTGCAGGGTTAGGGGGGTAATGGTACAGTAGTGTGTGCAGGGTTAGGTGATAAGGACATAGTATTGGGTGCAGGGTTAGGGGGTAAGTGTACAGTAGAGTGTGCAGGGTTAGGTGGTAAGGACATAGTATTGGGTGCAGGGTTAGGGGGGTAAGGGTACAGTAGTGTGTGCAGGGTTAGGTGATAAGGACATAGTATTGGGTGCAGGGTTAGGGGGGTAAGGGTAGAGTAGTGTGTGCAGGGCTAGGTGGTAAGGACATAGTATTGGGTGCAGGGTCCAGGGGTAAGAGTACAGTAGTGTGTGCAGGTTTAGGTGATAAGGACATAGTAGTGGATGCAAGGTTAGGGGGGGAAGGGACCTGTAGTGTGTGCAGGGTTAGGTGATAAGGACATAGTATTGGGTGCAGGGTTAGGGGGTAAGGGTACAGTAGTGTGTGCAGGGTTAGGTGATAATGACATAGTATTGGGTGCAGGTTTAGGGGGGGTAAGGGTACAGTAGTGTGTGCAGGGTTAGGTGATAAGGACATAGTATTGGGTGCAGGGTTAGAGGGGTAATGGTACAGAAGTGTGTGCAGGGTTAGGTGTAAGGACATAGTATTGGGTGCAGGGTTAGGGGGATAAGAGTACAGTAGTGTGTGCAGGGTTAGGTGATAAGGACATAGTATTGGGTGCAGGGTTAGGGGGGTAAGGGTACAGAAGTGTGTGCAGGGTTAGGTGTAAGGACATAGTATTGGGTGCAGGGTTAGGGGGATAAGAGTACAGTAGTGTGTGCAGGGTTAGGTGATAAGGACATAGTATTGGGTGCAGGGTTAGGGGGGTAAGGGTACAGTAGAGTGTGCAGGGCTAGGTGGTAAGGACATAGTATTGGGTGCAGGGTCCAGGGGTAAGAGTACAGTAGTGTGTGCAGGTTTAGGTGATAAGGACATAGTAGTGGATGCAAGGTTAGGGGGGTAAGGGACCTGTAGTGTGTGCAGGGTTAGGTGATAAGGACATAGTATTGGGTGCAGGATTAGGGGGTAAGGGTACAGTAGTGTGTGCACGGTTAGGTGGTAAGGACATAGTATTGGGTGCAGGGTAAGGGGGGTAAGGGTACAGTAGTGTGTGCAGGGTTAGGTGGTAAGGACATAGTATTGGGTGCAGGGTTAGAGGGGTAAGGGTACTATAGTGTGTGCAGGGTTAGGTGATATGGACATAGTATTGGGCGCAGGGTTAGGGGGGTAAGGGTACAGTAGTGTGTGCACAGTTAGGTGTAAGGACATAGTATTGGGTGCAGGGTTAGGGGGGTAAGAGTACAGTAGTGTGTGTAGGGTTAGGTGATAAGGACATAGTATTGGGTGCAGGGTTAGGAGGGGTAAGGGTACAGTAGTGTGTGCAGTGCAAGGTGGTAAGGACATAGTATTGGGTGCAGGGTCCAGGGGTAAGAGCACAGTAGTGTGTGCAGGTTTAGGTGATAAGGACATAGTAGTGGGTTCAAGGTTAGAGGGGTAAGGGAAAAGTAGTGTGTGCAGGGTTAGCTGATAAGGACATAGTATTGGGTGCAGGGTTAGGGGGGTAATGGTACAGTAGTGTGTGCAGGGTTAGGTGATAAGGATATAGTATTGGGTGCAGGGTTAGGGGGTAAGTGTACAGTAGAGTGTGCAGGGTTAGGTGGTAAGGACATAGTATTGGGTGCAGGGTTAGGGGGGTAAGGGTACAGTAGTGTGTGCAGGGTTAGGTGATAAGGACATAGTATTGGGTGCAGGGTTAGGGGGGTAAGGGTACAGTAGTGTGTGCAGGGCTAGGTGGTAAGGACATAGTATTGGGTGCAGGGTCCAGGGGTAAGAGTACAGTAGTGTGTGCAGGTTTAGGTGATAAGGACATAGTAGTGGATGCAAGGTTAGGGGGGGAAGGGACCTGTAGTGTGTGCAGGGTTAGGTGATAAGGACATAGTATTGGGTGCAGGGTTAGGGGGTAAGGGTACAGTAGTGTGTGCAGGGTTAGGTGATAATGACATAGTATTGGGTGCAGGTTTAGGGGGGGTAAGGGTACAGTAGTGTGTGCAGGGTTAGGTGATAAGGACATAGTATTGGGTGCAGGGTTAGAGGGGTAATGGTACAGAAGTGTGTGCAGGGTTAGGTGTAAGGACATAGTATTGGGTGCAGGGTTAGGGGGATAAGAGTACAGTAGTGTGTGCAGGGTTAGGTGATAAGGACATAGTATTGGGTGCAGGGTTAGGGGGGTAAGGGTACAGAAGTGTGTGCAGGGTTAGGTGTAAGGACATAGTATTGGGTGCAGGGTTAGGGGGATAAGAGTACAGTAGTGTGTGCAGGGTTAGGTGATAAGGACATAGTATTGGGTGCAGGGTTAGGGGGGTAAGGGAAGGGTACAGTAGAGTGTGCAGGGCTAGGTGGTAAGGACATAGTATTGGGTGCAGGGTCCAGGGGTAAGAGTACAGTAGTGTGTGCAGGTTTAGGTGATAAGGACATAGTAGTGGATGCAAGGTTAGGGGGGTAAGGGACCTGTAGTGTGTGCAGGGTTAGGTGATAAGGACATAGTATTGGGTGCAGGGTTAGGGGGTAAGGGTACAGTAGTGTGTGCAGGGTTAGGTGATAATGACATATTATTGGGTGCAGGTTTAGGGGGGTAAGGGTACAGTAGTGTGTGCAGGGTTAGGTGATAAGGACATAGTATTGGGTGCAGGGTTAGAGGGGTAATGGTACAGAAGTGTGTGCAGGGTTAGGTGTAAGGACATAGTATTGGGTGCAGGGTTAGGGGGATAAGAGTACAGTAGTGTGTGCAGGGTTAGGTGATAAGGACATAGTATTGGGTGCAGGGTTAGGGGGTAAGGGTACAGTAGTGTGTGCAAGGTTAGGTGATAAGGACATAGTATTGGGTGTAGGGTTCGGAGGGGTAAGGGTACAATAGTTTGTGCACGGTTAGGTGGTAAGGACATAGTATTGGGTGCAGGGTTAGGGGGATAAGAGTACAGTAGTGTGTGCAGGGTTAGGTGATAAGGACATAGTATTGGGTGCAGGGTTAGGGGGTAAGGGAACAGTAGTGTGTGCAGGGTTAGGTGATAAGGACATAGTATTGGGAGCAAAGTTAGGGGGTAAGGGTACAGTAGTGTGTGCAGGGTTAGGTGGTAAGGACATAGTATTGGGTGCAGGGTTAGGGGGGTAAGGGTACAGTAGTGTGTGCACGGTTAGGTGGTAAGGACATAGTATTGGGTGCAGGGTTAGGGGGTAAGGGTACAGTAGTGTGTGCAGGGTACGGTGATAAGGACATAGTATTGGGTGCAGGGTTAGGGGGGTAAGGGTACAGTAGTGTCTGCAGGGTTAGGTGGTAAGGACATAGTATTGGGTGCAGGATTAGGGGGGTAAGGGTACAGTAGTGTGTGCACGGTTAGGTGATAAGGACATAGTATTGGGTGCAGGGTAAAGGGGGAAAGGGTACAGTAGTGTGTGCACGATTAGATGGTAAGAACATAGTATTGGGTGCAGGGTTAGGGGGGTAAGGGTACAGTAGTGTGTGCAGGGTTAGGTGGTAAGGACATAGTATTGGATGCAGGGTTAGGGGGGTAAGGGTACAATAGTGTGTGCAGGGTTAGGTGATAAGGAAATAGTAGTGGGTGCAGGGTTAGGGGGGTAAGGGTACAGTAGTGTGTGCAGGGTTAGTTGATAAGGACATAGTATTGGGTGCAGGATTAGGGGGTAAGGGTACAGTAGTGTGTGCACGGTTAGATGATAAGGACATAGTATTGGGTGCAGGGTAAGGGGGGTAAGGGTACAGTAGTGTGTGCATGGTTAGGTGGTAAGGACATAGTATTGGGTGCAGGGTAAGGGGGGTAAGGGTACAGTAGTGTGTGCAGGGTTAGGTGGTAAGGACATAGTATTGGGTGCAGGGTTAGAGGGGTAAGGGTACTATAGTGTGTGCAGGGTTAGGTGATAAGGACATAGTATTGGGCGCAGGGTTAGGGGGGTAAGGGTACAGTAGTGTGTGCACAGTTAGGTGTAAGGACATAGTATTGGGTGCAGGGTTAGGGTCGTAAGAGTACAGTAGTGTGTGTAGGGTTAGGTGATAAGGACATAGGATTGGGTGCAGGGTTAGGAGGGGTAAGGGTACAGTAGTGTGTGCAGGGCAAGGTGGTAAGGACATAGTATTGGGTGCAGGGTCCAGGGGTAAGAGCACAGTAGTGTGTGCAGGTTTAGGTGATAAGGACATAGTAGTGGGTTCAAGGTTAGAGGGGTAAGGGAAAAGTAGTGTGTGCAGGGTTAGGTGATAAGGACATAGTATTGGGTGCAGGGTTAGGGGGTAAGTGTACAGTAGAGTGTGCAGGGTTAGGTGGTAAGGACATAGTATTGGGTATAGGGTTAGGGGGGTAAGGGTACAGTAGTGTGTGCAGGGCTAGGTGGTAAGGACATAGTATTGGGTGCAGGGTCCAGGAGTAAGAGTACAGTAGTGTGTGCAGGTTTAGGAGATAAGGACATAGTAGTGGATGCAAGGTTAGGGGGGTAAGGGACCTGTAGTGTGTGCACGGTTAGGTGATAAGGACATAGTATAGGGTGCAGGGTTAGGGGGTAAGGGTACAGTAGTGTGTGCAGGGTTAGGTGATAATGACATAGTATTGGGTGCAGGTTTAGGGGGGGTAAGGGTACAGTAGTGTGTGCAGGGTTAGGTGATAAGGACATAGTATTGGGTGCAGGGTTAGGGGGATAAGAGTACAGTAGTGTGTGCAGGGTTAGGTGATAAGGACATAGTATTGGGTGCAGGGTTAGGGGGGTAAGGGTACAGAAGTGTGTGCAGGGTTAGGTGTAAGGACATAGTATTGGGTGCAGGGTTAGGGGGATAAGAGTACAGTAGTGTGTGCAGGGTTAGGTGATAAGGACATAGTATTGGGTGCAGGGTTAGGGGGGTAAGGGTACAGTAGAGTGTGCAGGGCTAGGTGGTAAGGACATAGTATTGGGTGCAGGGTCCAGGGGTAAGAGTACAGTAGTGTGTGCAGGTTTAGGTGATAAGGACATAGTAGTGGATGCAAGGTTAGGGGGGTAAGGGACCTGTAGTGTGTGCAGGGTTAGGTGATAAGGACATAGTATTGGGTGCAGGATTAGGGGGTAAGGGTACAGTAGTGTGTGCACGGTTAGGTGGTAAGGACATAGTATTGGGTGCAGGGTAAGGGGGGTAAGGGTACAGTAGTGTGTGCAGGGTTAGGTGGTAAGGACATAGTATTGGGTGCAGGGTTAGAGGGGTAAGGGTACTATAGTGTGTGCAGGGTTAGGTGATATGGACATAGTATTGGGCGCAGGGTTAGGGGGGTAAGGGTACAGTAGTGTGTGCACAGTTAGGTGTAAGGACATAGTATTGGGTGCAGGGTTAGGGGGGTAAGAGTACAGTAGTGTGTGTAGGGTTAGGTGATAAGGACATAGTATTGGGTGCAGGGTTAGGAGGGGTAAGGGTACAGTAGTGTGTGCAGTGCAAGGTGGTAAGGACATAGTATTGGGTGCAGGGTCCAGGGGTAAGAGCACAGTAGTGTGTGCAGGTTTAGGTGATAAGGACATAGTAGTGGGTTCAAGGTTAGAGGGGTAAGGGAAAAGTAGTGTGTGCAGGGTTAGCTGATAAGGACATAGTATTGGGTGCAGGGTTAGGGGGGTAATGGTACAGTAGTGTGTGCAGGGTTAGGTGATAAGGATATAGTATTGGGTGCAGGGTTAGGGGGTAAGTGTACAGTAGAGTGTGCAGGGTTAGGTGGTAAGGACATAGTATTGGGTGCAGGGTTAGGGGGGTAAGGGTACAGTAGTGTGTGCAGGGTTAGGTGATAAGGACATAGTATTGGGTGCAGGGTTAGGGGGGTAAGGGTACAGTAGTGTGTGCAGGGCTAGGTGGTAAGGACATAGTATTGGGTGCAGGGTCCAGGGGTAAGAGTACAGTAGTGTGTGCAGGTTTAGGTGATAAGGACATAGTAGTGGATGCAAGGTTAGGGGGGGAAGGGACCTGTAGTGTGTGCAGGGTTAGGTGATAAGGACATAGTATTGGGTGCAGGGTTAGGGGGTAAGGGTACAGTAGTGTGTGCAGGGTTAGGTGATAATGACATAGTATTGGGTGCAGGTTTAGGGGGGGTAAGGGTACAGTAGTGTGTGCAGGGTTAGGTGATAAGGACATAGTATTGGGTGCAGGGTTAGAGGGGTAATGGTACAGAAGTGTGTGCAGGGTTAGGTGTAAGGACATAGTATTGGGTGCAGGGTTAGGGGGATAAGAGTACAGTAGTGTGTGCAGGGTTAGGTGATAAGGACATAGTATTGGGTGCAGGGTTAGGGGGGTAAGGGTACAGAAGTGTGTGCAGGGTTAGGTGTAAGGACATAGTATTGGGTGCAGGGTTAGGGGGATAAGAGTACAGTAGTGTGTGCAGGGTTAGGTGATAAGGACATAGTATTGGGTGCAGGGTTAGGGGGGTAAGGGAAGGGTACAGTAGAGTGTGCAGGGCTAGGTGGTAAGGACATAGTATTGGGTGCAGGGTCCAGGGGTAAGAGTACAGTAGTGTGTGCAGGTTTAGGTGATAAGGACATAGTAGTGGATGCAAGGTTAGGGGGGTAAGGGACCTGTAGTGTGTGCAGGGTTAGGTGATAAGGACATAGTATTGGGTGCAGGGTTAGGGGGTAAGGGTACAGTAGTGTGTGCAGGGTTAGGTGATAATGACATATTATTGGGTGCAGGTTTAGGGGGGTAAGGGTACAGTAGTGTGTGCAGGGTTAGGTGATAAGGACATAGTATTGGGTGCAGGGTTAGAGGGGTAATGGTACAGAAGTGTGTGCAGGGTTAGGTGTAAGGACATAGTATTGGGTGCAGGGTTAGGGGGATAAGAGTACAGTAGTGTGTGCAGGGTTAGGTGATAAGGACATAGTATTGGGTGCAGGGTTAGGGGGTAAGGGTACAGTAGTGTGTGCAAGGTTAGGTGATAAGGACATAGTATTGGGTGTAGGGTTCGGAGGGGTAAGGGTACAATAGTTTGTGCACGGTTAGGTGGTAAGGACATAGTATTGGGTGCAGGGTTAGGGGGATAAGAGTACAGTAGTGTGTGCAGGGTTAGGTGATAAGGACATAGTATTGGGTGCAGGGTTAGGGGGTAAGGGAACAGTAGTGTGTGCAGGGTTAGGTGATAAGGACATAGTATTGGGAGCAAAGTTAGGGGGTAAGGGTACAGTAGTGTGTGCAGGGTTAGGTGGTAAGGACATAGTATTGGGTGCAGGGTTAGGGGGGTAAGGGTACAGTAGTGTGTGCACGGTTAGGTGGTAAGGACATAGTATTGGGTGCAGGGTTAGGGGGTAAGGGTACAGTAGTGTGTGCAGGGTACGGTGATAAGGACATAGTATTGGGTGCAGGGTTAGGGGGGTAAGGGTACAGTAGTGTCTGCAGGGTTAGGTGGTAAGGACATAGTATTGGGTGCAGGATTAGGGGGGTAAGGGTACAGTAGTGTGTGCACGGTTAGGTGATAAGGACATAGTATTGGGTGCAGGGTAAAGGGGGAAAGGGTACAGTAGTGTGTGCACGATTAGATGGTAAGAACATAGTATTGGGTGCAGGGTTAGGGGGGTAAGGGTACAGTAGTGTGTGCAGGGTTAGGTGGTAAGGACATAGTATTGGATGCAGGGTTAGGGGGGTAAGGGTACAATAGTGTGTGCAGGGTTAGGTGATAAGGAAATAGTAGTGGGTGCAGGGTTAGGGGGGTAAGGGTACAGTAGTGTGTGCAGGGTTAGTTGATAAGGACATAGTATTGGGTGCAGGATTAGGGGGTAAGGGTACAGTAGTGTGTGCACGGTTAGATGATAAGGACATAGTATTGGGTGCAGGGTAAGGGGGGTAAGGGTACAGTAGTGTGTGCATGGTTAGGTGGTAAGGACATAGTATTGGGTGCAGGGTAAGGGGGGTAAGGGTACAGTAGTGTGTGCAGGGTTAGGTGGTAAGGACATAGTATTGGGTGCAGGGTTAGAGGGGTAAGGGTACTATAGTGTGTGCAGGGTTAGGTGATAAGGACATAGTATTGGGCGCAGGGTTAGGGGGGTAAGGGTACAGTAGTGTGTGCACAGTTAGGTGTAAGGACATAGTATTGGGTGCAGGGTTAGGGGGGTAAGAGTACAGTAGTGTGTGTAGGGTTAGGTGATAAGGACATAGGATTGGGTGCAGGGTTAGGAGGGGTAAGGGTACAGTAGTGTGTGCAGGGCAAGGTGGTAAGGACATAGTATTGGGTGCAGGGTCCAGGGGTAAGAGCACAGTAGTGTGTGCAGGTTTAGGTGATAAGGACATAGTAGTGGGTTCAAGGTTAGAGGGGTAAGGGAAAAGTAGTGTGTGCAGGGTTAGGTGATAAGGACATAGTATTGGGTGCAGGGTTAGGGGGTAAGTGTACAGTAGAGTGTGCAGGGTTAGGTGGTAAGGACATAGTATTGGGTATAGGGTTAGGGGGGTAAGGGTACAGTAGTGTGTGCAGGGCTAGGTGGTAAGGACATAGTATTGGGTGCAGGGTCCAGGAGTAAGAGTACAGTAGTGTGTGCAGGTTTAGGAGATAAGGACATAGTAGTGGATGCAAGGTTAGGGGGGTAAGGGACCTGTAGTGTGTGCACGGTTAGGTGATAAGGACATAGTATAGGGTGCAGGGTTAGGGGGTAAGGGTACAGTAGTGTGTGCAGGGTTAGGTGATAATGACATAGTATTGGGTGCAGGTTTAGGGGGGGTAAGGGTACAGTAGTGTGTGCAGGGTTAGGTGATAAGGACATAGTATTGGGTGCAGGGTTAGAGGGGTAATGGTACAGAAGTGTGTGCAGGGTTAGGTGTAAGGACATAGTATTGGGTGCAGGGTTAGGGGGATAAGAGTACAGTAGTGTGTGCAGGGTTAGGTGATAAGGACATAGTATTGGGTGCAGGGTTAGGGGGTAAGGGTACAGTAGTGTGTGCAGGGTTAGGTGATAAGGACATAGTATTGGGTGTAGGGTTCGGAGGGGTAAGGGAACAGTAGTGTGTGCAGGGTTAGGTGATAAGGACATAGTATTGGGAGCAAAGTTAGGGGGTAAGGGTACAGTAGTGTGTGCAGGGTTAGGTGGTAAGGACATAGTATTGGGTGCAGGGTTAGGGGGGTAAGGGTACAGTAGTGTGTGCACGGTTAGGTGGTAAGGACATAGTATTGGGTGCAGGGTTAGGGGGTAAGTGTACAGTAGTGTGTGCAGGGTAAGGTGATAAGGACATAGTATTGGGTGCAGGGTTAAGGGGGTAAGGGTACAGTAGTGTTTGCAGGGTTAGGTGGTAAGGACATAGTATTGGGTGCAGGATTAGGGGGGTAAGGGTACAGTAGTGTGTGCACGGTTAGGTGATAAGGACATAGTATTGGGTGCAGGGTAAAGGGGGAAAGGGTACAGTAGTGTGTGCACGATTAGATGGTAAGAACATAGTATTGGGTGCAGGGTTAGGGGGGTAAGGGTACAGTAGTGTGTGCAGGGTTAGGTGGTAAGGACATAGTATTGGATGCAGGGTTAGGGGGGTATGGGTACAATAGTGTGTGCAGGGTTAGGTGATAAGGAAATAGTATTGGGTGCAGGGTTAGGGGGTAAGGGAACAGTAGTGTGTGCAGGGTTAAGTGATAAGGACATAGTATTGGGTGCAAAGTTAGGGTTTAAGAATACAGTAGTGTGTGCAGGGTTAGGTGGTAAGGACATAGTATTGGGTGCAGGGTTAGGGGGGTAAGGGTACAGTAGTGTGTGCACGGTTAGGTGGTAAATACAAAGTATTGGGTGCAGGGTTAGGGGGTAAGGGTACAGTAGTGTGTGCAGGGGAAGGTGATAAGGACATAGTATTGGGTACTGGGTTAGGGGGGTAAGGGAACAGTAGTGTCTGCAGGGTTAGGTGGTAAGGACATAGTATTGGGTGCAGGATTAGGGGGGTAAGGGTACAGTAGTGTGTGCATGGTTAGGTGATAAGGACATAGTATTGGGTGCAGGGTAAGGGGGGAAAGGGTACAGTAGTGTGTGCACGGTTAGGTGGTAACGACATAGTATTGGGTGCAGGGTTAGTGGGGTAAGGGTACAGTAGTGTGTGCAGGGTTAAGTGGTAAGGACATAGTATTGGGTGCAGGGTTAGGGGGGTAAGGGTACAATAGTGTGTGCAGGGTTAGGTGATAAGGACATAGTATTGGGTGCAGTGTTAGGGGGGTAAGAGTACAGTAGTGTGTGTAGGGTTAGGTGATAAGGACATAGTATTGGGTGCAGGGTTAGGAGGGGTTAGGGTACAGTAGTGTGTGCAGGGTTAGGTGGTAAGGACATAGTATTGGGTGCAGGGTTAGGGGGTAAGGGTACAGTAGTGTGTGCAGGGTTAGGTGATAAGGACATTGTATTGGGTGCAAGGTCCTGGGGTAAGGGTACAGTAGTGTGTGCAGGGTTAGGTGATAAGGACATTGTATTGGGTGCAAGGTCCTGGGGTAAGGGTACAGTAGTGTGTGCAGGGTTAGGTGATAATGACTTAGTATTGGGTGCAGGGTTAGGGTGGTAAGGGAACAGTAGTGTCTGCAGGGTTAGGTGGTAAGGACATAGTATTGGGTGCAGGATTAGGGGGGTAAGGGTACAGTAGTGTGTGCATGGTTAGGTGATAAGGACATAGTATTGGGTGCAGGGTAAGGGGGGAAAGGGTACAGTAGTGTGTGCACGGTTAGGTGGTAAGGACATAGTATTGGGTGCAGGGTTAGGGGGGTAAGGGTACAGTAGTGTTTGCAGGGTTAGGTGATAAGGACATAGTATTGGGTGCAGGGTTAGGGGGGTAAGGGTACAGTAGTGTGTGCAGGGCTAGGTGGTAAGGACATAGTATTGGGTGCAGGGTCCAGGGGTAAGAGTACAGTAGTGTGTGCAGGTTTAGGTGATAAGGACATAGTAGTGGATGCAAGGTTAGGGGGGTAAGGGACCTGTAGTGTGTGCAGGGTTAGGTGATAAGGACATAGTATTGGGTGCAGGGTTAGGGGGTAAGGGTACAGTAGTGTCTGCAGGGTTAGGTGATAATGACATAGTATTGGGTGCAGGTTTAGGGGGGTAAGGGTACAGTAGTGTGTGCAGGGTTAGGTGATAAGGACATAGTATTGGGTGCAGGGTTAGAGGGGTAATGGTACAGAAGTGTGTGCAGGGTTAGGTGTAAGGACATAGTATTGGGTGCAGGGTTAGGGGGATAAGAGTACAGTAGTGTGTGCAGGGTTAGGTGATAAGGACATAGTATTGGGTGCAGGGTTAGGGGGTAAGGGTACAGTAGTGTGTGCATGGTTAGGTGATAAGGACATAGTATTGGGTGTAGGGTTAGGAGGGGTAAGGGTACAGTAGTTTGTGCACGGTTAGGTGATAAGGACATAGTATTGGGTGCAAGGTCCTGGGGTAAGTTTACAGTATTGTGTGCAGGGTTAGGTGATAAGGACATAGTAGTGGGTGCCGGGTTAGGGGGCTAAGAGTACAGTAGTGTGTGCAGGGTGAGGTGATAAGGACATAGTATTGGGTGCAGGGTTAGGGGGGTAAGAGTACAGTAGTGTGTGCAGGGTTAGGTGATAAGGACATAGTATTGGGTGCAGGGTTAGGAGGGTTAAGGGTACAGTAGTGTGTGCACGGTTAGGTGGTAAGGACATAGTATTGGGTGCAGAGTTAGGGGGGTAAGGGTACAGTAGTGTGTGCAGGGTTAGGTGATAAGGACATAGTATTGGGTGCAGGGTTAGGGGGGTAAGGGTCCAGTAGTGTTTGCAGGGTTAGGTGTAAGGACATAGTATTGGGTGCAGGGTTAGGGGGGTAGGAGTACAGTAGTATGTGCAGGGTTAGGTGTTAAGGACATAGTTTTGGGTGTGGGGTTAGGGGGGTAAGGGTACAGTAATGTGTGCAGGGTTAGGTGGTAAGGACATAGTATTGGGTGCAAGGTTAGAGGGGTAAGAGTACAATAGTGTATGCAGGGTTAGGTGGTAAGGACATAGAACTGGGTGCAGGATTAGGGGGGTAAGGGCACAGTAGTGTGTGCAAGGTTATTTGATAAGGACATAGTATTGGGTGCAGGGTAAAGGGGGTGAGGGTACAGTAGTGTGTGCACGGTTAGGTGGTAAGGACATAGTATTGGGTGCAGGGTTAGGGGGGTAAGGGTACAGTAGTGTGTGCAGGGTTAGGTGATAAGGACATAGTATTGGGTGCAGTGTTAGGGGGGTAAGGGTACAGTAGTGTGTGCACGGTTAGGTGGTACGGACATAGTATTGGGTGCAGGGTTAGTGGGGTAAGAGTACAGTAGTGTGTGCAGGGTTAGGTGATAAGGACATAGTATTGGGTGCAGGGATAGGGGGGTAAGGGTATAGTAGTGTGTGCATGGTTAGGTGGTAAGGACATAGTATTGGGTGCAGGGTTAGGGGGCTAAGGGTACAGTAGTGTGTGCATGGTTAGGTGGTAAGGACATAGTATTGGGTGCAGGGTTAGGGGGGTAAGGGTACAGTAGTGTGTGCTTGGTTAAGTGATAAGGACATAGTTTTGGGTGCAGGGTTTGGGGGGTAAGGGTACAGTAGTGTGTGCACGGATAGGTGGTAAGGACATAGTATTGGGTGCAGGGTTAGGGGGGTAAGGGTACAGTAGTGTGTGCAGGGTTAGGTGGTAAGAACATAGTATTGGGTACAGGGTTAGGGGGGTAAGGGTACAGTAGTGTGTGTAGGGTAAGGTGATAAGGACATAGTATTGGGTGCAGTGTTAGGGGATAAGGGTACAGTAGTGTGTGCATGGTTAGGTAATAAGGACATAGTATTGGGTGCAGGGTTAGGGGGGTAAGGGTACAGTAGTGTGTGCAGGGTTAGGTTGTAAGGACATAGTATTGGGTGCATGGTTAGGAGGGTAAGGGTACAGTAGTGTGTGCAGGGTTAGGTGATAAGGACATAGTATTGAGTGCAGGGTTAGGGGGGTAAGAGTACAGTAGTGTGTGCAGGGTTAGGTGATAAGGACATAATTTTGGGTGCAGGGTTAGGGGGTAAGTGTACAGTAGTGTGTGCAGGGTTAGGTGGTAAGGACATAGTATTGGGTGCAGGGTTAGGGGGGTAAGGTTACAGTAGTGTGTGCAGGGTTAAGTGATAAGGACATAGTATTGGGTGCAGGGTTAGGGGGGTAAGGGTACAGTAGTGTGTGCACGGTTTGGTGGTAAGGACTTAGTATTGGGTGCAGGGTTAGGGGGGTAAGGGTACGGTAGTGTGTGCATGGTTAGGTGGTAAGAACGTAGTATTGTGTACAGGGTTAGGGGGTAAGGGTACAGTAGTGTGTGCAGGGTATGGTGATAAGGACATAGTATTGGGTGCAGGGTTAGGGGGTAAGGGTACAGTAGTGTGTGCATGGTTAGGTAAAAAGGACATAGTATTGGTGCAGGTTTAGGGGGGTAAGGGTACAGTAGTGTGTGCAGGGTTAGGTGGTAAGGACATAGTTTTGGGTGCAGGGTTAAGAGTGTAAGGGTGCAGTAGTGTGTGCACGGTTAGGTGGTAAGGACATAGTATTGGGTGCAAGGTTAGGGGGGTAAGGGTACTGTAGTGTGTGCGCGGTTAGGTGGTAAGGACATAGTATTGGGTGCAGGGTTAGGGGGGTAAGGGTACAGTAGTGTGTGTAGGGTTAGGAGATAAGGACATAGTATTGGGTGCAGGGTTAGGGGGTAAGGGAACAGTAGTGTGTGCAGGGTTACGTGATAAGGACATAGTATTGGGTGCAAAGTTAGGGGGTAAGGGTACAGTAGTGTGTGCAGAGTTAGGTGGTAAGGACATAGTATTGGGTGCAGGGTTAGGGGGGTAAGGGTACAGTTGTGTGTTCAAGGTTAGGTGGTAAGGACATAGTATTGGGTGCAGGGTTAGGGGGTAAGGGTACTGTAGTGTGTGCAGGGTAAGGTGATAAGGACTAAGTATTGGGTACAGGGTTAGGGGGGTAAGGGTACAGTAGTGTCTGCAGGGTTAGGTGGTAAGGACATAGTATTGGGTGCAGGATTAGGGGGGTTAGGGTACAGTAGTGTGTGCACGGTTAGGTGATAAGACATAGTATTGTGTGCAGGGTAAGGGGGAAAGGGTACAGTAGTGTGTGCACGGTTAGGTGGTAAGGACATAGTATTGGGTGCAGGGTTAGGGGGGTAAGGGTACAGTAGTGTGTGCAGGGTTAGGTGGTAAAGACATAGTATTGGGTGCAGGGTTAGGGGGGTAAGGGTACAATAGTGTGTGCAGGGTTTGGTGATAAGGACATAGTATTGGGTGCAGGGTTAGGGGGGTAAGAGTACAGTAGTGTGTGCAGGGTTAGGTGATAAGGACATAGTATTGGGTGCAGGGTTAGGAGGGGTAAGGGTACAGTAGTGTGTGCAGGGTTCGGTGGTAAGGACATAGTATTGGGTGCAGGGTTAGGGGGTAAGGGTACAGTAGTGTGTGCAGGGTTAGGTGATAAGGACATAGTTTTGGGTGCAAGGTCCTGGGGTAAGTTTACAGTATTGTGTGCAGGGTTAGGTGATAAGGACTTAGTAGTGGTGTACCGGGTTAGGGGGCTAAGAGTACAGTAGTGTGTGCAGGGTTAGGTGATAAGGACATAGAATTGGGTGCAGGGTTAGGGGGGTAAGAGTACAGTAGTGTGTGCAGGGTTAGGTGATAAGGACATAGTATTGGGTGCAGGGTTAGGAGGGTTAAGGGTACAGTAGTGTGTGCACGGTTAGGTGGTAAGGACATAGTATTGGGTGCAGAGTTAGGGGGGTAAGGGTACAGTAGTGTGTGCAGGGTTAGGTGATAAGGACATAGTATTGGGTGCAGGGTTAGGGGGGTAAGGGTCCAGTAGTGTTTGCAGGGTTAGGTGTAAGGACATAGTATTGGGTGCAGGGTTAGGGGGGTAGGAGTACAGTAGTATGTGCAGGGTTAGGTGTTAAGGACATAGTTTTGGGTCCGGGGTTAGGGGGGTAAGGGTACAGTAATGTGTGCAGGGTTAGATGGTAAGGACATAGTAATGGGTGCAGGGTTAGAGGGGTAAGAGTACAATAGTGTATGCAGGGTTAGGTGGTAAGGACATAGAACTGGGTGCAGGATTAGGGGGGTAAGAGCACAGTAGTGTGTGCAAGGTTATTTGATAAGGACATAGTATTGGGTGCAGGGTAAAGAGGGTGAGGGTACAGTAGTGTGTGCACGGTTAGGTGGTAAGGACATAGTATTGGGTGCAGGGTTAGGGGGGTAAGGGTACAATAGTGTGTGCAGGGTTAGGTGATAAGGACATAGTATTGGGTGCAGTGTTAGGGGGGTAAGGGTACAGTACTGTGAGCACGGTTAGGTGGTACGGACATAATATTGGGTGCAGGGTTAGTGGGGTAAGAGTACAGTAGTGTGTGCAGGGTTTGGTGATAAGGACATAGTATTGGGTGCAGGGATAGGGGGGTAAGGGTATAGTAGTGTGTGCATGGTTAGGTGGTAAGGACATAGTATTGGGTGCAGGGTTAGGGGGCTAAGGGTACAGTAGTGTGTGCATGGTTAGGTGGTAAGGACATAGTATTGGGTGCAGGGTTAGGGGTGTAAGGGTACAGTAGTGTGCATGGTTAGGTGCGAAGGACATAGTATAGGGTGCAGGGATAGGGGGGTAAGGTTATAGTAGTGTGTGCATGGTTAGGTGGTAAGGACATAGTATTGGTTGCAGGGTTAGGGGGCTAAGGGTACAGTAGTGTGTGCATGGTTAGGTGATAAGGACATAGTATTGGGTGCAGGGTTAGGGGGTTAAGGGTATAGTAGTGTGTGCAGGGTTAGGTGCTAAGGGCATAGTATTGAGTACAGGGTTAGGGTGGTAAGGGTACAGTAGTGTGTGCACGGTTAGGTGGTAAGGACATAGTATTGGGAGCAGGGTTAGGGGGGTAAGGGTACAGTAGTGTCTGCAGGGTTAGGTGATAAGGACATAGCATTGGGTGTAGGGTTAGGGGGGTAAGAGTACAGTAGTGTGTGCAGGGTTATGTGATAAGGACATAGTATTGGGTGCAGGGTTAGGGGGTAAGTGTACAGTAGTGTGTGCAGGGTTAGGAGGTAAGGACATAGTATTGGGTGCAGGGTTAGGGGGGTAAGGGTACAGTAGTGTGTGCAGGGTTAAGTGATAAGGACATAGTATTGGGTGCAGGGTTTGGGGGGTAAGGGTACAGTAGTGTGTGCATGGATAGGTGGTAAGGACATAGTATTGGGTGCAGGGTTAGGGGGGTAAGGGTACAGTAGTGTGTGCAGGGTTAGGTGGTAAGAACATAGTATTGGGTACAGGGTTAGGGGGGTAAGGGTACAGTAGTGTGTGTAGGGTAAGGTGATAAGGACATAGTATTGGGTGCAGGGTTAGGAGGGTAATGGTACAGTAGTGTGTGCAGGGTTAGGTTGTAAGGACATAGTATTGGGAGCATGGTTAGGAGGGTAAGGGTACAGTAGTGTGTGCAGGTTTAGGTGATAATAACATAGTATTGAGTGCAGGGTTAGGGGGGTAAGAGTACAGTAGTGTGTGCAGGGTTAGGTGATAAGGACATAATTTTGGGTGCAGGGTTAGGGGGTAAGTGTACAGTAGTGTGTGCAGGGTTAGGTGGTAAGGACATAGTATTGGGTGCAGGGTTAGGGGGGTAAGGTTACAGTAGTGTGTGCTGGGTTAAGTGATAAGGACATAGTATTGGGTGCAGGGTTAGGGGGGTAAGGGTACAGTAGTGTGTGCACGGTTTGGTGGTAAGGACTTAGTATTGGGTGCAGGGTTAGGGGGTTAAGGGTACAGTAGTGTGTGCATGGTTAGGTGGTAAGAACATAGTATTGTGTACAGGGTTAGGGGGGTAAGGGTACAGTAGTGTGTGCAGGGTATGGTGATAAGGACATAGTATTGGGTGCAGGGTTAGGGGGTAAGGGTACAGTAGTGTGTGCATGGTTAGGTAAAAAGGACATAGTATTGGGTGCAGGTTTAGGGGGGTAAGGGTACAGTAGTGTGTGCACGGTTAGGTGGTAAGGACATAGTATTGGGTGCAAGGTTAGGGGGGTAAGGGTACTGTAGTGTGTGCGCGGTTAGGTGGTAAGGACATAGTATTGGGTGCAGGGTTAGGGGGGTAAGGGTACAGTAGTGTGTGCATGGTTAGGTGGTAAGGACATAGTATTGGGTGCAGGGTTAGGTGGGTAAGGGTACAGTAGTGTGTTCACGGTTAGGTGGTAAGGACATAGTATTGGGTGCAGGGTTAGGGGGGTAAGGGTACAGTAGTGTGTGCAGGGTTAGGTGGTAAGGACATAGTATTGGTTGCAGGGTTAGGAGGGTAAGGGTACAGTAGTGTGTGCAGGGTTAGGTGATAAGGACATAGTATTGGGTGCAGGGTTAGGGGGATAAGAGTACAGTAGTGTGTGCAGGGTTAGGTGATAAGGACATAATTTTGGGTGCAGCGTTAGGGGGTAAGTGTACAGTAGTGTGTGCAGGGTTAGGTGGTAAGGACATAGTATTGGGTGCAGTGTTAGTGGGGTAAGGGTACAGTAGTGTGTGCAGGGTTAGGTGGTAAGGACATAGTTTTGGGTGCAGGGTTAGGGGGGTAAGGGTACAGTAGTGTGTGCACGGTTTGGTGGTAAGGACTTAGTATTGGGTGCAGGGTTAGGGGGTTAAGGGTACAGTAGTGTGTGCATGGTTAGGTGGTAAGAACATAGTATTGTGTACAGGGTTAGGGGGGTAAGGGTACAGTAGTGTGTGCAGGGTATGGTGATAAGGACATAGTATTGGGTGCAGGGTTAGGGGGTAAGGGTACAGTAGTGTGTGCATGGTTAGGTAAAAAGGACATAGTATTGGGTGCAGGTTTAGGGGGGTAAGGGTACAGTAGTGTGTGCACGGTTAGGTGGTAAGGACATAGTATTGGGTGCAAGGTTAGGGGGGTAAGGGTACTGTAGTGTGTGCGCGGTTAGGTGGTAAGGACATAGTATTGGGTGCAGGGTTAGGGGGGTAAGGGTACAGTAGTGTGTGCATGGTTAGGTGGTAAGGACATAGTATTGGGTGCAGGGTTAGGTGGGTAAGGGTACAGTAGTGTGTGCAGGGTTAGGTGGTAAGGACATAGTATTGGGTGCAGGGTTAGGGGGGTAAGGGTACAGTAGTGTGTGCACGGTTAGGTGGTAAGGACATAGTATTGGGTGCAGGGTTAGGGGGTAAGGGTACAGTAGTGTGTGCAGGGTAAGGTGATAAGGACATAGTATTGGGTGCAGGGTTAGGGGGGTAAGGGTACAGTAGTGTCTGCAGGGTTAGGTGGTAAGGACATAGTATTGGGTGCAGGATTAGGGGGGTAAGGGTACAGTAGTGTGTGCACGGTTAGGTGATAAGGACATAGTATTGGGTGCAGGGTAAAGGGGGAAAGGGTACAGTAGTGTGTGCACGATTAGATGGTAAGAACATAGTATTGGGTGCAGGGTTAGGGGGGTAAGGGTACAGTAGTGTGTGCAGGGTTAGGTGGTAAGGACATAGTATTGGATGCAGGGTTAGGGGGGTAAGGGTACAATAGTGTGTGCAGGGTTAGGTGATAAGGAAATAGTAGTGGGTGCAGGGTTAGGGGGGTAAGGGTACAGTAGTGTGTGCAGGGTTAGTTGATAAGGACATAGTATTGGGTGCAGGATTAGGGGGTAAGGGTACAGTAGTGTGTGCACGGTTAGGTGATAAGGACATAGTATTGGGTGCAGGGTAAGGGGGGTAAGGGTACAGTAGTGTGTGCATGGTTAGGTGGTAAGGACATAGTATTGGGTGCAGGGTAAGGGGGGTAAGGGTACAGTAGTGTGTGCAGGGTTAGGTGTTAAGGACATAGTTTTGGGTGTGGGGTTAGGGGGGTAAGGGTACAGTAATGTGTGCAGGGTTAGGTGGTAAGGACATAGTATTGGGTGCAAGGTTAGAGGGGTAAGAGTACAATAGTGTATGCAGGGTTAGGTGGTAAGGACATAGAACTGGGTGCAGGATTAGGGGGGTAAGGGTACAGTAGTGTGTGCAAGGTTATTTGATAAGGACATAGTATTGGGTGCAGGGTAAAGGGGGTGAGGGTACAGTAGTGTGTGCACGGTTAGGTGGTAAGGACATAGTATTGGGTGCAGGGTTAGGGGGGTAAGGGTACAGTAGTGTGTGCAGGGTTAGGTGATAAGGACATAGTATTGGGTGCAGTGTTAGGGGGGTAAGGGTACAGTAGTGTGTGCACGGTTAGGTGGTACGGACATAGTATTGGGTGCAGGGTTAGTGGGGTAAGAGTACAGTAGTGTGTGCAGGGTTAGGTGATAAGGACATAGTATTGGGTGCAGGGATAGGGGGGTAAGGGTATAGTAGTGTGTGCATGGTTAGGTGGTAAGGACATAGTATTGGGTGCAGGGTTAGGGGGCTAAGGGTACAGTAGTGTGTGCATGGTTAGGTGGTAAGGACATAGTATTGGGTGCAGGGTTAGGGGGGTAAGGGTACAGTAGTGTGTGCTTGGTTAAGTGATAAGGACATAGTTTTGGGTGCAGGGTTTGGGGGGTAAGGGTACAGTAGTGTGTGCACGGATAGGTGGTAAGGACATAGTATTGGGTGCAGGGTTAGGGGGGTAAGGGTACAGTAGTGTGTGCAGGGTTAGGTGGTAAGAACATAGTATTGGGTACAGGGTTAGGGGGGTAAGGGTACAGTAGTGTGTGTAGGGTAAGGTGATAAGGACATAGTTTTGGGTGCAGTGTTAGGGGATAAGGGTACAGTAGTGTGTGCATGGTTAGGTAATAAGGACATAGTATTGGGTGCAGGGTTAGGGGGGTAAGGGTACAGTAGTGTGTGCAGGGTTAGGTTGTAAGGACATAGTATTGGGTGCATGGTTAGGAGGGTAAGGGTACAGTAGTGTGTGCAGGGTTAGGTGATAAGGACATAGTATTGAGTGCAGGGTTAGGGGGGTAAGAGTACAGTAGTGTGTGCAGGGTTAGGTGATAAGGACATAATTTTGGGTGCAGGGTTAGGGGGTAAGTGTACAGTAGTGTGTGCAGGGTTAGGTGGTAAGGACATAGTATTGGGTGCAGGGTTAGGGGGGTAAGGTTACAGTAGTGTGTGCAGGGTTAAGTGATAAGGACATAGTATTGGGTGCAGGGTTAGGGGGGTAAGGGTACAGTAGTGTGTGCACGGTTTGGTGGTAAGGACTTAGTATTGGGTGCAGGGTTAGGGGGGTAAGGGTACGGTAGTGTGTGCATGGTTAGGTGGTAAGAACGTAGTATTGTGTACAGGGTTAGGGGGTAAGGGTACAGTAGTGTGTGCAGGGTATGGTGATAAGGACATAGTATTGGGTGCAGGGTTAGGGGGTAAGGGTACAGTAGTGTGTGCATGGTTAGGTAAAAAGGACATAGTATTGGTGCAGGTTTAGGGGGGTAAGGGTACAGTAGTGTGTGCAGGGTTAGGTGGTAAGGACATAGTTTTGGGTGCAGGGTTAAGAGTGTAAGGGTGCAGTAGTGTGTGCACGGTTAGGTGGTAAGGACATAGTATTGGGTGCAAGGTTAGGGGGGTAAGGGTACTGTAGTGTGTGCGCGGTTAGGTGGTAAGGACATAGTATTGGGTGCAGGGTTAGGGGGGTAAGGGTACAGTAGTGTGTGTAGGGTTAGGAGATAAGGACATAGTATTGGGTGCAGGGTTAGGGGGTAAGGGAACAGTAGTGTGTGCAGGGTTACGTGATAAGGACATAGTATTGGGTGCAAAGTTAGGGGGTAAGGGTACAGTAGTGTGTGCAGGGTTAGGTGGTAAGGACATAGTATTGGGTGCAGGGTTAGGGGGGTAAGGGTACAGTTGTGTGTTCAAGGTTAGGTGGTAAGGACATAGTATTGGGTGCAGGGTTAGGGGGTAAGGGTACTGTAGTGTGTGCAGGGTAAGGTGATAAGGACTAAGTATTGGGTACAGGGTTAGGGGGGTAAGGGTACAGTAGTGTCTGCAGGGTTAGGTGGTAAGGACATAGTATTGGGTGCAGGATTAGGGGGGTTAGGGTACAGTAGTGTGTGCACGGTTAGGTGATAAGACATAGTATTGTGTGCAGGGTAAGGGGGAAAGGGTACAGTAGTGTGTGCACGGTTAGGTGGTAAGGACATAGTATTGGGTGCAGGGTTAGGGGGGTAAGGGTACAGTAGTGTGTGCAGGGTTAGGTGGTAAAGACATAGTATTGGGTGCAGGGTTAGGGGGGTAAGGGTACAATAGTGTGTGCAGGGTTTGGTGATAAGGACATAGTATTGGGTGCAGGGTTAGGGGGGTAAGAGTACAGTAGTGTGTGCAGGGTTAGGTGATAAGGACATAGTATTGGGTGCAGGGTTAGGAGGGGTAAGGGTACAGTAGTGTGTGCAGGGTTCGGTGGTAAGGACATAGTATTGGGTGCAGGGTTAGGGGGTAAGGGTACAGTAGTGTGTGCAGGGTTAGGTGATAAGGACATAGTTTTGGGTGCAAGGTCCTGGGGTAAGTTTACAGTATTGTGTGCAGGGTTAGGTGATAAGGACTTAGTAGTGGGTGCCGGGTTAGGGGGCTAAGAGTACAGTAGTGTGTGCAGGGTTAGGTGATAAGGACATAGAATTGGGTGCAGGGTTAGGGGGGTAAGAGTACAGTAGTGTGTGCAGGGTTAGGTGATAAGGACATAGTATTGGGTGCAGGGTTAGGAGGGTAAGGGTACAGTAGTGTGTGCAGGGTTAGGTGATAAGGACATAGTATTGAGTGCAGGGTTAGGGGGGTAAGAGTACAGTAGTGTGTGCAGGGTTAGGTGATAAGGACATAATTTTGGGTGCAGGGTTAGGGGGTAAGTGTACAGTAGTGTGTGCAGGGTTAGGTGGTAAGGACATAGTATTGGGTGCAGGGTTAGGGGGGTAAGGTTACAGTAGTGTGTGCAGGGTTAAGTGATAAGGACATAGTATTGGGTGCAGGGTTAGGGGGGTAAGGGTACAGTAGTGTGTGCACGGTTTGGTGGTAAGGACTTAGTATTGGGTGCAGGGTTAGGGGGGTAAGGGTACGGTAGTGTGTGCATGGTTAGGTGGTAAGAACGTAGTATTGTGTACAGGGTTAGGGGGTAAGGGTACAGTAGTGTGTGCAGGGTATGGTGATAAGGACATAGTATTGGGTGCAGGGTTAGGGGGTAAGGGTACAGTAGTGTGTGCATGGTTAGGTAAAAAGGACATAGTATTGGTGCAGGTTTAGGGGGGTAAGGGTACAGTAGTGTGTGCAGGGTTAGGTGGTAAGGACATAGTTTTGGGTGCAGGGTTAAGAGTGTAAGGGTGCAGTAGTGTGTGCACGGTTAGGTGGTAAGGACATAGTATTGGGTGCAAGGTTAGGGGGGTAAGGGTACTGTAGTGTGTGCGCGGTTAGGTGGTAAGGACATAGTATTGGGTGCAGGGTTAGGGGGGTAAGGGTACAGTAGTGTGTGTAGGGTTAGGAGATAAGGACATAGTATTGGGTGCAGGGTTAGGGGGTAAGGGAACAGTAGTGTGTGCAGGGTTACGTGATAAGGACATAGTATTGGGTGCAAAGTTAGGGGGTAAGGGTACAGTAGTGTGTGCAGGGTTAGGTGGTAAGGACATAGTATTGGGTGCAGGGTTAGGGGGGTAAGGGTACAGTTGTGTGTTCAAGGTTAGGTGGTAAGGACATAGTATTGGGTGCAGGGTTAGGGGGTAAGGGTACTGTAGTGTGTGCAGGGTAAGGTGATAAGGACTAAGTATTGGGTACAGGGTTAGGGGGGTAAGGGTACAGTAGTGTCTGCAGGGTTAGGTGGTAAGGACATAGTATTGGGTGCAGGATTAGGGGGGTTAGGGTACAGTAGTGTGTGCACGGTTAGGTGATAAGACATAGTATTGTGTGCAGGGTAAGGGGGAAAGGGTACAGTAGTGTGTGCACGGTTAGGTGGTAAGGACATAGTATTGGGTGCAGGGTTAGGGGGGTAAGGGTACAGTAGTGTGTGCAGGGTTAGGTGGTAAAGACATAGTATTGGGTGCAGGGTTAGGGGGGTAAGGGTACAATAGTGTGTGCAGGGTTTGGTGATAAGGACATAGTATTGGGTGCAGGGTTAGGGGGGTAAGAGTACAGTAGTGTGTGCAGGGTTAGGTGATAAGGACATAGTATTGGGTGCAGGGTTAGGAGGGGTAAGGGTACAGTAGTGTGTGCAGGGTTCGGTGGTAAGGACATAGTATTGGGTGCAGGGTTAGGGGGTAAGGGTACAGTAGTGTGTGCAGGGTTAGGTGATAAGGACATAGTTTTGGGTGCAAGGTCCTGGGGTAAGTTTACAGTATTGTGTGCAGGGTTAGGTGATAAGGACTTAGTAGTGGGTGCCGGGTTAGGGGGCTAAGAGTACAGTAGTGTGTGCAGGGTTAGGTGATAAGGACATAGAATTGGGTGCAGGGTTAGGGGGGTAAGAGTACAGTAGTGTGTGCAGGGTTAGGTGATAAGGACATAGTATTGGGTGCAGGGTTAGGAGGGTTAAGGGTACAGTAGTGTGTGCACGGTTAGGTGGTAAGGACATAGTATTGGGTGCAGAGTTAGGGGGGTAAGGGTACAGTAGTGTGTGCAGGGTTAGGTGATAAGGACATAGTATTGGGTGCAGGGTTAGGGGGGTAAGGGTCCAGTAGTGTTTGCAGGGTTAGGTGTAAGGACATAGTATTGGGTGCAGGGTTAGGGGGGTAGGAGTACAGTAGTATGTGCAGGGTTAGGTGTTAAGGACATAGTTTTGGGTCCGGGGTTAGGGGGGTAAGGGTACAGTAATGTGTGCAGGGTTAGGTGGTAAGGACATAGTAATGGGCGCAGGGTTAGAGGGGTAAGAGTACAATAGTGTATGCAGGGTTAGGTGGTAAGGACATAGAACTGGGTGCAGGATTAGGGGGGTAAGAGCACAGTAGTGTGTGCAAGGTTATTTGATAAGGACATAGTATTGGGTGCAGGGTAAAGAGGGTGAGGGTACAGTAGTGTGTGCACGGTTAGGTGGTAAGGACATAGTATTGGGTGCAGGGTTAGGGGGGTAAGGGTACAATAGTGTGTGCAGGGTTAGGTGATAAGGACATAGTATTGGGTGCAGTGTTAGGGGGGTAAGGGTACAGTACTGTGTGCACGGTTAGGTGGTACGGACATAATATTGGGTGCAGGGTTAGTGGGGTAAGAGTACAGTAGTGTGTGCAGGGTTAGGTGATAAGGACATAGTATTGGGTGCAGGGATAGGGGGGGTAAGGGTATAGTAGTGTGTGCATGGTTAGGTGGTAAGGACATAGTATTGGGTGCAGGGTTAGGGGGCTAAGGGTACAGTAGTGTGTGCATGGTTAGGTGGTAAGGACATAGTATTGGGTGCAGGGTTAGGGGTGTAAGGGTACAGTAGTGTGCATGGTTAGGTGCGAAGGACATAGTATAGGGTGCAGGGATAGGGGGGTAAGGTTATAGTAGTGTGTGCATGGTTAGGTGGTAAGGACATAGTATTGGTTGCAGGGTTAGGGGGCTAAGGGTACAGTAGTGTGTGCATGGTTAGGTGATAAGGACATAGTATTGGGTGCAGGGTTAGGGGGGTAAGGGTATAGTAGTGTGTGCAGGGTTAGGTGCTAAGGGCATAGTATTGAGTACAGGGTTAGGGTGGTAAGGGTACAGTAGTGTGTGCACGGTTAGGTGGTAAGGACATAGTATTGGGAGCAGGGTTAGGGGGGTAAGGGTACAGTAGTGTCTGCAGGGTTAGGTGATAAGGACATAGCATTGGGTGTAGGGTTAGGGGGGTAAGACTACAGTAGTGTGTGCAGGGTTATGTGATAAGGACATAGTATTGGGTGCAGGGTTAGGGGGTAAGTGTACAGTAGTGTGTGCAGGGTTAGGAGGTAAGGACATAGTATTGGGTGCAGGGTTAGGGGGGTAAGGGTACAGTAGTGTGTGCAGGGTTAAGTGATAAGGACATAGTATTGGGTGCAGGGTTTCGGGGGTAAGGGTACAGTAGTGTGTGCATGGATAGGTGCTAAGGACATAGTATTGGGTGCAGGGTTAGGGGGGTAAGGGTACAGTAGTGTGTGCAGGGTTAGGTGGTAAGAACATAGTATTGGGTACAGGGTTAGGGGGGTAAGGGTACAGTAGTGTGTGTAGGGTAAGGTGATAAGGACATAGTATTGGGTGCAGGGTTAGGAGGGTAATGGTACAGTAGTGTGTGCAGGGTTAGGTTGTAAGGACATAGTATTGGGAGCATGGTTAGGAGGGTAAGGGTACAGTAGTGTGTGCAGGTTTAGGTGATAATAACATAGTATTGAGTGCAGGGTTAGGGGGGTAAGAGTACAGTAGTGTGTGCAGGGTTAGGTGATAAGGACATAATTTTGGGTGCAGGGTTAGGGGGTAAGTGTACAGTAGTGTGTGCAGGGTTAGGTGGTAAGGACATAGTATTGGGTGCAGGGTTAGGGGGGTAAGGTTACAGTAGTGTGTGCTGGGTTAAGTGATAAGGACATAGTATTGGGTGCAGGGTTAGGGGGGTAAGGGTACAGTAGTGTGTGCACGGTTTGGTGGTAAGGACTTAGTATTGGGTGCAGGGTTAGGGGGTTAAGGGTACAGTAGTGTGTGCATGGTTAGGTGGTAAGAACATAGTATTGTGTACAGGGTTAGGGGGGTAAGGGTACAGTAGTGTGTGCAGGGTATGGTGATAAGGACATAGTATTGGGTGCAGGGTTAGGGGGTAAGGGTACAGTAGTGTGTGCATGGTTAGGTAAAAAGGACATAGTATTGGGTGCAGGTTTAGGGGGGTAAGGGTACAGTAGTGTGTGCACGGTTAGGTGGTAAGGACATAGTATTGGGTGCAAGGTTAGGGGGGTAAGGGTACTGTAGTGTGTGCGCGGTTAGGTGGTAAGGACATAGTATTGGGTGCAGGGTTAGGGGGGTAAGGGTACAGTAGTGTGTGCATGGTTAGGTGGTAAGGACATAGTATTGGGTGCAGGGTTAGGTGGGTAAGGGTACAGTAGTGTGTTCACGGTTAGGTGGTAAGGACATAGTATTGGGTGCAGGGTTAGGGGGGTAAGGGTACAGTAGTGTGTGCAGGGTTAGGTGGTAAGGACATAGTATTGGTTGCAGGGTTAGGAGGGTAAGGGTACAGTAGTGTGTGCAGGGTTAGGTGATAAGGACATAGTATTGGGTGCAGGGTTAGGGGGATAAGAGTACAGTAGTGTGTGCAGGGTTAGGTGATAAGGACATAATTTTGGGTGCAGCGTTAGGGGGTAAGTGTACAGTAGTGTGTGCAGGGTTAGGTGGTAAGGACATAGTATTGGGTGCAGTGTTAGTGGGGTAAGGGTACAGTAGTGTGTGCAGGGTTAGGTGGTAAGGACATAGTTTTGGGTGCAGGGTTAGGGGGGTAAGGGTACAGTAGTGTGTGCACGGTTTGGTGGTAAGGACTTAGTATTGGGTGCAGGGTTAGGGGGTTAAGGGTACAGTAGTGTGTGCATGGTTAGGTGGTAAGAACATAGTATTGTGTACAGGGTTAGGGGGGTAAGGGTACAGTAGTGTGTGCAGGGTATGGTGATAAGGACATAGTATTGGGTGCAGGGTTAGGGGGTAAGGGTACAGTAGTGTGTGCATGGTTAGGTAAAAAGGACATAGTATTGGGTGCAGGTTTAGGGGGGTAAGGGTACAGTAGTGTGTGCACGGTTAGGTGGTAAGGACATAGTATTGGGTGCAAGGTTAGGGGGGTAAGGGTACTGTAGTGTGTGCGCGGTTAGGTGGTAAGGACATAGTATTGGGTGCAGGGTTAGGGGGGTAAGGGTACAGTAGTGTGTGCATGGTTAGGTGGTAAGGACATAGTATTGGGTGCAGGGTTAGGTGGGTAAGGGTACAGTAGTGTGTTCACGGTTAGGTGGTAAGGACATAGTATTGGGTGCAGGGTTAGGGGGGTAAGGGTACAGTAGTGTGTGCAGGGTTAGGTGGTAAGGACATAGTATTGGTTGCAGGGTTAGGAGGGTAAGGGTACAGTAGTGTGTGCAGGGTTAGGTGATAAGGACATAGTATTGGGTGCAGGGTTAGGGGGATAAGAGTACAGTAGTGTGTGCAGGGTTAGGTGATAAGGACATAATTTTGGGTGCAGCGTTAGGGGGTAAGTGTACAGTAGTGTGTGCAGGGTTAGGTGGTAAGGACATAGTATTGGGTGCAGTGTTAGTGGGGTAAGGGTACAGTAGTGTGTGCAGGGTTAGGTGGTAAGGACATAGTTTTGGGTGCAGGGTTAGGAGGGTAAGGGTAAAGTAGTGTGTGCAGGGTTAGGTGATAAGGACATAGTATTGGGTGCAGGGTTAGGGGGGTAAGAGTACAGTAGTGTGTGCAGGGTTAGGTGATAAGGACATAATTTTGGGTGCAGGGATAGGGGTAAGTGTACAGTAGTGTGTGCAGGGTTAGGTGATAAGGACATAGTATTGGGTGCAGGGTTAGGGGGGTAAGGGTACAGTAGTGTGTGCACGGTTAGGTGGTAATGACATAGTATTGGGTGCAGGGTTAGGGGGGTAAGGGTACAGTAGTGTGTGCACAGTTAGGTGGTAAGGACATAGTATTGGGTGCAGGGTTAGGGGGGTAAGGGTACAGTAGTGTGTGCAGGGTTAGATTGGTAAGGACATAGTTTTGGGTGCAGGGTTAGGGGGTAAGGGTACAGTAGTGTGTGCAGGGTTAGCTGGCAAGGACATAGTATTGGGTGCAGGGTTAGGGGTGTAAGGGTACAGTAGTGTGTGCACAGTTAGGTGGTAAGGACATAGTATTGGGTGCAGGGTTAGTGGGGTAATGGTACAGTAGTGTGTGCAGGGTTTGGTGATAAGGACATAGTATTGGGTGCAGGGTTAGGGGGGTAAGGGTATAGTAGTGTGTGCAGGGTTAGGTGATAAGGACATAGTATTGGGTGCAAGGTCCTGGGGTAAGTTTACAGTATTGTGTGCAGGGTTAGGTGATAAGGACTTAGTAGTGGGTGCCGGGTTAGGGGGCTAAGAGTACAGTAGTGTGTGCAGGGTTAGGTGATAAGGACATAGTATTGGGTGCAGGGTTAGGGGGGTAAGAGTACAGTAGTGTGTGCAGGGTTAGGTGATAAGGACATAGTATTGGGTGCAGGGTTAGGAGGGTTAAGGGTACAGTAGTGTGTGCACGGTTAGGTGGTAAGGACATAGTATTGGGTGCAGAGTTAGGGGGGTAAGGGTACAGTAGTGGGTGCAGGGTTAGGTGATAAGGACATAGTATTGGGTGCAGGGTTAGGGGGGTAAGGGTCCAGTAGTGTTTGCAGGGTTAGGTGTAAGGACATAGTATTGGGTGCAGGGTTAGGGGGGTAGGAGTACAGTAGTATGTGCAGGGTTAGGTGTTAAGGACATAGTTTTGGGTGCGGGGTTAGGGGGGTAAGGGTACAGTAATGTGTGCAGGGTTAGGTGGTAAGGACATAGTATTGGGTGCAGGGTTAGAGGGGTAAGAGTACAATAGTGTATGCAGGGTTAGGTGGTAAGGACATAGAACTGGGTGCAGGATTAGGGGGGTAAGGGCACAGTAGTGTGTGCAAGGTTATTTGATAAGGACATAGTATTTTGTGCAGGATAAAGAGGGTGAGGGTACAGTAGTGTTTGCACGGTTAGGTGGTAAGGACATAGTATTGGGTGCAGGGTTAGGGGGGTAAGGGTACAATAGTGTGTGCAGGGTTAGGTGATAAGGACATAGTATTGGGTGCAGTGTTAGGGGGGTAAGGGTACAGTACTGTGTGCACGGTTAGGTGGTACGGACATAGTATTGGGTGCAGGGTTAGTGGGGTAAGAGTACAGTAGTGTGTGCAGGGTTAGGTGATAAGGACATAGTATTGGGTGCAGGGATAGGGGGGTAAGGGTATAGTAGTGTGTGCATGGTTAGGTGGTAAGGACATAGTATTGGGTGCAGGGTTAGGGGGCTAAGGGTACAGTAGTGTGTGCATGGTTAGGTGGTAAGGACATAGTATTGGGTGCAGGGTTAGGGGTCTAAGGGTACAGTAGTGTGCATGGTTAGGTGCGAAGGACATAGTATAGGGTGCAGGGATAGGGGGGTAAGGGTATAGTAGTGTGTGCATGGTTAGGTGGTAAGGACATAGTATTGGTTGCAGGGTTAGGGGGCTAAGGGTACAGTAGTGTGTGCATGGTTAGGTGATAAGGACATAGTATTGGGTGCAGGGTTAGGGGGGTAAGGGTATAGTAGTGTGTGCAGGGTTAGGTGCTAAGGGCATAGTATTGGGTACAGGGTTAGGGTGGTAAGGGTACAGTAGTGTGTGCACGGTTAGGTGGTAAGGACATAGTATTGGGAGCAGGGTTAGGGGGGTAAGGGTACAGTAGTGTCTGCAGGGTTAGGTGATAAGGACATAGCATTGGGTGTAGGGTTAGGGGGGTAAGAGTACAGTAGTGTTTGCAGGGTTATGTGATAAGGACATAGTATTGGGTGCAGGGTTAGGGGTTAAGTGTACAGTAGTGTGTGCAGGGTTAGGAGGTAAGGACATAGTATTGGGTGCAGGGTTAGGGGGGTAAGGGTACAGTAGTGTGTGCAGGGTTAAGTGATAAGGACATAGTATTGGGTGCAGGGTTTGGGGGGTAAGGGTACAGTAGTGTGTGCACGGATAGGTGGTAAGGACATAGTATTGGGTGCAGGGTTAGGGGGGTAAGGGTACAGTAGTGTGTGCAGGGTTAGGTGGTAAGAACATAGTATTGGGTACAGGGTTAGGGGGGTAAGGGTACAGTAGTGTGTGTAGGGTAAGGTGATAAGGACATAGTATTGGGTGCAGGGTTAGGAGGGTAATGGTACAGTAGTGTGTGCAGGGTTAGGTTGTAAGGACATAGTATTGGGTGCATGGTTAGGAGGGTAAGGGTACAGTAGTGTGTGCAGGGTTAGGTGATAAGGACATAGTATTGAGTGCAGGGTTAGGGGGGTAAGAGTACAGTAGTGTGTGCAGGGTTAGGTGATAAGGACATAATTTTGGGTGCAGGGTTAGGGGGTAAGTGTACAGTAGTGTGTGCAGGGTTAGGTGGTAAGGACATAGTATTGGGTGCAGGGTTAGGGGGGTAAGGTTACAGTAGTGTGTGCAGGGTTAAGTGATAAGGACATAGTATTGGGTGCAGGGTTAGGGGGGTAAGGGTACAGTAGTGTGTGCACGGTTTGGTGGTAAGGACTTAGTATTGGGTGCAGGGTTAGGGGGTTAAGGGTACAGTAGTGTGTGCATGGTTAGGTGGTAAGAACATAGTATTGTGTACAGGGTTAGGGGGGTAAGGGTACAGTAGTGTGTGCAGGGTATGGTGATAAGGACATAGTATTGGGTGCAGGGTTAGGGGGTAAGGGTACAGTAGTGTGTGCATGGTTAGGTAAAAAGGACATAGTATTGGGTGCAGGTTTAGGGGGGTAAGGGTACAGTAGTGTGTGCACGGTTAGGTGGTAAGGACATAGTATTGGGTGCAAGGTTAGGGGGGTAAGGGTACTGTAGTGTGTGCGCGGTTAGGTGGTAAGGACATAGTATTGGGTGCAGGGTTAGGGGGGTAAGGGTACAGTAGTGTGTGCATGGTTAGGTGGTAAGGACATAGTATTGGGTGCAGGGTTAGGTGGGTAAGGGTACAGTAGTGTGTGCAGGGTTAGGTGGTAAGGACATAGTATTGGGTGCAGTGTTAGTGGGGTAAGGGTACAGTAGTGTGTGCAGGGTTAGGTGGTAAGGACATAGATTTGGGTGCAGGGTTAGGAGGGTAAGGGTAAAGTAGTGTGTGCAGGGTTAGGTGATAAGGACATAGTATTGGGTGCAGGGTTAGGGGGGTAAGAGTACAGTAGTGTGTGCAGGGTTAGGTGATAAGGACATAATTTTGGGTGCAGGGATAGGGGTAAGGGTACAGTAGTGTGTGCAGGGTTAAGTGATAAGGACATAGTATTGGGTGCAGGGTTTCGGGGGTAAGGGTACAGTAGTGTGTGCATGGATAGGTGCTAAGGACATAGTATTGGGTGCAGGGTTAGGGGGGTAAGGGTACAGTAGTGTGTGCAGGGTTAGGTGGTAAGAACATAGTATTGGGTACAGGGTTAGGGGGGTAAGGGTACAGTAGTGTGTGTAGGGTAAGGTGATAAGGACATAGTATTGGGTGCAGGGTTAGGAGGGTAATGGTACAGTAGTGTGTGCAGGGTTAGGTTGTAAGGACATAGTATTGGGAGCATGGTTAGGAGGGTAAGGGTACAGTAGTGTGTGCAGGTTTAGGTGATAATAACATAGTATTGAGTGCAGGGTTAGGGGGGTAAGAGTACAGTAGTGTGTGCAGGGTTAGGTGATAAGGACATAATTTTGGGTGCAGGGTTAGGGGGTAAGTGTACAGTAGTGTGTGCAGGGTTAGGTGGTAAGGACATAGTATTGGGTGCAGGGTTAGGGGGGTAAGGTTACAGTAGTGTGTGCTGGGTTAAGTGATAAGGACATAGTATTGGGTGCAGGGTTAGGGGGGTAAGGGTACAGTAGTGTGTGCACGGTTTGGTGGTAAGGACTTAGTATTGGGTGCAGGGTTAGGGGGTTAAGGGTACAGTAGTGTGTGCATGGTTAGGTGGTAAGAACATAGTATTGTGTACAGGGTTAGGGGGGTAAGGGTACAGTAGTGTGTGCAGGGTATGGTGATAAGGACATAGTATTGGGTGCAGGGTTAGGGGGTAAGGGTACAGTAGTGTGTGCATGGTTAGGTAAAAAGGACATAGTATTGGGTGCAGGTTTAGGGGGGTAAGGGTACAGTAGTGTGTGCACGGTTAGGTGGTAAGGACATAGTATTGGGTGCAAGGTTAGGGGGGTAAGGGTACTGTAGTGTGTGCGCGGTTAGGTGGTAAGGACATAGTATTGGGTGCAGGGTTAGGGGGGTAAGGGTACAGTAGTGTGTGCATGGTTAGGTGGTAAGGACATAGTATTGGGTGCAGGGTTAGGTGGGTAAGGGTACAGTAGTGTGTTCACGGTTAGGTGGTAAGGACATAGTATTGGGTGCAGGGTTAGGGGGGTAAGGGTACAGTAGTGTGTGCAGGGTTAGGTGGTAATTACATAGTATTGGTTGCAGGGTTAGGAGGGTAAGGGTACAGTAGTGTGTGCAGGGTTAGGTGATAAGGACATAGTATTGGGTGCAGGGTTAGGGGGATAAGAGTACAGTAGTGTGTGCAGGGTTAGGTGATAAGGACATAATTTTGGGTGCAGCGTTAGGGGGTAAGTGTACAGTAGTGTGTGCAGGGTTAGGTGGTAAGGACATAGTATTGGGTGCAGTGTTAGTGGGGTAAGGGTACAGTAGTGTGTGCAGGGTTAGGTGGTAAGGACATAGTTTTGGGTGCAGGGTTAGGGGGGTAAGGGTACAGTAGTGTGTGCACGGTTTGGTGGTAAGGACTTAGTATTGGGTGCAGGGTTAGGGGGTTAAGGGTACAGTAGTGTGTGCATGGTTAGGTGGTAAGAACATAGTATTGTGTACAGGGTTAGGGGGGTAAGGGTACAGTAGTGTGTGCAGGGTATGGTGATAAGGACATAGTATTGGGTGCAGGGTTAGGGGGTAAGGGTACAGTAGTGTGTGCATGGTTAGGTAAAAAGGACATAGTATTGGGTGCAGGTTTAGGGGGGTAAGGGTACAGTAGTGTGTGCACGGTTAGGTGGTAAGGACATAGTATTGGGTGCAAGGTTAGGGGGGTAAGGGTACTGTAGTGTGTGCGCGGTTAGGTGGTAAGGACATAGTATTGGGTGCAGGGTTAGGGGGGTAAGGGTACAGTAGTGTGTGCATGGTTAGGTGGTAAGGACATAGTATTGGGTGCAGGGTTAGGTGGGTAAGGGTACAGTAGTGTGTTCACGGTTAGGTGGTAAGGACATAGTATTGGGTGCAGGGTTAGGGGGGTAAGGGTACAGTAGTGTGTGCAGGGTTAGGTGGTAAGGACATAGTATTGGTTGCAGGGTTAGGAGGGTAAGGGTACAGTAGTGTGTGCAGGGTTAGGTGATAAGGACATAGTATTGGGTGCAGGGTTAGGGGGATAAGAGTACAGTAGTGTGTGCAGGGTTAGGTGATAAGGACATAATTTTGGGTGCAGCGTTAGGGGGTAAGTGTACAGTAGTGTGTGCAGGGTTAGGTGGTAAGGACATAGTATTGGGTGCAGTGTTAGTGGGGTAAGGGTACAGTAGTGTGTGCAGGGTTAGGTGGTAAGGACATAGTTTTGGGTGCAGGGTTAGGAGGGTAAGGGTAAAGTAGTGTGTGCAGGGTTAGGTGATAAGGACATAGTATTGGGTGCAGGGTTAGGGGGGTAAGAGTACAGTAGTGTGTGCAGGGTTAGGTGATAAGGACATAATTTTGGGTGCAGGGATAGGGGTAAGTGTACAGTAGTGTGTGCAGGGTTAGGTGATAAGGACATAGTATTGGGTGCAGGGTTAGGGGGGTAAGGGTACAGTAGTGTGTGCACGGTTAGGTGGTAATGACATAGTATTGGGTGCAGGGTTAGGGGGGTAAGGGTACAGTAGTGTGTGCACAGTTAGGTGGTAAGGACATAGTATTGGGTGCAGGGTTAGGGGGGTAAGGGTACAGTAGTGTGTGCAGGGTTAGATTGGTAAGGACATAGTTTTGGGTGCAGGGTTAGGGGGTAAGGGTACAGTAGTGTGTGCAGGGTTAGCTGGCAAGGACATAGTATTGGGTGCAGGGTTAGGGGTGTAAGGGTACAGTAGTGTGTGCACAGTTAGGTGGTAAGGACATAGTATTGGGTGCAGGGTTAGTGGGGTAATGGTACAGTAGTGTGTGCAGGGTTTGGTGATAAGGACATAGTATTGGGTGCAGGGTTAGGGGGGTAAGGGTATAGTAGTGTGTGCAGGGTTAGGTGATAAGGACATAGTATTGGGTGCAAGGTCCTGGGGTAAGTTTACAGTATTGTGTGCAGGGTTAGGTGATAAGGACTTAGTAGTGGGTGCCGGGTTAGGGGGCTAAGAGTACAGTAGTGTGTGCAGGGTTAGGTGATAAGGACATAGTATTGGGTGCAGGGTTAGGGGGGTAAGAGTACAGTAGTGTGTGCAGGGTTAGGTGATAAGGACATAGTATTGGGTGCAGGGTTAGGAGGGTTAAGGGTACAGTAGTGTGTGCACGGTTAGGTGGTAAGGACATAGTATTGGGTGCAGAGTTAGGGGGGTAAGGGTACAGTAGTGGGTGCAGGGTTAGGTGATAAGGACATAGTATTGGGTGCAGGGTTAGGGGGGTAAGGGTCCAGTAGTGTTTGCAGGGTTAGGTGTAAGGACATAGTATTGGGTGCAGGGTTAGGGGGGTAGGAGTACAGTAGTATGTGCAGGGTTAGGTGTTAAGGACATAGTTTTGGGTGCGGGGTTAGGGGGGTAAGGGTACAGTAATGTGTGCAGGGTTAGGTGGTAAGGACATAGTATTGGGTGCAGGGTTAGAGGGGTAAGAGTACAATAGTGTATGCAGGGTTAGGTGGTAAGGACATAGAACTGGGTGCAGGATTAGGGGGGTAAGGGCACAGTAGTGTGTGCAAGGTTATTTGATAAGGACATAGTATTTTGTGCAGGATAAAGAGGGTGAGGGTACAGTAGTGTTTGCACGGTTAGGTGGTAAGGACATAGTATTGGGTGCAGGGTTAGGGGGGTAAGGGTACAATAGTGTGTGCAGGGTTAGGTGATAAGGACATAGTATTGGGTGCAGTGTTAGGGGGGTAAGGGTACAGTACTGTGTGCACGGTTAGGTGGTACGGACATAGTATTGGGTGCAGGGTTAGTGGGGTAAGAGTACAGTAGTGTGTGCAGGGTTAGGTGATAAGGACATAGTATTGGGTGCAGGGATAGGGGGGTAAGGGTATAGTAGTGTGTGCATGGTTAGGTGGTAAGGACATAGTATTGGGTGCAGGGTTAGGGGGCTAAGGGTACAGTAGTGTGTGCATGGTTAGGTGGTAAGGACATAGTATTGGGTGCAGGGTTAGGGGTCTAAGGGTACAGTAGTGTGCATGGTTAGGTGCGAAGGACATAGTATAGGGTGCAGGGATAGGGGGGTAAGGGTATAGTAGTGTGTGCATGGTTAGGTGGTAAGGACATAGTATTGGTTGCAGGGTTAGGGGGCTAAGGGTACAGTAGTGTGTGCATGGTTAGGTGATAAGGACATAGTATTGGGTGCAGGGTTAGGGGGGTAAGGGTATAGTAGTGTGTGCAGGGTTAGGTGCTAAGGGCATAGTATTGGGTACAGGGTTAGGGTGGTAAGGGTACAGTAGTGTGTGCACGGTTAGGTGGTAAGGACATAGTATTGGGAGCAGGGTTAGGGGGGTAAGGGTACAGTAGTGTCTGCAGGGTTAGGTGATAAGGACATAGCATTGGGTGTAGGGTTAGGGGGGTAAGAGTACAGTAGTGTTTGCAGGGTTATGTGATAAGGACATAGTATTGGGTGCAGGGTTAGGGGTTAAGTGTACAGTAGTGTGTGCAGGGTTAGGAGGTAAGGACATAGTATTGGGTGCAGGGTTAGGGGGGTAAGGGTACAGTAGTGTGTGCAGGGTTAAGTGATAAGGACATAGTATTGGGTGCAGGGTTTGGGGGGTAAGGGTACAGTAGTGTGTGCACGGATAGGTGGTAAGGACATAGTATTGGGTGCAGGGTTAGGGGGGTAAGGGTACAGTAGTGTGTGCAGGGTTAGGTGGTAAGAACATAGTATTGGGTACAGGGTTAGGGGGGTAAGGGTACAGTAGTGTGTGTAGGGTAAGGTGATAAGGACATAGTATTGGGTGCAGGGTTAGGAGGGTAATGGTACAGTAGTGTGTGCAGGGTTAGGTTGTAAGGACATAGTATTGGGTGCATGGTTAGGAGGGTAAGGGTACAGTAGTGTGTGCAGGGTTAGGTGATAAGGACATAGTATTGAGTGCAGGGTTAGGGGGGTAAGAGTACAGTAGTGTGTGCAGGGTTAGGTGATAAGGACATAATTTTGGGTGCAGGGTTAGGGGGTAAGTGTACAGTAGTGTGTGCAGGGTTAGGTGGTAAGGACATAGTATTGGGTGCAGGGTTAGGGGGGTAAGGTTACAGTAGTGTGTGCAGGGTTAAGTGATAAGGACATAGTATTGGGTGCAGGGTTAGGGGGGTAAGGGTACAGTAGTGTGTGCACGGTTTGGTGGTAAGGACTTAGTATTGGGTGCAGGGTTAGGGGGTTAAGGGTACAGTAGTGTGTGCATGGTTAGGTGGTAAGAACATAGTATTGTGTACAGGGTTAGGGGGGTAAGGGTACAGTAGTGTGTGCAGGGTATGGTGATAAGGACATAGTATTGGGTGCAGGGTTAGGGGGTAAGGGTACAGTAGTGTGTGCATGGTTAGGTAAAAAGGACATAGTATTGGGTGCAGGTTTAGGGGGGTAAGGGTACAGTAGTGTGTGCACGGTTAGGTGGTAAGGACATAGTATTGGGTGCAAGGTTAGGGGGGTAAGGGTACTGTAGTGTGTGCGCGGTTAGGTGGTAAGGACATAGTATTGGGTGCAGGGTTAGGGGGGTAAGGGTACAGTAGTGTGTGCATGGTTAGGTGGTAAGGACATAGTATTGGGTGCAGGGTTAGGTGGGTAAGGGTACAGTAGTGTGTGCAGGGTTAGGTGGTAAGGACATAGTATTGGGTGCAGTGTTAGTGGGGTAAGGGTACAGTAGTGTGTGCAGGGTTAGGTGGTAAGGACATAGATTTGGGTGCAGGGTTAGGAGGGTAAGGGTAAAGTAGTGTGTGCAGGGTTAGGTGATAAGGACATAGTATTGGGTGCAGGGTTAGGGGGGTAAGAGTACAGTAGTGTGTGCAGGGTTAGGTGATAAGGACATAATTTTGGGTGCAGGGATAGGGGTAAGTGTACAGTAGTGTGTGCAGGGTTAGGTGGTAAGGACATAGTATTGGGTGCAGGGTTAGGGGGGTAAGGGTACAGTAGTGTGTGCACGGTTAGGTGGTAATGACATAGTATTGGGTGCAGGGATAGGGGTAAGTGTACAGTAGTGTGTGCACAGTTAGGTGGTAAGGACATAGTATTGGGTGCAGGGTTAGGGGGGTAAGGGTACAGTAGTGTGTGCAGGGTTAGGTGGTAATGACATAGTATTGGGTGCAGGGTTAGGGGGGTAAGGGTACAGTAGTGTGTGCACAGTTAGGTGGTAAGGACATAGTATTGGGTGCAGGGTTAGGGGGGTAAGGGTACAGTAGTGTGTGCAGGGTTAGATTGGTAAGGACATAGTTTTGGGTGCATGGTTAGGGGGTAAGGGTACAGTAGTGTGTGCAGGGTTAGCTGGCAAGGACATAGTATTGGGTGCAGGGTTAGGGGTGTAAGGGTACAGTAGTGTGTGCACAGTTAGGTGGTAAGGACATAGTATTGGGTGCAGGGTTAGTGGGGTAATGGTACAGTAGTGTGTGCAGGGTTTGGTGATAAGGACATAGTATTGGGTGCAGGGTTAGGGGGGTAAGGGTATAGTAGTGTGTGCAGGGTTAGGTGATAAGGACATAGTATTGGGTGCAAGGTCCTGGGGTAAGTTTACAGTATTGTGTGCAGGGTTAGGTGATAAGGACTTAATAGTGGGTGCCGGGTTAGGGGGCTAAGAGTACAGTAGTGTGTGCAGGGTTAGGTGATAAGGACATAGTATTGGGTGCAGGGTTAGGGGGGTAAGAGTACAGTAGTGTGTGCAGGGTTAGGTGATAAGGACATAGTATTGGGTGCAGGGTTAGGAGGGTTAAGGGTACAGTAGTGTGTGCACGGTTAGGTGGTAAGGACATAGTATTGGGTGCAGAGTTAGGGGGGTAAGGGTACAGTAATGTGTGCAGGGTTAGGTGGTAAGGACATAGTATTGGGTGCAGGGTTAGAGGGGTAAGAGTACAATAGTGTATGCAGGGTTAGGTGGTAAGGACATAGAACTGGGTGCAGGATTAGGGGGGTAAGGGCACAGTAGTGTGTGCAAGGTTATTTGATGACATAGTATTTTGTGCAGGGTAAAGAGGGTGAGGGTACAGTAGTGTTTGCACGGTAAGGTGGTAAGGACATAGTATTGGGTGCAGGGTTAGGGGGGTAAGGGTACAATAGTGTGTGCAGGGTTAGGTGATAAGGACATAGTATTGGGTGCAGTGTTAGGGGGGTAAGGGTACAGTACTGTGTGCACGGTTAGGTGGTACGGACATAGTATTGGGTGCAGGGTTAGTGGGGTAAGAGTACAGTAGTGTGTGCAGGGTTAGGTGATAAGGACATAGTATTGGGTGCAGGGATAGGGGGGTAAGGGTATAGTAGTGTGTGCATGGTTAGGTGGTAAGGACATAGTATTGGGTGCAGGGTTAGGGGGCTAAGGGTACAGTAGTGTGTGCATGGTTAGGTGGTAAGGACATAGTATTGGGTGCAGGGTTAGGGGTCTAAGGGTACAGTAGTGTGCATGGTTAGGTGCGAAGGACATAGTATAGGGTGCAGGGATAGGGGGGTAAGGGTATAGTAGTGTGTGCATGGTTAGGTGGTAAGGACATAGTATTGGTTGCAGGGTTAGGGGGCAAAGGGTACAGTAGTGTGTGCATGGTTAGGTGATAAGGACATAGTATTGGGTGCAGGGTTAGGGGGGTAAGGGTATAGTAGTGTGTGCAGGGTTAGGTGCTAAGGGCATAGTATTGGGTACAGGGTTAGGGTGGTAAGGGTACAGTAGTGTGTGCACGGTTAGGTGGTAAGGACATAGTATTGGGAGCAGGGTTAGGGGGGTAAGGGTACAGTAGTGTCTGCAGGGTTAGGTGATAAGGACATAGCATTGGGTGTAGGGTTAGGGGGGTAAGAGTACAGTAGTGTGTGCAGGGTTATGTGATAAGGACATAGTATTGGGTGCAGGGTTAGGGGGTAAGTGTACAGTAGTGTGTGCAGGGTTAGGAGGTAAGGACATAGTATTGGGTGCAGGGTTAGGGGGGTAAGGGTACAGTAGTGTGTGCAGGGTTAAGTGATAAGGACATAGTATTGGGTGCAGGGTTTGGGGGGTAAGGGTACAGTAGTGTGTGCACGGTTAGGTGATAAGGACATAGTATTGGGTGCAGGGTTAGGGGGGTAAGAGTACAGTAGTGTGTGCAGGGTTAGGTGATAAGGACATAGTATTGGGCGCAGGGTTAGGAGGGTTAAGGGTACAGTAGTGTGTGCACGGTTAGGTGGTAAGGACATAGTATTGGGTGCAGAGTTAGGGGGGTAAGGGTACAGTAGTGGGTGCAGGGTTAGGTGATAAGGACATAGTATTGGGTGCAGGGTTAGGGGGGTAAGGGTCCAGTAGTGTTTGCAGGGTTAGGTGTAAGGACATAGTATTGGGTGCAGGGTTAGGGGGGTAGGAGTACAGTAGTATGTGCAGGGTTAGGTGTTAAGGACATAGTTTTGGGTGCGGGGTTAGGGGGGTAAGGGTACAGTAATGTGTGCAGGGTTAGGTGGTAAGGACATAGTATTGGGTGCAGGGTTAGAGGGGTAAGAGTACAATAGTGTATGCAGGGTTAGGTGGTAAGGACATAGAACTGGGTGCAGGATTAGGGGGGTAAGGGCACAGTAGTGTGTGCAAGGTTATTTGATAAGGACATAGTATTTTGTGCAGGGTAAAGAGGGTGAGGGTACAGTAGTGTTTGCACGGTAAGGTGGTAAGGACATAGTATTGGGTGCAGGGTTAGGGGGGTAAGGGTACAATAGTGTGTGCAGGGTTAGGTGATAAGGACATAGTATTGGGTGCAGTGTTAGGGGGGTAAGGGTACAGTACTGTGTGCACGGTTAGGTGGTACGGACATAGTATTGGGTGCAGGGTTAGTGGGGTAAGAGTACAGTAGTGTGTGCAGGGTTAGGTGATAAGGACATAGTATTGGGTGCAGGGATAGGGGGGTAAGGGTATAGTAGTGTGTGCATGGTTAGGTGGTAAGGACATAGTATTGGGTGCAGGGTTAGGGGGCTAAGGGTACAGTAGTGTGTGCATGGTTAGGTGGTAAGGACATAGTATTGGGTGCAGGGTTAGGGGTCTAAGGGTACAGTAGTGTGCATGGTTAGGTGCGAAGGACATATTATAGGGTGCAGGGATAGGGGGGTAACTGTATAGTAGTGTGTGCATGGTTAGGTGGTAAGGACATAGTATTGGTTGCAGGGTTAGGGGGCAAAGGGTACAGTAGTGTGTGCATGGTTAGGTGATAAGGACATAGTATTGGGTGCAGGGTTAGGGGGGTAAGGGTATAGTAGTGTGTGCAGGGTTAGGTGCTAAGGGCATAGTATTGGGTACAGGGTTAGGGTGGTAAGGGTACAGTAGTGTGTGCACGGTTAGGTGGTAAGGACATAGTATTGGGAGCAGGGTTAGGGGGGTAAGGGTACAGTAGTGTCTGCAGGGTTAGGTGATAAGGACATAGCATTGGGTATAGGGTTAGGGGGGTAAGAGTACAGTAGTGTGTGCAGGGTTATGTGATAAGGACATAGTATTGGGTGCAGGGTTAGGGGGTAAGTGTACAGTAGTGTGTGCAGGGTTAGGAGGTAAGGACATAGTATTGGGTGCAGGGTTAGGGGGGTAAGGGTACAGTAGTGTGTGCAGGGTTAAGTGATAAGGACATAGTATTGGGTGCAGGGTTTGGGGGGTAAGGGTACAGTAGTGTGTGCACGGATAGGTGGTAAGGACATAGTATTGGGTGCAGGGTTAGGGGGGTAAGGGTACAGTAGTGTGTGCAGGGTTAGGTGGTAAGAACATAGTATTGGGTACAGGGTTAGGGGGGTAAGGGTACAGTAGTGTGTGTAGGATAAGGTGATAAGGACATAGTATTGGGTGCAGGGTTAGGAGGGTAATGGTACAGTAGTGTGTGCAGGGTTAGGTTGTAAGGACATAGTATTGGGTGCATGGTTAGGAGGGTAAGGGTACAGTAGTGTGTGCAGGGTTAGGTGATAAGGACATAGTATTGAGTGCAGGGTTAGGGGGGTAAGAGTACAGTAGTGTGTGCAGGGTTAGGTGATAAGGACATAATTTTGGGTGCAGGGTTAGGGGGTAAGTGTACAGTAGTGTGTGCAGGGTTAGGTGGTAAGGACATAGTATTGGGTGCAGGGTTAGGGGGGTAAGGTTACAGTAGTGTGTGCAGGGTTAAGTGATAAGGACATAGTATTGGGTGCAGGGTTAGGGGGGTAAGGGTACAGTAGTGTGTGCACGGTTTGGTGGTAAGGACTTAGTATTGGGTGCAGGGTTAGGGGGTTAAGGGTACAGTAGTGTGTGCATGGTTAGGTGGTAAGAACATAGTATTGTGTACAGGGTTAGGGGGGTAAGGGTACAGTAGTGTGTGCAGGGTATGGTGATAAGGACATAGTATTGGGTGCAGGGTTAGGGGGTAAGGGTACAGTAGTGTGTGCATGGTTAGGTAAAAAGGACATAGTATTGGGTGCAGGTTTAGGGGGGTAAGGGTACAGTAGTGTGTGCACGGTTAGGTGGTAAGGACATAGTATTGGGTGCAAGGTTAGGGGGGTAAGGGTACTGTAGTGTGTGCGCGGTTAGGTGGTAAGGACATAGTATTGGGTGCAGGGTTAGGGGGGTAAGGTTACAGTAGTGTGTGCATGGTTAGGTGGTAAGGACATAGTATTGGGTGCAGGGTTAGGTGGGTAAGGGTACAGTAGTGTGTGCAAGGTTAGGTGGTAAGGACATAGTATTGGGTGCAGTGTTAGTGGGGTAAGGGTACAGTAGTGTGTGCAGGGTTAGGTGGTAAGGACATAGTTTTGGGTGCAGGGTTAGGAGGGTAAGGGTAAAGTAGTGTGTGCAGGGTTAGGTGATAAGGACATAGTATTGGGTGCAGGGTTAGGGGGGTAAGAGTACAGTAGTGTGTGCAGGGTTAGGTGATAAGGACATAATTTTGGGTGCAGGGATAGGGGTAAGTGTACAGTAGTGTGTGCAGGGTTAGGTGGTAAGGACATAGTATTGGGTGCAGGGTTAGGGGGGTAAGGGTACAGTAGTGTGTGCACGGTTAGGTGGTAATGACATAGTATTGGGTGCAGGGTTAGGGGGGTAAGGGTACAGTAGTGTGTGCACAGTTAGGTGGTAAGGACATAGTATTGGGTGCAGGGTTAGGGGGGTAAGGGTACAGTAGTGTGTGCAGGGTTAGATTGGTAAGGACATAGTTTTGGGTGCATGGTTAGGGGGTAAGGGTACAGTAGTGTGTGCAGGGTTAGCTGGCAAGGACATAGTATTGGGTGCAGGGTTAGGGGTGTAAGGGTACAGTAGTGTGTGCACAGTTAGGTGGTAAGGACATAGTATTGGGTGCAGGGTTAGTGGGGTAATGGTACAGTAGTGTGTGCAGGGTTTGGTGATAAGGACATAGTATTGGGTGCAGGGTTAGGGGGGTAAGGGTATAGTAGTGTGTGCAGGGTTAGGTGATAAGGACATAGTATTGGGTGCAAGGTCCTGGGGTAAGTTTACAGTATTGTGTGCAGGGTTAGGTGATAAGGACTTAATAGTGGGTGCCGGGTTAGGGGGCTAAGAGTACAGTAGTGTGTGCAGGGTTAGGTGATAAGGACATAGTATTGGGTGCAGGGTTAGGGGGGTAAGAGTACAGTAGTGTGTGCAGGGTTAGGTGATAAGGACATAGTATTGGGTGCAGGGTTAGGAGGGTTAAGGGTACAGTAGTGTGTGCACGGTTAGGTGGTAAGGACATAGTATTGGGTGCAGAGTTAGGGGGGTAAGGGTACAGTAGTGTGTGCAGGGTTAGGTGATAAGGACATAGTATTGGGTGCAGGGTTAGGGGGGTAAGGGTCCAGTAGTGTTTGCAGGGTTAGGTGTAAGGACATAGTATTGGGTGCAGGGTTAGGGGGGTAGGAGTACAGTAGTATGTGCAGGGTTAGGTGTTAAGGACATAGTTTTGGGTGCGGGGTTAGGGGGGTAAGGGTACAGTAATGTGTGCAGGGTTAGGTGGTAAGGACATAGTATTGGGTGCAGGGTTAGAGGGGTAAGAGTACAATAGTGTATGCAGGGTTAGGTGGTAAGGACATAGAACTGGGTGCAGGATTAGGGGGGTAAGGGCACAGTAGTGTGTGCAAGGTTATTTGATAAGGACATAGTATTGGGTGCAGGGTAAAGAGGGTGAGGGTACAGTAGTGTGTGCACGGTTAGGTGGTAAGGACATAGTATTGGGTGCAGGGTTAGGGGGGTAAGGGTACAATAGTGTGTGCAGGGTTAGGTGATAAGGACATAGTATTGGGTGCAGTGTTAGGGGGGTAAGGGTACAGTACTGTGTGCACGGTTAGGTGGTACGGACATAGTATTGGGTGCAGGGTTAGTTGGGTAAGAGTACAGTAGTGTGTGCAGGGTTAGGTGATAAGGACATAGTATTGGGTGCAGGGATAGGGGGGTAAGGGTATAGTAGTGTGTGCATGGTTAGGTGGTAAGGACATAGTATTGGGTGCAGGGTTAGGGGGCTAAGGGTACAGTAGTGTGTGCATGGTTAGGTGGTAAGGACATAGTATTGGGTGCAGGGTTAGGGGTGTAAGGGTACAGTAGTGTGCATGGTTAGGTGCGAAGGACATAGTATAGGGTGCAGGGATAGGGGGGTAAGGGTATAGTAGTGTGTGCATGGTTAGGTGGTAAGGACATAGTATTGGTTGCAGGGTTAGGGGGCTAAGGGTACAGTAGTGTGTGCATGGTTAGGTGATAAGGACATAGTATTGGGTGCAGGGTTAGGGGGGTAAGGGTATAGTAGTGTGTGCAGGGTTAGGTGCTATGGGCATAGTATTGGGTACAGGGTTAGGGTGGTAAGGGTACAGTAGTGTGTGCACGGTTAGGTGGTAAGGACATAGTATTGGGAGCAGGGTTAGGGGGGTAAGGGAACAGTAGTGTCTGCAGGGTTAGGTGATAAGGACATAGCATTGGGTGTAGGGTTAGGGGGGTAAGAGTACAGTAGTGTGTGCAGGGTTATGTGATAAGGACATAGTATTGGGTGCAGGGTTAGGGGGTAAGTGTACAGTAGTGTGTGCAGGGTTAGGAGGTAAGGACATAGTATTGGGTGCAGGGTTAGGGGGGTAAGGGTACAGTAGTGTGTGCAGGGTTAAGTGATAAGGACATAATATTGGGTGCAGGGTTTGGGGGGTAAGGGTACAGTAGTGTGTGCACGGATAGGTGGTAAGGACATAGTATTGGGTGCAGGGTTAGGGGGGTAAGGGTACAGTAGTGTGTGCAGGGTTAGGTGGTAAGAACATAGTATTGGGTACAGGGTTAGGGGGGTAAGGGTACAGTAGTGTGTGTAGGGTAAGGTGATAAGGACATAGTATTGGGTGCAGGGTTAGGAGGGTAATGGTACAGTAGTGTGTGCAGGGTTAGGTTGTAAGGACATAGTATTGGGTGCATGGTTAGGAGGGTAAGGGTACAGTAGTGTGTGCAGGGTTAGGTGATAAGGACATAGTATTGAGTGCAGGGTTAGGGGGGTAAGAGTACAGTAGTGTGTGCAGGGTTAGGTGATAAGGACATAATTTTGGGTGCAGGGTTAGGGGGTAAGTGTACAGTAGTGTGTGCAGGGTTAGGTGGTAAGGACATAGTATTGGGTGCAGGGTTAGGGGGGTAAGGTTACAGTAGTGTGTGCAGGGTTAAGTGATAAGGACATAGTATTGGGTGCAGGGTTAGGGGGGTAAGGGTACAGTAGTGTGTGCACGGTTTGGTGGTAAAGACTTAGTATTGGGTGCAGGGTTAGGGGGTTAAGGGTACAGTAGTGTGTGCATGGTTAGGTGGTAAGAACATAGTATTGTGTACAGGGTTAGGGGGGTAAGGGTACAGTAGTTTGTGCAGGGTATGGTGAAAAGGACATAGTATTGGGTGCAGGTTTAGGGGGTAAGGGTACAGTAGTGTGTGCATGGTTAGGTAAAAAGGACATAGTATTGGGTGCAGGTTTAGGGGGGTAAGGGTACAGTAGTGTGTGCACGGTTAGGTGGTAAGGACATAGTATTGGGTGCAAGGTTAGGTGGGTAAGGGTACTGTAGTGTGTGCGCGGTTAGGTGGTAAGGACATAGTATTGGGTGCAGGGTTAGGAGGGTAAGGGTACAGTAGTGTGTGCAGGGTTAGATTGGTAAGGACATAGTTTTGGGTGCATGGTTAGGGGGTAAGGGTACAGTAGTGTGTGCAGGGTTAGCTGGCAAGGACATAGTATTGGGTGCAGGGTTAGGGGTGTAAGGGTACAGTAGTGTGTGCACAGTTAGGTGGTAAGGACATAGTATTGGGTGCAGGGTTAGTGGGGTAATGGTACAGTAGTGTGTGCAGGGTTTGGTGATAAGGACATAGTATTGGGTGCAGGGTTAGGGGGGTAAGGGTATAGTAGTGTGTGCAGGGTTAGGTGATAAGGACATAGTATTGGGTGCAAGGTCCTGGGGTAAGTTTACAGTATTGTGTGCAGGGTTAGGTGATAAGGACTTAATAGTGGGTGCCGGGTTAGGGGGCTAAGAGTACAGTAGTGTGTGCAGGGTTAGGTGATAAGGACATAGTATTGGGTGCAGGGTTAGGGGGGTAAGAGTACAGTAGTGTGTGCAGGGTTAGGTGATAAGGACATAGTATTGGGTGCAGGGTTAGGAGGGTTAAGGGTACAGTAGTGTGTGCACGGTTAGGTGGTAAGGACATAGTATTGGGTGCAGAGTTAGGGGGGTAAGGGTACAGTAGTGTGTGCAGGGTTAGGTGATAAGGACATAGTATTGGGTGCAGGGTTAGGGGGGTAAGGGTCCAGTAGTGTTTGCAGGGTTAGGTGTAAGGACATAGTATTGGGTGCAGGGTTAGGGGGGTAGGAGTACAGTAGTATGTGCAGGGTTAGGTGTTAAGGACATAGTTTTGGGTGCGGGGTTAGGGGGGTAAGGGTACAGTAATGTGTGCAGGGTTAGGTGGTAAGGACATAGTATTGGGTGCAGGGTTAGAGGGGTAAGAGTACAATAGTGTATGCAGGGTTAGGTGGTAAGGACATAGAACTGGGTGCAGGATTAGGGGGGTAAGGGCACAGTAGTGTGTGCAAGGTTATTTGATAAGGACATAGTATTGGGTGCAGGGTAAAGAGGGTGAGGGTACAGTAGTGTGTGCACGGTTAGGTGGTAAGGACATAGTATTGGGTGCAGGGTTAGGGGGGTAAGGGTACAATAGTGTGTGCAGGGTTAGGTGATAAGGACATAGTATTGGGTGCAGTGTTAGGGGGGTAAGGGTACAGTACTGTGTGCACGGTTAGGTGGTACGGACATAGTATTGGGTGCAGGGTTAGTTGGGTAAGAGTACAGTAGTGTGTGCAGGGTTAGGTGATAAGGACATAGTATTGGGTGCAGGGATAGGGGGGTAAGGGTATAGTAGTGTGTGCATGGTTAGGTGGTAAGGACATAGTATTGGGTGCAGGGTTAGGGGGCTAAGGGTACAGTAGTGTGTGCATGGTTAGGTGGTAAGGACATAGTATTGGGTGCAGGGTTAGGGGTGTAAGGGTACAGTAGTGTGCATGGTTAGGTGCGAAGGACATAGTATAGGGTGCAGGGATAGGGGGGTAAGGGTATAGTAGTGTGTGCATGGTTAGGTGGTAAGGACATAGTATTGGTTGCAGGGTTAGGGGGCTAAGGGTACAGTAGTGTGTGCATGGTTAGGTGATAAGGACATAGTATTGGGTGCAGGGTTAGGGGGGTAAGGGTATAGTAGTGTGTGCAGGGTTAGGTGCTATGGGCATAGTATTGGGTACAGGGTTAGGGTGGTAAGGGTACAGTAGTGTGTGCACGGTTAGGTGGTAAGGACATAGTATTGGGAGCAGGGTTAGGGGGGTAAGGGAACAGTAGTGTCTGCAGGGTTAGGTGATAAGGACATAGCATTGGGTGTAGGGTTAGGGGGGTAAGAGTACAGTAGTGTGTGCAGGGTTATGTGATAAGGACATAGTATTGGGTGCAGGGTTAGGGGGTAAGTGTACAGTAGTGTGTGCAGGGTTAGGAGGTAAGGACATAGTATTGGGTGCAGGGTTAGGGGGGTAAGGGTACAGTAGTGTGTGCAGGGTTAAGTGATAAGGACATAATATTGGGTGCAGGGTTTGGGGGGTAAGGGTACAGTAGTGTGTGCACGGATAGGTGGTAAGGACATAGTATTGGGTGCAGGGTTAGGGGGGTAAGGGTACAGTAGTGTGTGCAGGGTTAGGTGGTAAGAACATAGTATTGGGTACAGGGTTAGGGGGGTAAGGGTACAGTAGTGTGTGTAGGGTAAGGTGATAAGGACATAGTATTGGGTGCAGGGTTAGGAGGGTAATGGTACAGTAGTGTGTGCAGGGTTAGGTTGTAAGGACATAGTATTGGGTGCATGGTTAGGAGGGTAAGGGTACAGTAGTGTGTGCAGGGTTAGGTGATAAGGACATAGTATTGAGTGCAGGGTTAGGGGGGTAAGAGTACAGTAGTGTGTGCAGGGTTAGGTGATAAGGACATAATTTTGGGTGCAGGGTTAGGGGGTAAGTGTACAGTAGTGTGTGCAGGGTTAGGTGGTAAGGACATAGTATTGGGTGCAGGGTTAGGGGGGTAAGGTTACAGTAGTGTGTGCAGGGTTAAGTGATAAGGACATAGTATTGGGTGCAGGGTTAGGGGGGTAAGGGTACAGTAGTGTGTGCACGGTTTGGTGGTAAAGACTTAGTATTGGGTGCAGGGTTAGGGGGTTAAGGGTACAGTAGTGTGTGCATGGTTAGGTGGTAAGAACATAGTATTGTGTACAGGGTTAGGGGGGTAAGGGTACAGTAGTTTGTGCAGGGTATGGTGAAAAGGACATAGTATTGGGTGCAGGTTTAGGGGGTAAGGGTACAGTAGTGTGTGCATGGTTAGGTAAAAAGGACATAGTATTGGGTGCAGGTTTAGGGGGGTAAGGGTACAGTAGTGTGTGCACGGTTAGGTGGTAAGGACATAGTATTGGGTGCAAGGTTAGGTGGGTAAGGGTACTGTAGTGTGTGCGCGGTTAGGTGGTAAGGACATAGTATTGGGTGCAGGGTTAGGGGGGTAAGGGTACAGTAGTGTGTGCATGGTTAGGTGGTAAGGACATAGTATTGGGTGCAGGGTTAGGTGGGTAAGGGTACAGTAGTGTGTTCACGGTTAGGTGGTAAGGACATAGTATTGGGTGCAGGGTTTGGGGGGTAAGGGTACAGTAGTGTGTGCAGGGTTAGGTGGTAAGGACATAGTATTGGTTGCAGGGTTAGGAGGGTAAGGGTACAGTAGTGTGTGCAGGGTTAGGTGATAAGGACATAGTATTGGGTGCAGGGTTAGGGGGATAAGAGTACAGTAGTGTGTGCAGGGTTAGGTGATAAGGACATAATTTTGGGTGCAGCGTTAGGGGGTAAGTGTACAGTAGTGTGTGCAGGGTTAGGTGGTAAGGACATAGTATTGGGTGCAGTGTTAGTGGGGTAAGGGTACAGTAGTGTGTGCAGGGTTAGGTGGTAAGGACATAGTTTTGGGTGCAGGGTTAGGAGGGTAAGGGTAAAGTAGTGTGTGCAGGGTTAGGTGATAAGGACATAGTATTGGGTGCAGGGTTAGGGGGGTAAGAGTACAGTAGTGTGTGCAGGGTTAGGTGATAAGGACATAATTTTGGGTGCAGGGATAGGGGTAAGTGTACAGTAGTGTGTGCAGGGTTAGGTGGTAAGGACATAGTATTGGGTGCAGGGTTAGGGGGGTAAGGGTACAGTAGTGTGTGCACGGTTAGGTGGTAATGACATAGTATTGGGTGCAGGGTTAGGGGGGTAATTGTACAGTAGTGTGTGCACAGTTAGGTGGTAAGGACATAGTATTGGGTGCAGGGTTAGGGGGGTAAGGGTACAGTAGTGTGTGCAGGGTTAGATTGGTAAGGACATAGTTTTGGGTGCAGGGTTAGGGGGTAAGGGTACAGTAGTGTGTGCAGGGTTAGCTGGCAAGGACATAGTATTGGGTGCAGGGTTAGGGGTGTAAGGGTACAGTAGTGTGTGCACAGTTAGGTGGTAAGGACATAGTATTGGGTGCAGGGTTAGTGGGGTAATGGTACAGTAGTGTGTGCAGGGTTTGGTGATAAGGACATAGTATTGGGTGCAGGGTTAGGGGGGTAAGGGTATAGTAGTGTGTGCAGGGTTAGGTGGTAAGGACATAGTATTGGGTACAGGGTTAGGGTGGTAAGGGTACAGTTGTGTGTGCACAGTTAGGTGGTAAGGACATAGTATTGGGTGCAGGGTTAGGGGGGTAAGGGTACAGTAGTGTTTGCAGGGTTAGGTGATAAGGACATAGTATTGGGTGTAGGGTTAGGGGGGTAAGAGTACAGTAGTGTGTGCAGGGTTAGGTGATAAGGACATAGTTTTGGGTGCAGGGTTAGGGGGTAAGGGTACAGTAGTGTGTGCAGGGTTTGGTGATAAGGACATAGTATTGGGTGCAGGGTTAAGGGGGTAAGGGTACAGTAGTGTGTGCATGGTTAGATCGTAAGGACATAGTATTGGGTGCGGGGTTAGGGGGTAAGGGTACAGTGGTGTGTGCAGGGTTACATTACTGTAAAGAATCGATACCCTCTTCCCCTGATTACTGAGTTTTTTGATAGGGTCAAGGGCTCTGTCATTTTTTCTAAATTAGATCTAAGAGGGGCTTACAACCTCATTCGTATCCGAGCTGGCGATGAATGGAAGACCGCTTTTAATACCAGAGATGGACATTTCGAGTATTTAGTAATGCCTTTTGGATTGTGTAACGCCCCTGCTGTCTTTCAAAGTTTCGTTAATGAGATTTTCTGGGATCTGTTATATGTTTCGGTTGTTGTCTATCTGGATGACATACTGATTTTTTCACCCTCTGTGGCTAAACATCAAGAAAATGTTAAAGAATTTCTGACCCATTTGAGAGAAAACCACCTTTACTGCAAACTGGAGAAGTGCCTCTTTGGAGTGCCCAGTGTACCTTTTCTCGGCTATGTAATATCTGGCTCCAGTTTAGAAATGGACCCCAAGAAGGTACAAGCAATTCTGGATTGGATCCGACCTCAGACACTGAAGGCCATCCAGAGATTGTTGGGCTTCGCCAATTATTATAGACGCTTCATTAAGGGATTTTCTACACTGCTGGCTCCCATTACAGCCTTGACCCGCAAAGGTGCTAATCCTGCCCAATGGTCACCTGAGGCAGAGTCTGCCTTTCATCTTCTAAAACAGCCCTTCATCTCAGCACCAGTTCTTCGACAACCAGATCTGGACAGGCCTTTTTTGTTGGAAGTTGATGCATCATCTGAAGCTGTGGGAGCAGTCTTGTCTCAACGTTATGAGAACAACCGAGTCCATCCGTGTGGGTTCTTTTCTAAAAAATTCTCACCTGCCGAAAGGAGCTACGCCATAGGTGAGCAAGAACTACTAGCTGTAAAGTTGGCGTTGAAGGAATGGAGATATTTGCTAGAAGGCACCAAGTTTCCATTTACTGTATTTACGGACCATAGAAATCTCCTATTTCTCAAAAACCTCCAATGTGTGAGTCCTCGTTTGGCCCGCTGGACAATATTCTTTGCCAGGTTTCAGTTCACCCTGACCTTCCAGTCTGGAGCACTTAATCAGAAGGCTGATGCCCTATCGAGATCTCTCCATGGATTTCGTCACAGACCTGCCAGTCTCTCAAGGTTTCAACACTATCTGGGTTGTAATAGACCGATTTTCTAAGATGGTCCACTATATACCGTTGAAGAAGTTACCTTCTGCCCCTGGCCTGGCACAGTTGTTTGTCCAACACATATTTCGTCTACATGGCCTTCCTGCTGAAATTGTCTCTGACCGTGGTGTGCAGTTTACTGCAAAATTCTGGAGGGCTTTGTGTTCTGTTCTTCAAGTGAAGTTAAACTTTTCCACTACCTACCATCCGCAAAGCAACGGCTCCACCAAGAGAGTTAATCAAGATCTAGAGACTTTCTTAAGAATTTTTATGTCATCTTCCCAGGACAATTGGGCTGCCTTGCTGCCATGGGCTGAGTTTGCACATAATGCTTCCTACCACTCGTCAACTAACCAAACACTATTTCAGGTTGTATATGGCCTTCATCCTCGTGTTCCCAAATTCCGAAGCCTGCCTGTTTTCGATGTTCCGGCCGTGGAGGACACGGTGCGGAATTTTGCTGCCATCTGGACTCAAGTACGGTCTGATTTGTTGAAGGCATCCTCTCGCTATAAGACCCAGGCCGATAAGAAGCGTAGAATAGTTCCACGCATGCAAGTTGGAAGCCAGGTCTGGTTATCCACCCAGAATCTTCGTCTGAGGGTTCCTTCTATGAAATTTGCACCATGCTTCATCGGTCCCTTCTCCATAACAGAAGTCATTAATCCAGTGGCCTATCGTCTACAGTTACCCCCATACCTAAAAATCCCTAATTCCTTCCATATTTCCTTATTGAAGCCCCTGGTCCTGAATAAATTCCATAGTGCTCTACCTGCTTCTCCTCGAGTCCAGACAGAGAGAGGAGTTGAGTTTGAGGTCTCCCAGATCTTGGACTCTCGTCTACGCAGAGGTCATCTACAGTATTTGCTGGACTGGAAAGGTTACGGTCCAGAGGAACGTTGCTGGACCGATGCTTGTGTTGTCCACGCTCCCACGCTCATCAGGAGATTCCATTCTGCCCATCCGGAGAAGCATGGTGAGTGTCCTGAGGCCACCCCAAAAGGGGGGGGTACTGTCACAGCCAGGGTATTTCAGCATGGCGCTAGGCGAGTGTTACCTGTGAGGTCATTGTGGCACGGGCTGTCTGGTGGTGGAGCTGGTGTCTGGCGGGGGTCTTTGGCTGCACGTGTTGTTGTGCGGGCCTGTTGTCACTCTGCGCTGGTAAGGCCTGGCGGCGTCTCCATTCCGTTTGGCATGGGCACCGCCATCTTGCCTTCTGGCCAGGTGATCCGGCTGGCCAATCCTGGTGAGTCACATGTTCCCTCCGGCCAGTAACAGCACGGCATGGGGTATTTAGGAAGGGTCAGTGCCTTCCTTCTTTGCCAGTGCAACGTGTATCTCAGCCTAGCTAAAAGGGAGTTCTCTGTGCTTTCCTGTTCCTGTGAATTCGCTGTCTGCCAGTCTGCCTGTCAGCTCCTAGCTCCCACTGGACTAGCCCGCTTCTTCCATCACCCTTGCCCATACCTGAGTGCCTGAGCCTGCTGACATCCTGCGCTTCAGTTCACTACTTGTATACCTGGCTTGTTTATTTTCAGTTCACTACCTGCATACCTGGTTTGATTATTTTCAGTTTCACTACCTGCACACCTGGACAGCTCTAATTGTTTCTACTTGGACATTAACCCTTTTACTCCCACCACAGAACTCTTGTGCACATTTATATATTCCTGGACTTTTATTTACTGCCATTATATGTCTACTCAAGCACTTATTAAAAATCCTAGTTTTATTTTCAAATCTGCTTCTGTGATCGCTCCTGCTACCACCCCGGGTCCACAAACAACCCAGAACATCACAAGTGGGAGTTGTAGACAGCCTGGCACCATGACTTGCATCATCGAGTCCCTGCACCACCGGAAGAGCATAAAACCCCTTCAGTAGCCATACCTGGAAGTGACGTGAGTGAGGGCGGAAGTGGAGGTTTCTGCCCACATTTTCCACGAAAATAAGAAAGTTGGTCCCTGGCAACTTTGCTTCGCTCGCCATGCTACGGGCACGGTGGCTCGCCACATGAATATATTCCCCCTCTATGCCCACTCGGATAGTAGGGAATGAGGTTGGACACTGGCAGATGACGTTATCGTACATCTACGGAAGGGGATCTATCTCTTCCCCTGCACCACCACCACCACCACCATTCGTACATTGCCACAATTTGCAGTGTCATGCAACTAACTGGGGGCGCTGATGAAACAATACGCTACAAATTACGTCATCAAGCCATCAGACTGCCCACTTTGCTGGGGAAGTGAGCAGGAGCTGCTCTATTGTCCAGCAAAATTCCCGAACATTTATGGAGGGTAGGCAAGTATGTAGGATGCTATACATTACCTTTGTCATACTTTATAGCTTAGAAATGTCAGCTCTCCTTTTCATGAAGCCTATGGTAATTACATTTGTGTTTTTCCTTTTTACTGATTGCACTTGCATATCTTTGTGACAGGAGGCATTTCATTCTTGAACATAATTTCTCACATCCACGTAAATTTATACTACAAACAAGAAGTTTGAACTTGATGCTGTTACATTGTGCAATAAAATGAAGTATAAAATGAGTCATGTTCACTCAGCAGCACGTGTAGTGAGCGTCTAGTGCTGTGAAGGGGTTAATCAATACTTTCTGCCCAGTCTGGTTCCAACTCGTTGACATGAAAAATCATATCCATATTCCCAGACAAGTTCTGGAGGGAACAGCCATGAGGGGAAGGGGGTTGTTTATGAAGTGAGATAACATTGTGTGGCTGGCAGAGAGCCCCTGTCCCTCTCCCGCCAGCTTGGAGTGCCTCTATGTGACACAGACAGAGAGATAAAAGGCAATTCTTTACCTTCTAATATGAATTCCTGACTTCTGACAGGATCATGTGGCTCCCTTTATACAAATAAATGAATACTGATAATGCACAGTTATAATGTATATCAGTTACAGTGCCTCGGACGGACATTTAGGAACCTGAGCACTGCTGTCGTGGATATCACCTGGCCTGTATTTTAGGTCAGGGGTCAGTAAGAGACCTATGTAAGCTTTATGCATTTATTTGTCTCAGCTTTGATACTGGAGTGTAGTCAGCAAGGACCCTCTGGAGTTCATTGATAACATTATAAAGTGATGCTTCAAGCTCTGATGACAAACTGTGGGGTTATACACTTATAATGGTTTAAAAACAAAGCAAAATACCTCTGTACATTGACACCATTATCTATTATTGTATTACAACAGACAGCCTCTTACCAGAGATTCCCTGCCCACTGTACTGACTTAGGAAGGGCATTCCCATTGCTACGGTACAGTTTCACCATCCCAACAATCAGAACTTTTGAGGAATATGTCCCACTCACCAGAAGAAGCGCTAAGAAGCCCTCCTCCTTTCCCCAGGAGTGGTTGTACCCATAGCAAAGTGGCCATCCCACCATAGTAATATGGCCCCTCGTCCCAAAATTACATAGTCATCCCTGCTTTGTGATTTCAGAAAACCAGCTGCAAAGGTGCAAGAGTGATATGCCAATACTGATGTACCCATTTTTACAGGCAATTGCATGCATTTGCAGCCAGGATGGCAGCATCCGAGATATATTAACCCACTCTCTCTGGAGATTTCTGAATTTTGGGTAATCCCCTTGACTCCCGGAAGAGTGGGTCATTCGTCTGTGCTTAGCCCTATTCTCTCTTAGTGAAACCGAAATTTGCGGTACCGCACTGCAGGCCACGAGGACACAGTCTGCATTGGATTATAGGGGCTATGTATCAAACCTAAGAAAGAGATAATGTGGAGAAGTTTCCCATATCAACCATTAACTTCTAGCTATCAGTTATCAAGCACATTCTATGAATTGACAGAAGCTGATTGTTGACTATGGGTAACTTCTGTACTTTATCTCTCTCTAAGGCATAGACATTAATAATGAGTGCAGGGTGTGAGGTGAGCACGGGCCCCTGGGCCCAGGATGCCAACCGCACCATACACCCTGCATCCAAACTATACTTAGCTCCGGCACCATTTTCCCAGTGACATCTTCGGGAAGATGGCGCTATGCAGTGTCACTAAGAAAATCTGCCTTTGCTCTATAGTGCGCATGCCTATTCTTCCCGAATATCACTGGAAAGATGATGCCACGGAGGATGAGGGACCAATCTAAGATGACTGGTTGGAGGGGGGGGGTCGCTGCTCAGAGGGGGGGCACACAGGCCCCTTTTGGTGTTAATATGTCCCTGCTCTAAGGTTTAATACATCTCACCCTAAGGTTTAGAGGAGTATGTGGATAAAGTCTGTTGAGAGCCAGTTAGTATTGCTAATGAAAGGGGTCGCTGGATGATGGCAGGCAAGCCTCATAGGAAAATCATCAATATCTGAACCATCAACATTTTGGAAACACGCATGCTCATAAGAAATGAGAACCAAAAGAAAGAAAGAAAAAAAAACATACCCATCAATTGGGAATATGGCAAACCCATCAACTTTTGGCCGTAAACCAGTGATTGTTGCAAAACAGCAACCACCAATGGACAACCTTATAGTCAGAAATACAGTTTCCACTTTCCCGTGGTGGCTTTTGTATTTCCAGCTGCTGTAACCAGTGTGAAAACATCCAACAGCAACAGCAGCCTCCATAGGCAGGAAAATAGAGGGCAATGGAGGGCCCGTGTAATAGGGGAGGCGAGGTTGGGGTTAGGCACCCCTGATGGTGGGTTAGGCTCCACTTTTAGGCGCTAAGGGGAGAGGGTTAGGTTTAGACACCAATGGGGCACGGTTAGGGTTAGGCACAAATGGGGAGGGTTAAGGTGCGGGGTGGGGAGGGATAGGGGAAGAAGATGCCTAACCCTAAGTCCCCCCAGGAGCCCCTAAACCTAACCCTCTCCCCCGCAGCTGTCCACTCTCGACGCTCTACAGGTCATGCATGCGCACAGGAGCCCCAACGTCCGGCGGAAGGAAACCCCATACTCATTCCCATAATGAAGGAACTGGTAGCGGGAGCACTCGCCATCTGAAGATAGCAAATGCTCCTGCAATCAAGCTCCGCAAATATTGTATTTTCAGAGCTTGATGAATTCTGTTCCAATAATAGTGTATTGGGGACAGCGGGCCATTCCGCAAAAGGTAGGTAAGTAGGAGATATCTGTGATACTAGTGTATGGGGACGGTGGGCCATTCCGCAAGAGGATGGTAAGTAGGAGGTACTGTGTCTGTGATATCTCCTGCTTTACTGTCTTAATGAATGGCCAGATAACTTAATTCTTACAATTGCAGGTGAAAATGTGCATTTTCACCTGCTTTTGTAAAAATTAAGTGATGATGAATAGGCCCCATAATCATTGCGTTCCTTTCACGGTTTTTCCCTTGTCTAACCTTTAGGAATAGAAAGCGAAGGTTGCCTAAACGTGAGATTAAATAAGATTCCGGGGAGTTTTGCTATTTGGCTGTCGTGACAGCCATGTTACTAGGCAGATTAAGTGGTTTTAGGTGGTCAGGTGGTTGTTAGCTGACCAGTGCTGTGAATTCTGGGTGTGACTGTGACTAGGGGTATAAAAGAGGTGGTTTGCATGTGATCTGCCTCTTTGCTGATTCTGGAGCCCACCCTCCCGCCAAAAGCTTTGCTGTTTGTATTTTGTTGTGTTTAATTTTTCCTTATTCAGGGAAGGCGCAGCATGGCGGAAGACCGCTGCATCTTATTGGCTTTATTGTGGCGCAAGATAGCATTGTGAGGGCGCTGGACCTCGATGTAACATGACGAGTCTGTCCTTCTCATACGAGGGGACCCGAACGCTGTTGTACGGAAGCGCTCAGAGTAGACTGGCCCAGGAGGGAGGCGGGACCTTCGCAACGTAAGTGCGTCTTTAGGGGGAGCATTTCAGTTGTTCCCCGTGTGTGTCTTCAGCTTGAAAGCTAGAACTGAGTATGCAGCGTCTCCTGGCAACCTTGGTTAGGTGAATTAATTAATTCAGAAATAAAAGCTGTGACCTTTTATCCAAGCTGTTATGGTGTCATTCTCTTTATTTAATAGATAAGTTAAGTGTTAAGTTAAGTAAGGATGTTTAAGGTATTTAATTAGCAATAAGCCAATGAAGATCTTATAGCAGTTCCCTCTTACCAAATCAGCAGTTATATATTGTCATTATCATTGTCTATAAATCTGTGCACCTGATTTATATTTTCTTGTCAATATAAGATACTTAGGCCCTCATTCAGACCCGGACGCAAGTGACCGTTTGTACGTTCGGCGTACGTAAAAAAATATATAAATTCAAGCACACGCTCGTATTTTCGCTCGCAGCCAAACATCCTCCCCAAACTCAAGCGACCCCTCCTCTAACTAACGAGCGTGCCAAATAGCGAGCGTACATCCCCGAAGTGGCTTGAAGGGAACGCACGCACTAGTACTACCCGGAAGTTGGACTGTCAGATTTCGATTAACTGCTCGTTTATTCTGCCTACTTCCCTCAATCGTAACATGCCAATCAATATATCAATTAGCTTAATTGTTTTTTTTTGTTTTGTTTTTTTTACACAATGCAATAAACTTTATTCATGTCCGTGTTTGTGTTTACCCGCAGAATACGTACGGCTTAAACATTCGCTTTTAATTGTCAAAATACATGTTAGCCTCAATTAAATAATTGTTCTATTTGTTTTTCAGGCCGCATATTTCCCGGAGTTCATTTCTTTATGTAAATTTGCTTATGCATGTCACTGCATCAAGCCTATCATAAGTCTCAACAGATTTCTGGCCCTGTCGAACACATGACTCATACACTAACCAATAGAATTGCTCCTGTTAATTACCCAAATACATTAGCCAATCATAAAATTTGGGTGCACTTTATTAAAAATGATTTTTATGAAAAACACCATTGCCATCATGAGAGCCTCCGCATTCACCAGGCGCGAGCTGCTGGTGCTTACGGAGGTGATGGATAGGCGGATCACCAGGCAGCCTCCACCCATCACCAACCGCGAGAAGCGTTACGCATATGCGGAGGTACGGGCCCGCCTGCGCTCCTTCGGCTCACGCCGCCATATCGGGCAGCTGGAGCGCAGGTGGTCGGACCTGCAACGGCGGACGCCCCGCTTGCTGGCATGCTTTCGCATGCAGATCGCAGAAAGTAAGTTTTATGGATTGTGGTTTTCATGTTTGTCTTTGTGGCCCTAACTGCGTGTGCATGTTTTCCCTGTATTTCATATTTATTCATTCTCCTCATATCTGCATGGCCATGTTTTCCCTGTTTTCATATTTATTCATTCTCCTCATATCTGCATGGCCATGTTTTCCCTGTATTTCATATTTATTCATTCTCCTCATATCTGCATGGCCATGTTTTTCCTGTATTTCATATTTATTCATTCTCCTCATATCTGCATGGCCATGTTTTCCCTGTATTTCATATTTATTCATTCTCCTCATATCTGCATGGCCATGTTGTCCCTGTATTTCATATTTATTCATTCTCCTCATATCTGCATGGTCATGTTTTCCCTGTATTTCATATTTATTCATTCTCCTCATATCTGCATTTTTGTTTTTTTTTGGGGTGGATTTGAAATAGTTTTGTGGCGCGGATTTGTGTTGAAACTAACCACAATTTGTTTCACATCTTTTAGGGGCCCAGCGAAGACTACGCCGTCAGCGTCCGGCCAGACATCGCTCACGGCCACTCTCCCCAACCCCCAGCCAACACTCCAACTCCAGTCATTCCCCTATTCCCCACTCCTCCCCAGCCTTCCTAGACCCTCAGCCTGAAATTTCGGGCCTCCTTCCCCTCCGTCCCAATTCCCCCTCTCCTCCAACCACCCCTCTTAGAATGACCCCCTCCCCAGAGTCGGTCATTACCCCGCCCCAATCTTTGGGGAATGGAGCCACCTCCGAGGAGGACGATGGAGGGCCTTCCGTAGCTGGCGTTGGATCTTCCGGTATGTTTTTCTTTGCGGTTTTTTATCGACACAAACTGTTTGTATGTAATCATGTGTGGTTCCTTTTTTGGGGGTTTTTGGCTACACTTTTGGGGATTTGGGCGATTGCCTTTACCTGTTACTGCTGTTTTCCACATACACATATCACACCTGTCGGAATTTGTACATAGGCCTTGTATTTTTGGCCTACACCATTTTAGTTTGATGTGTTTTAATGCTGTTTTGTTTTGTTTTTTTGAGTGGAGTTTGGTTTTGGCTTTTTTTTAATGTGGTTTCACTATTGTTGTATTAATCCCCACACTTTTCTCACCCACAGAGGAACAGAGGCGTCGGGCTGAATTATCCGCCTGTGTGGCCCAGATGCACAACAATATAATCGGGGTGCTGGTGGTACTTGACCGTATGTCGGTCCTCCTTAGGGATTAGTTTTTTTTTTTTTCCCATTATGTAAATAAATTGTTATTTTTGAAGTAACGTTCTGGCTCATTCGTTTTTTCTAAAGCACAGATTGTTTACCCTGACATAAGTAGACTGTTCCTGCAAGGATTTCCATTTTTTTACACTAAGAGTGTGTGTTGTATTTTTATGTCAAACAGCCACAAGAAACACCTAACAGTAACAATCTGATTTCCCTTTTTTGGTGTAGTCACAATTAGATATTTCTACATTTTACAGGTTCCTAGTTGGTGTGCAAGCTGCTTAGGCCAATCTTACGAAGCAAAATGATTGTACAGGCTTCCTTTTGGTGTTGGTTTGGACCATGAAAAAAAATTTAATTTTAGCTCAACTGGCGTCAGTACTGGATTACCCCTTAGTCAAATGTAACGTGTGTGAACCTGGTTACACTTGCTGGTAACGTTCCAAAAAAGGTACAACATTTCACTCTCAAAACATTTATTATCAACATAACTGAAAAATCAAAGTGGTCACTCACAAACAAAACACACAGTGATAATCTCAAATACAACACATACCAAAAAAACCACATCGCAAAACAAAAAATTAGATGTTCTCAAACAAACCCAACAACATTAGGTATCAACACTGTTTTTTTATTCAATAATTACCTAAAAAATCTGGCCACCACATCATCGCGTATGGCCCCCCACATACTGACCTCCGACCAACCTCGGGGGGGCCATCCTCAGGTAAGGCATCCTCTGGCTGCATTGGGACACCACTCCTTATGGCGATGTTGTGAAATATCCCACACAGGACCACAATTTTCGAAACCATATCCGGCAAATACATGAGCTCGCCACCAGAGCGGTGGAGGCATCTGAATCGGCCTTTTAAAAGGCCAATACAGCGCTCCACCACTTGCCTGGTGGCTGTAAGTGCGGAATTATACTCACTTTGTGGCCCTGGTGTGGGAGCCAAATAAGGAGTGAGCAGCCAGGGCGTGCAAGGGTAGCCACTGTCTCCTGTGAAAAAGAATAGTCAACATCAGGCTCACTCTGTATGAAGCTTAACATTGTTATGTACTAAAGGTCTCCACTTACCCAGAAGCCATGCATCACCAGCTTGTAGGTTGGTTAATTTGTGCCATATCCCTGATTGCCGGATGATGAAGGAGTCATGTGCACTTCCTGGTAATTTTGCATTCAGTGACAGGATCTGGAGGGAGGCATCACATACCACCATTACATTGAGGGAGTGATAGTGTTTCCGGTTTCTAAATATTGCCTCCAGCCGTGCTGGAGGCTGAAGTGGTATGTGAGTACCATCCACAACCCCTATGATGTGTGGGAAGCCAGCTATTTGGTAAAAATTGGCCTTGGCCACACTAAGGGCACCCATATCCAAAGGCATTTGAATAAAATGATGGAGGTGCTTGAAAAGTGCCTCCATCACTGCCCTCAGGATCCGGGAAAAGGAGGATTGTGAGATGCCCGACACTATTCCCACCGTTGTTTGGAACGATCCTGAGGCACAGAAATGTAACACCGCCATAAATTGCATAAGTGGTGGTATTGCTGTAGGACTGTCAATTTGCCGCTCAAGATCACTCTCTATTAATGAGAGAGTGTCTATGATGATTTTTGGAGGAAGACGGTATCATCTTAAAACCTCATCATCTGGCATTCCAAAAAGGGTGACACGTGTTCGAAATATCTGGGGCCTTGCACACCTACGATGCCTATGCCTGGGACGAGATTGAGGTTGGTCGGCTTCCGGGAGCAGGGCCAGAACAATCCGACCCATATCAACCTGAAATGGCAACATTGGAATGTCAGGCTTTTTACCCCATCCATTAAAAATAAATTTAACTTAGCTTGAAAATACCATCCATTGATGCTTACATGCCGGGGTATTGTCATGATATGTTGAAACTGGAAATAATCACAACATAAATATACATCATTTTATGCTGGCCATGTCATTTTCAAAAATTTAAGCAAGAAAAAACAGAAAAGGGGACACACACTCATTTGGGCAAAGAGCAAAACGACGTTGCGCACACTACGTCAAATTGAGGCCAAATGTAAGCAACCAATGCTCCCGAAAAAACACAAACAATTTAAAGGGATGAATAAACATTTCACAAAGCGCTAATTAGTTCGCAAATACAAGTCACAATAGTAAGTATTAAAAATGTGCTAATTAGTTCGCAAATACAAGTCACAATAGTAAGTATTAAAAATGCGCTAATTAGTTCGCAAATACAAGTCACAATAGTAAGTATTAAAAATGCGCTAATTAGTTCGCAAATACCAGTTACAACAACGCCGCGTAAATAAAAAATAAAAAAACACAGAGTTCGAATTTGCAGAAACAAACGTTACATGTGTAAGGCCAACCAAAGTTGCGTAAAGACAAACAACAACATTTCCAAAACAGTTTAACAAATGAACTTACCAAGAGATAATATATAAGAATCCGGAACAAAATGTCTTTGGGGCAGAGCCAAAATAAAACCTAAGAGAGATGAAATGACGGGAAAAACTTATTAGAAAAATCGACACCAGAATGAGAGACAAATTGACCCAAAGTTAGACTTCCCCAAACTTACCAAAACTGGAAACGACCCAAAAAATTAAAAGGGAAAAAAAACGAACGGAAATCAAAAAAAGAATAAATCCAAACAAAAAACTTCAAAAAATGCTAACTCCTACACCAGCCAACAATCAACTCCAACCAACGTAACCTCCAACATTCAATAAACGCCACCTCGATTCGAGACGCCCCAAGCCATAAATAGTGTTTCGTTTCCCGCACAAATTAAGGAGGGATCATAGGAACGCACAATCAATGATGCGGCCGCAAAATAAGGACGCATGTATAAATACGTCACGAGACAAAAACACAATTCTGGTGTATTTCTTGTTTGAAGCTCACACATGGCTACAGACCAGGGAAACAATGGACAACAGTCAGGCGGTAAGTATTTCATGCATTTTGACTCAATGATTAATTAGAAACATAATATTGTGCAAGTTGTGAAGTTGACAATTCTCCAAAATTACACAAATAGGTGAGGAGGATGACATGGAAGAGGCTGCTGGGCCCAGTATTCCGGGCAAAGCTGCCAAAAAGAAAAGGCAGCCACAATTCACAAGAAAGGAGATGGAGGTTTTGATTCAGAAATGTGTGGACATCCTGCCACAGGCAGACAGGAATATGAGTGCTAGCCAGAAGTGGAGAATGTGGGAAGAGGTAGCCGTGGATGTCAATAGGGTGGGTGATTATGTCCGTCTAGCCCGGGATGTCAAATGGCGGTAAGTAAACACTTGACCACCCTAAAACCAAAAACAAAATCAAATAAAAAGTAATGGTTCCAATTTCATCCCACAGATGGGCCGACTTCAAATATCGCCTGAAGCAAAAACTGGCGGACAGGGCTAGGCATGCAAGGAGGACAGGTGGGGGTCCCACCCCTGTGTCATTGGAGTTGACTGATTTAGAAGAGCTGGCACAGGGGTGTGTGCAGCCTGTGGAGGTGTTTGGCGTGTCCAACATGGATACGGACATGCCAGACTTTGCGGCTCCTCATGTTGTCCCAGGTAAATGTTGTGATGTCACCAACTCTGAAATGTTATTGTGCCAATATGTAGATTCTAATGTGAGTCTTTTCTCATTTTTCCAACAGAGACACAGGCGGATGAGTCTGCTCCAGAGGGGAGCCTTGGCCGCAGAATTTCTGCTGGCTCTGCAGGGGAGGAACCAGTACATCCGGCTGAGGACCCTGCAGAAGCCAGTCCAGGGCAATCCCCCTCGCAGGCAGTGTCCCTCCTCACAGAACTCAATTTTAAATCGGATTTCCATACGGAGATTCTGCAGAGGATGGACGCTAGTCTGGTACGGGTGGCTGAGGCCCTGGAGCAAAATGCTGCGGCCAACGTGACCATTGGTCAGGCCCTGGCGGCAAATACCAGGGCCAACATCCGCATCGCCACTGCCCTGGAGCAGCTCGTTCGCCAGCACATGGTGGAGCCGACCTCCCTTCCTGCCGGAACATCAGGATCCTCCACCTCTGGCACAACATCAGCCAATCCTCCAAATGTGCCTAGCCCTGTGCCTAGTCCAGAGGCCACAACATCTGCCTCTGGACAGGCCAGCCCGATGACAACCCGGACCCGGTCTGGCGCCCTCCCTCCCCCAGCCAAACGGCCGAAAAAATGGTGACACCATTGGCTACTTTTCCCACACTCCTTCTGTGCTTGCCTCATATTCCTTTCTGGCCAAAACTTCCCTCTCCTTTCTTGTGAATTGTTTTTAATTTTTGAATTTTCGTTTACCCAAAAATTATTGTTTGCACAATTAATAAATATTGTGGAATGAACACTGCCAAAAATGTTTGAGTTAAATATGTGTATTTATTTTTTGTGGGATACCAATAAATTTACCACAAATGTACGACTTTGTATTCTGACATTATTGTAAAAATGGGTTACATTTAATCCGGGCACACAAGCCAACAACGTTCAAACTAAAAAATTACACATTGAAAAAAAAAGGGCTCGTTAAGGAACGTTTAAAACATTACCTAAGGAGGAAAAATCACCTTGCAAACACAAAATGAGGGACCTAACCTAAACATGATGACATTATTGTTACAATAGTCCAAAAAGAACACATTGCAGCCAAAATACACCCCCACAAATGTACGCTAATTGATTGTGTAATCCAGACATTAGCAGCTATGATTTCCACCTGCGTTCGGTTTTGTGCTATCCAAAAAAAATGCTTTCCAAACACATACCAAGCCGGTTTTCAATCCAACACTAATTGAGTTTCTGACAAGCCGTGATTAATCGATGCTACATCGTGGAGTGCCGGGACGGAGGAGAAGGCCATCGCCACTGTGGTCGAGTTATCCAGCCCCTAAGCTGTGCGAGCATTTTGAAGGGAAAGAGGATCATCCAGTGACGTATGAGTTGGTACGAACACATTTGACGTTCGCATTTGGTAATGTATGTACGCCCAAAAAACACCTCGCCACGCCTGAGTTTTTCCATCTCCTCCCCCGGCAACACTCCAAAACGCCCTGTTCTGTCAATCACATTTGACATGTCACTTCCTGTACGCTATTTGACGAACGAGACAAAAAAAACTCGCAATCTGCCGTACGCACATGCGCAGTGTAACACCGACGCATGCGCGGTTACTCAACATCGGAACGCAACGAGCATACTGCTGTTAACGAACGGCTCTGAATCAGGGCCTTAGTTTTAATTCAGGATAAATATTTAAGGGTGTATTTTTCAGTTCTGTCCTTTTTCTCTGCACTACAACATATGTAGTATCACTACTTATTGCAGCGAAACATATTGTAAAGCCTCATCTCCGGTAATGCAGTTCCTGCCCTGCAGTATCCGCACATGCCCTGTAATCAACTTACCTTTTTATTGTACTGTATATGGATGGAAAATAAACAGCAGACATGCACAGTACATCTAAAGGAGCAGCCAGATATCGGCAGAGCTCCAGGTAAGCATGACACCATCCTGGGATGGATTTATGTTTTTAACAAAAACGGAGGTACAGTAAGCAAAGCCTTTAACCTCTTCATAAATTCATTGCCTTTGCTGTCCCCATAAAGGGTTCTGGGGATGGCATTAAACAACAAAATAAAAGGCTACAGCCAAGAAATTAGTGATCAGGTAAAAAGGGATGATCGCCCCTTGTTAAATAGCTCCCAATTCCAAAAAATACAGTCCATTCAACTTATTGTGATGGGTATCATAGTCTGCCAAAAGCCACCAAAATTGTACAGTCATTTATTAAACAACTTTAGCTTGATGGCCTGGTAGCCAGGCAGCAGTTTGCACTGTTCTGGCTGTAATGTCACGTATCCACTATGTGACATTACTGAGCGATTGCACGATTACAACATCGTATTCGTGCAATCGCTCAGTAATCGGGCACAAATGGCGGAAACGACCAGCGATGTGTGCTCCTACTGGTCGTTTCCGACATCAATAATCGCCCGAACATGCTAGTCAACCTGATGATAACGTCATGTTGAGCATGTTAGGGGATGATTGATGTGCCTACACTGAACGACTGCTTGTTCAGTGTAGGCACAGCAATGACTGACAAAGGACTGCACGATTACAAAACCTCTTTAAGAAAGTCCAATAAATCTTTAAGGTGCGGGTTCTAACAATTGAAAAGTCTTAGTTGCGTCTTTGACTTGTAAAGCTTTTACTCGGCCTTTAATCTGTGCTGGAGAGGCCATGTCAGCAGGAATCTGATCTGCAACAACGGCAATTACTATTTAATGTAAAGACAATCACAGAGTCTAATAGGAAAACATTCACCACATATATTGGCATCAACAGTCTGAGGAAGCGCGTAGTTTGCCTGTGAAACGCATCACTAGAATTTATACGTATCCTATCCTGATGAGCCATATGTGAAATGATAACCACCTATTCGTGATACTGTATAATGACATTTCAATAAATTCAAAGTCAAAAAAGCAAATAAGACTCTTCAATTGTTAGACTCTGCGCTGTAAAAATGTATTATACGTCTACTTGTTTAGAATGTTTACTTGTTATGGGGGAGATTTATCAAAGCTTGGAGAGAGAAAGTACCATTCAATCAGTTTCTAACCATGGCCATAACTAGGGGATGCGTTCGACATTTCCACCACAGTCTATACAGGTTTGCACTGGGCACTGCTGTTTTTCCGGGCGCTGGCGGACCGGCTCCCCTCAGCAGGACATCACGCGCTCAGGTGGCATGGCCAGCACAGGGAGCCGTAACACCCAGTTACGGAGCTGCTTCCAACTTTCATTTTCAAATACAGCCTTTAAACTGACAGTGCAAAGCTGATTGGTTGGTACTTTATCTCTCTCCAAACTTTGATAAATCTCCCCCATGGTCTGCTTGATTAGAATGTTCCCAACAATTTACAGTATGAGACTCTCAGGCTCCATTCTGCAGCTTTCTAATTGCTTACTTTGTCTTGACAATATAATACAAAGCAAACAATGTGTGCATAAAATGTATTAACAGGACATTAGTTACATTTATACAGACTGTAGCTTAGGCACCGTATCTCATTAATGCAACTAAGTTTAAAAAGGAGTAAATACTTCGCTGTAAATATTCATTTAAAAGCAGAGAATCGTGTGCATAAGCAAAGCTGACAGTGATTTTATTCTTGCTAATCAAAACATATGTGTGTATAGTTACATTGGAGCAATATTACATTACTGCTGTTTAGGCTCTTGATGAATGGCCCCAGTATATAGTGATTTGGTTAGCAGAGGCGTCATCTTTCTTATATTTATTTAGTGTCTAAATAGAAAGGTTGGAAGAAAAATGTCTGTCAAAGTGTTGGGGGGCAGACATGTAATGTTCTGCCTGTATAGTACCTGCTCAATGTCTAAGTGGAAGGATTTGGAAGAACATAGTGTGTTTTCTGGGTGGACGTTGGCACTGTCAGTGCCCTTGCTATGTATAACACAGGACCTAACAGTACAGTGCCGCAGGCAGCTGGACACCTTACACAGGCCCAGGATGTACAAGAAAAATGCTTCAATAGAGGAACACAAACAAGGATTTCAGAGTGTAATGGAAGATCTGTGCAGCTTTCTCTGGCACCGAGGATGGTAAAAGGCTGCAAAATCCCTCCAGGTCTTAATTCTAATTAGGAATGAGAGCTGAAAATATATTAAAATAATAAAAGAAAGGGTTTGCTGGTAATTTGAGAGACATGAGCCAGGCTGGAAGGGGGAGACTGCCAGAACATATTCAAATCTCCAGTCCCATGCCGAAGCTTAAGCTAAAGTGAAAAGTGCAGAATATTGTTGCTGTTTCAGCCACAGCCAAAAACCTGTGGGACCCATTTATCACTCCTGCATGAGACATAACATGAGTGCCGGACTTTATTCTCCACACGTATCTGCTTGGGAAGGAAAAATTACAAAGAGGGTTGCACATTTGGTTTGAATTAGCAGGGCTTGCCGGAAACTCAAGCCCCAGGCTGTAATGGATTTGCTAGGCCGCACAGGGATAAACCAGCTCCCCTGCAGTGAGAAATGTGTAAACATTAGTTGTAGTGTCAAATGTCACTTATTTAGAGGTTGCCATTATCTTATATGTCAGCCAGTGCACCAATTTACAGTATATCTATTAGATACTTGCCAACTCTCCCTCATTGTCAGGGAGACTCTCTGAAAAAGTAGCAATCTCCCTGTCTCCCTGAAGTCCAGTAATCTCCCCGATTGGACCTTTCCCCCATTATGAAGCTGTCAAATAAAAAAAGAAACCCTAAGATATATACATTCAAATGGGATCATTAGTATCATTTCTCTGCATTGGTTATAATGCACAATGATCCCTATGGCTACATACATTTTCTGAAAAGTATCAGTGTGTTTTCATAAAAAATTAGATCTTACTAACTGCTTTGGGGCTCATTTACATTTGGATGTAAGTCAGTATTATGACACGCCCCTCAGATGTAGCAGTACACGCCCACTTGACCGCCGCGCTCAGAGGTGTTTTCACAATCTCCCTGAAATACTTTTTCAAAAGTAGGCAGGTATGATCTATTGTATGAGCTTCCCATTACATACCTTGCACAAAATCCTGTGATATTACAGCAATGCAAATTAGGTTTTCTGATGCGATGGGTTAACATGCCAAGATGAATGTGGGTGGATGGGGGCAAAATTGTGGTTCCTTTACCTATTACTAAAGACAGAGATGATACCTAAAGGAAGAATATATTTGTAGGAAAATAAGGGTGGTCCCAATGGTCTTGTAGTGAGTCGTGACGACTTTGAAGAGCTATTTTATTTCCACTACAGTATAAGCACTTACAGGTGATACGCTAACCCATAAGTGTAAGTGCATCTTAGGTGTATTAGCTTAATATGAAACATGTATGCGGTCATTAACATATATCATTCCAGATGTACCAGCTTTAAAATCCCCCAGAATGCAAATCTTGACCTTTATGTTTATTAAACGTCTTATACTTACATTTACACGCTCAGCTATGGTGGTGTCAGACTTATTTTTGCAAACCCAGCTGGTCCCACAAGATGCGCTCTAGCTAATAGCATGTGTCTGTCTCTCTTTCTCTCCTATTCAATCCCTGCCAGCGAGGTGCACAGCTCATTAAAACATCAGCATAGTAGGGGGAAACTAGCTCTTAGGCTGCCCGAGGTGCTGAGTGGTCTTCAGCAGGTGAGCACCCCAGGCTGCAGGTGGAGTTGGGTTGGGAACCCGAAAACAATAACTTAGAACTCTAGCACCTTTGCAGCAAAGAATCAGAAGGAAGAGGCCAGAGTTGTGAGAAAATGGTTTCATTCTTCATCAGGACAATGCACCAGCCCATACAGCTCTCTCTGTGAAGCAGTTTTTGGCCGAGAAACAGATTGCAGTGATAGAACACCCTCCACACTCGCCAGACCTATCACCATGTGATTTCTGTTTTTTCCCTAAAGTCAAATATGTATTCAGGTGAACCAGTTTTGCATCAGTTACCAGTTACTGAGGTAGAAGAAAACGACAAAGCTGGTATAATAATATATAATATAATAATAAGGAGCTACAGCAAGGCTTTGACCAATAAAAAATAAGAATGCAACATTGTGTGGATGCAGAAAGGTAGTACATAGAAGAGGAATAGAGTTAATATGTACATAATATAATTAAACATAAATTAAAGCATCAGTCTCGTTATGTAATAGCCACACCTTGAACACATCCCAGCATGCATTGCAACAGTTTTGCCTTTTGGGGATACAAAAAATTGTGGCAGAGCATGCTGGGATGTGTAGTTCCACAGCAGATGGGGTGACACAGGTTACCTACCCATGGTATATATGATGTTTCAAGCAATGTATGTCTCACTAGTCTGAAAATCCATGTCGTATAAAGGAATATATTACCCAGATTCTTATTTCATGAAATAAATCTTTTACATTTACAGCACCCTGGAATCTTTATGAAAGCCATTCCACATTGCAATGGCTAGCACAATGCAACCAGAAACTCCTTTAATCAGCTCCTACGGATGAGAACACTTTCATAATTAACTGGGTACATGTCACCTGCTACTTCCTAGTCCAGATCAATGTCAGTCCATGTTCCGTCATTCTTGACAAGTAGTGTCTGCCTGTTATATACTGCTATAGAGGTAATCTGCATGCGGCATCATTTCCTATGGTAGGCTCAGGATGGCTAAAGAAAGCCCTGATAGCATAAACGAGCTTGTAGCTCTAATGAATCCTATATTCAAAGTCTTACAACTAGGGATGTGCGCCGGCCCCGTGTTTTGTCTTTGGATCTGCATCTCTTTCCTGTTTTGGATCCGAATTTAGTTTTGCCAAATTCGACCTTGCGTGTTTTGGTTTTGGATCTACAGTATATCTTTTTCAAAAATTGATAAAAACTGCTAAAATCACATAATTTGGGCTTTTTTTTGTTCCTACAGTATTATTAACCTCAATAACATTCATTTCTACTATTTTCCAGTCAATTTTGACCACCTCACACATTGTTCACAAACATAGGCCAAAAAACTCACAAGTACATTCAATAGAAAACAATACAACACAGAAATTTATTAAAAATCGTACATGGAATATCCTTGCTCAAAACAATTAGTCGTAGTTAGGCAGCAAACAAAAAACCCTAAACTATGTGTAAATAGCAACAGCAGACATAAATGCCCCCTATACAAGTGCACATGCCCCCAGCACATGCCTATTCTCAGTGCCCAATCTGTATTTTCCTTCTGGGTGTGCTGGGCCACCGATGACTGGCCCATGTAAATCCCCGATCAATCAGCCTTTTTGTTGGGCAGTTCCCCAAAATCTCCTCAACCATTAAAAACAGTGCTCTGTACCTGTGAGTCAGAAACAGTGCAGGTCGGATACAGTGCAGGTCAGATACAGTGCAGGTCAGATACAGTGCAGGTCAGATACAGTGCAGGTCAGAAACAGTGCACGTCGGATACAGTGCAGGTCAGATACAGTGCAGGTCAGATACAGTGCAGGTCAGATACAGTGCAGGTCAGATACAGTGCAGGTTAGATACAGTATGGGACACAGGCCCTGATTCAGACCCGCTCACAGCTATGCAAGCGGCCAGGAGGCTGCACAAAAAAAAAAACACCCTGATTCAGAGCATCCGTCTATGAATCAGGCCCACAGTGTGAATTGGATACAGTGCAGGTCAGATACAGGGCGGGTTGGATACAGTGCAGACCGGATACAGTGTGGGATGAATACAGTGCAGGTTGGATACAGTGCAGGGTACAGTGTAAGTCGGTTACAGTACGGGTCGGATACAGTGTGGGTTGAATATAGTTCAGGTCAGATACAGTGTGGGTTGAATATAGTATGGGTCGGATATAGTGTTGGATACAATGTGAGTCTGTTACAGTGCGAAACAGCGGGTGTCGGATACAGTGCAGGACACAGTTTGGATTGGATACAGTGCAGGTCAGATACAGTGTGGGATACAGTGCGGGTTGGATATAGTGCAGGCAGGATACAGTGTGTTATACAGTGGAGGTCGGATGCAGTGCAGGGTACAGTGGGAGTCAGCTACAGTGCGGGTCGGATACAGTGCAATTTATAGTGCAGGTCGGATACAGTGCGGGATACATAGTGGGATGGATGCAGTGCAGGTCAGATATATAGGGGTATTCAATACGAAACGTAAACTTCGCCGTCTATGCAGGTCGAAGTTTTCGCCGTACATCGGAGGTTTTGCCGGCGAAAAAGTATCAGGCGCGCCCCTGATTATACCCGTATTCAATATGAAATCGTTGAAAATGGCACACGGCGAATGTGAAATCAGCGAAAACTTTGCAGATTTTTGGGGAAATTACCCTAACACCCCCAAAAAAAGATGGTCTGACATGGGGGATCACTCTGGATACCCCCGATTAGCCCTGCTGAAGGTTTTTGGGGTCTTTAAACAAGCTCGATATCTGTTATTTTGGGGATTTGGGAAAGTGGTGAAGAATAGTATTTAGAAGTTTTTTTGGCAAAAAATAAGTAGTCCCTGCAAATTTTGGGTACTTGAAAATGGGGATCAGCATATTTAAAAGTTGCTAAAGTGACGTTTTAAAAAACGTGAAAAATCCACCTGCCGCAAACACCTGCAATGAAAAACCTGGGGCATACTTGGGGACCCCCCTAGATTGTAGTTCGCTAGTTTGTAACTTTGTAACCCCCAATTTTTTTTTTCGCCCCCAAAATGAAAGTGCTTTTTTTGGGATCTCCTGAGGTTTTTTTGAGAATTTTTTTTGACACAGTTTACCTTTGGGGGACTGTCTGAAGGTTGCAGGGTGGTTTCCAAAATGTTGCAACCCAAAACCCCAATTCTGCACTTATTTTCGCCACCCATTCCTTGGTGATACTTTTTCGCAGGGTCGAATGCAATATAATTTTCGCACCGTCGAAAAGTTTTCAAATTGAATACGGTGTAAAAGTAAAAGCGGCAAAAATGACGTCATCCGAGCAAAAACATTGCAGAAACGGCGTTTTCGCTCCATATTGAATACCCCTAATAGTGTTGGATACAGTGTGGGTTGGATACAGTGTGAGTGGGTTACAATGCAGGTCGCATGCAGTGCAGGTCTGATACAGAGCCGTAACTAGGGTACTGCGACCAGTGCCATGCACAGGGCACCGCAGGGCAGGGGGCGCTGTTTGAGCCTGTCAATTTTCCTGTTTATTATCATTTTTATTTGTAGCTTCCTCTTCTTTTATCCCCAGCATCTTCTGGCTGCCCCAGGAGTACCCCTATATCTTCCCTGGCCCTTCCCCATGAGGCTATGGCCCTTTTTCAGGTGCACTCTTATGTCCCTATTTAAAAAATAGGGACAAATAGGGGGGGAGGGGCGCCAATGCTCTCTCTGGCACAGGGCACCAAAAAGTCTAGTTACGGCTATGGTCTGATATACAGTAGTGCGGGTTGAATACAGTGAAGGGTACAGTGTGAGTCGGTTACAGTGCGGGTTAGATACAGTGCAGTTTATAGTGCAGTTCGGATATAGTGTGGGTTGTATACAGTGCGGGTCGGATACAATGCCTGATTCAGACCCGGACGCAAGTGGCCGTTCGCTCGTACGCCGTACGAGCGAAAAAATTTAAATTTAAGTGCTCGTTCGTATGTTCACTCGTAGCTAACCTTCCGCCCCATATTCTCCCAACTCCTCCTCAACCTAGCGAGCGTTTAAAATAGTGAGCGTCCGTCTCCTCTTTGGTTGCATTGAGCGCAAGCACAAGTCAATTCCGGAAGTGGCCCTGTCAGTTTTCGATTGCCTGCTATTTCATTCTGCAAACATACTTGAATCGATTAATGGCAATCACTATATTAATTACCTTAATTGTTATTCACATGTTTGCAATCGTGGTTTTTTTTTCACTGTCAATAAACTTTATTCTTGTTAGTGTGTGTCATTTCTTCCGCAGAATACGTACTGTTTGACCAAGGGAATGGTTTTTCGAACTTATTAGTTTGTTAGAATGCTGGTATTGTTTTGCGTTTTTTTTTTATAGGCATATTTAAATACTTCAATTTTGATATTTAAATTAGCTTACGCATGTCACTGAATCAAGCCTATCATAACTCACATTATATTTGTGAGGGTGTAGGTCACATGACTCATACAATAACCAATAAAATTGTTCCTGTTAATTTACAAAGTACATTAGCCAATCCAATTTTTTCTCGGACCTTTATTAAAACTTTTTTGTGTAAAAAAAATCATTGCCATCATGAGAGCCGCCGCTTTTTGTCGCTATGAACTCCTGGTCCTCACTGAAGTGATGGACCAGAGAATCACAAATTACCCGCGCCCCATCACTAACCTCCGCAAGCGGCTTGCCTACGCGGAGGTGCGGCGCCGCCTGAATTCGATCAGCTACCGCAGAAATATCGGCCAACTTGAAAGAAGGTGGTCTGATCTGAGGCGCAGATCCCCACGCCTGCTGGCCCGTTTGCGTCTCCAAATAGTTCATAGTAAGTGTTTCTGTGTATGGTTATTTTTTTATTTGTGTTTTTGTATTCTCATACCTGCGTGTGCATGTTTACAGTATAGCCCTGTTTGTTTTTGGATTCTCATACTTGCGTGTGCATGTTTACAGTATAGCCCTGTTTGTTTTTGTATTCTCATACCTGTTTGTGCATGTTTTCAGTATAGCCCTGTTTGTTTTTGGATTCTCATACTTGCGTGTGCATGTTTACAGTATAGCCCTGTTTGTTTTATTTGGACATACTTGTGTGTGCTTGTTTACAGTATAGCCCTGTTTGCGTACAAAATTTTGGGTTAAAATCAAAAGACTAAAAGGCAAATTGTAATTACTCATGTTTTTCTCCATCATATAGGGGAAGAGCGGAGACTCACACGGCGCAGACGTGTGTCTCGACCCCTATCCCCCACTCCCACCCAAACATCCTCTGCCCACTCTGCCCCAAATTCCCCCTCCACCCCAGACCTTGCCGCCCGTCAGTCCCCTCCCGCTCCTCACATTAACATCCCTCTAACTTCCCCCTCCACTCCAACCCCCCCTCTATTTTCCTCACCCTCCACTTTATCCCACATTACCCCTCCTCCTTCCCTCAGCCACTAGCCCACCTCTGATGAGGCGGAATTCGGGGCTCCAGGCCCAGTCAGCAATGTTCCCGGTATGTTTACCTTTTAAACTATGGTTTTTGGTTCTGTTTCTGTTATTTTGGTTGATGTCCTTTTGCCTGTGCAGTTCAAAATAGTAAAGTAGTTCCAATGTTTTTTAAATATATCTTTGTGAAACAATGTCAAGGATGTTTTCCCCTTACACATATGACACATGTCCAAACACTAACACTTGTGTATTTCTTGTTTACGCTACCAACAAATGTCTTAGTTTGTTTTTGTTTTGTTTTTTAATTTTTTTAATGATTTTCTTTATTCTTTTTGGGACCTTATTTGTTTTAAAGCTTTTCTTTTTGCATTCCTTTTGTTGTGGACATGTTTCGGTAACTGTTTTATTTTTTTGGTATAGTCTGAAATTTTGGTTGGTTGCTATAATCTAAATGAAGGTGTCATTTTAGTAATCCGCACATTTTTTCAACCCACAGAGGAACAGAGGCGTAACGAGGCAATTGCTGCAGGATTAATCGAGATACGTGGGCATGTCATTGCCATGCTGGTGGCAATGGACCATCTTTTGGCCATCCTGCGCCACTAATTTTTTTCACTTTCCCCCCAAAAAGACCCTAAAAATAAAGTTTATTTTGATTTATTTAAGTCTCATTCCTTGTCTGTAAATCTTAGATTGTTGAACCTTACATAAGTCTACTATTTGTCCCTGAGTTTTTAAGTAATGTACATTTGTTTGTAGAAAGCTGAAGTAAGTATGTAAGCTTGCACATTAAACACATAACAATACCAATAGGTTTGTAGAATTAACCTCAAAAATAGAATAATTTTTTGGGGGGCTAATGTAAAAATTAAAGCTACCTGCTTAGGCCTAGAATGGAAAACATACTGATTCAAAATAATACCTTTGATGTTTGTTTTGAGCAACAAAGCAGGGTAGTAAAGTTTACAAATTATGAAATTACAGTATTAGGCATCAAGCAACTTTGCATTTTTTGAAACAGGTTACACTTGTTTGTAATTTACGATGGAAATAGTTGGGTAAAGTTTTTAAAAAATTTAATGCACACAAATAATAAACACCAAGTGAATTGACACAATAAATTCAAACCTTGAAAACACACACAAAAGTCCAAACAACACCAAAAACCCCCAAAATATAAAATCAGGAACTGTTTGAAGAAGTAGCATGCCAACATGAATCCACAAATGAGGAGAAGAATTCATTGTTCCCGAAGTTATATCCAATGTGTACACATAAAGTCATTTGTGTTGATCAGGTAGTATGCATGGATTTTTATGGTCATTTTAGGGAAAAAAAAAAAAAAAGTTAAAAGTGTACATTAAAATATTACATGTCTACATTGTGTCAATTAAATAAATTAATGGAAATAATTACCTAAAAAATCGTGCAACAACTTGATCGCGTATGGCCCCCCCACATATTGACCTCCGACCAACCTCGGAGGGGCCGTCCTCAGGCAAGGCATCCTCTGGCTGTATTGGGACACCACTCCTTATGGCGATGTTGTGAAATATCCCACACAGGACCACAATTTTGGAAACCATAGCTGGCAAATACATGAGGTCACCACCAGAGCAGTGGAGGCATCTGAATCGGCCTTTTAAAAGGCCGATACAGCGCTCCACCACCTGCCTGGTGGCTGTAAGTGCGGAATTATACTCACTTTGTGGCCCTGGTGTGGGAACCAAATAAGGAATGAGCAGCTAGGGCGTGCAAGGGTAACCACTGTCTCCTGTGAAAAAATATAAAAAAACATCAGGACCATTGTGTACCAAGCTTTGCATTGGTTTCAACAGAAGGTGTCAACTTACCCAGAAGCCATGCATCACCAGCTTTTAGGTTGTTTAATTTGTGCCAAATCCCTGATTGCCGGATGACGAAGGAATCATGTGCACTGCCTGGGAATTTGGCATTCAGGGACAGGATCTGGAGGGAGGCATCACATACCACCATTACATTCATCGAGTGAAAGTGCTTTCGGTTCCTAAATATAGCCTCCAGCCTTGCTGGAGGATGAAGTGGTATGTGAGTGCCATCCACAACCCCTATGATGTGTGGGAAGCCAGCAATTTGGTAAAAATTAGCCTTCACCACATTAAGGGAACCCATATCCAATGGCATTTTAATAAAATGATGGAGGTGTTTAAAAAGTGCCTCCATCACTGCCCTCAGGATCCTTGAAAAGGAGGATTGGGATATTCCTGCCACTATTCCGACGGTGGTTTGAAAGGATCCTGAGGCACAAAAATGTAACACCGACATTAATTGCGTATATGTGGTGGTATTGCTGTAGGACTGTCAATTTGCCGTTCAAGATCACTCTCTATTAATGAGAGAGTGTCTATGATGATTTGTGGCGGAAGACGGTATCGCCTTAACACCTCATCATCTGGCATTCCAAAAAGGGTGACATGTGTTCTATATATCTGGGGCCTTGCACGCCTACGAGGCCTACGCCTGGGACGAAGTTGAGGTTGGTCGGGTTCTGGAACCATGGCCAATATAATACGACCAACATCAACCTGAAATGTTAAGCCAGGTAGTTATTGTTTTAGACAAAAGTGTTCAGAAAAATATACTTATCTTTTCAAAGCAAATCAAAGATTCTTACAGGCCTGGGTCGTGTCATGTGAAAAGAACCCTACATTACAAAAGTAGAAAATATTTTTTAGATTAATTTAATAAACTAGGAATTAAGCCAAATCTAGTTGTGGAATATTTAGAGAAGGGAACACACACTAGTTCGCAAAATAGTATGCTACATATAGAGTTAAGACATGATTTTACACTGAAAAGAACACACATTAGTTCGCAAAATAGTACGCTACATATAGAGTTAAGACATGATTTTACACTGAAAAGAACACACATTACTTAACGAAACATATGCTAAGACCAACACATCGAATTTGTTAATTCTTAAAACCAAAAACACTTACCAAAAACAGACAAATATCGCAAAGTTAGAAAAGGTAACTTGGTCACTGCCAAAATAACTGAAAAAAAAAAAAAACATTAAAAAAATAAAAAGTAAACTATTTATTCTTAAATTTTTAGGGGAATTGTGGAAATACTAACTAAAAATAGTAAAAAAAAAATGCAAAACTGCTAACGTAAAGAAACAAAGTAAGAAAAAAACCAAACGTCAACAAAATACAAACTACTCCTTCCAGAAACCAGCAAAGCACGAACAAACCACTACACCGAAAAACCTCCAACAGTCCAAAAATGCCACCACGAATGGAGTCACACCAAGCCATAAATAGGCTTTATTTTCCCGCTCAAATTAAGGACGGACAATAGGAGCGCACAAGGAATGATGCGGCCAAATAATGCTGACGCATGTCTAAAAACGTCACTGACGACCTAAATCGGTCTGCTACATTGCGAAAACACAATGAGTACAGAGCAGCAAAGTACTAGCCAAGAGGCGCCATGTAAGTATTTTCGAAATTATATGAAAATGCCTATGTTTAACATTACATTTGGAAACATTTAACTTTTTAATATTTTCTGCCATTTAAAAAAAAGGTGTGGAGGATGCCATGGAAGAGGCTGCTGGGCCTAGTAGGCAAACTAGGGCCAAAAAGAAAAGACAGCCACAATTCACAAGGAAGGAGATGGAGGTTTTGGTCCAAATGTGCAATGACAACCTGGCACAGGCACCAAGGAATATGGGTGCAACCCAGAGATGGAAACTATGGGACGACATAGCCAGTGCTGTCAATGGTGTGGGTGAGTTTGAACATTCAACCCGGGAGGTCAAACGCCGGTACGTCGAAACTACATTTGATTCAAAAATGGTTACAGGTCCAAATACTGCAGTAATAATGCCTACTTTTTAACCAACAGATGGAGCGACTTCAAATATCGGCTTAAACAAAAAATGGCTGATAGGGCTAGGCATGCAGGGGGAACAGGTGGGGGTCCCACCCGTGTCACTTGAGCTCACAGATTTGGAGGAGCTGGCCCAGGGGTGTGTGCAGGATGAGGAGGTGTTTGGCGTGTCGAACATGGATGTCGACATGCCAGACTTTGCGGCTCCTCATGTTGCCCCAGGTAAATGTTGTAATGTTAACAACTCAGAAATGTGTTTAGTAAAATATCTAGATTATAATTTTACTCTTTTCTCTTTTTTCTCACAGAGACACAGACGGATAAGTCTGCTCCAGAGGTGAGCTTTGGCCGCAGAATTTCTTCTGGCTCTGCAGGGTAGGAAGCAGTAGATCCAGCTGGGGACCCTGTGGCAGACAGTCCAGGGCATCCCCCCTCGCAGGCAGTGGCCCTCCTCACTGATCTCAATTTTAAATTGGATCAGCACACCGAGATTCTGCTGAGGATGGACGCCAATCTGCTACGGGTGGCGGACGCCCTGGAGCAAAGTGCTGCTGCCAACGTGACCATTGCTAAGGCCCTGGCAGAAAATACTGGGGCCAACGTGCGAATAGCAAATGCCCTGGAGCAGCTCGTTCGCCAGCACATGTTGGAGCCGCCCTCCCTTCCTGCCGGAACATCAGGACCCTCCACCTCTGGCACAACAACAGCTATCCCTCCAAATGTGCCTAGCCCTAGGCCTAGTCCAGAGGCCACAACATCTGCCTCTGGCCAGGCCAGCCAAAGGACTTACCGGACCCGTTCAGGCTCCCCCCAACGACCGGCCAAACGGCCTAAAAGGCGATGACAGCACTGGCTTATTTCCCCACAATCCATCTCTGTGTTTGCCCCATATTCCTGCATGCCAAAAACCTCCCTCTCCTTTCTTGTGAATTGTTTTTATTTGTTTTATTTGTGTTCAAATGCCACTTATTTTGTTGGTGTGTGGCCAAAATGATTTCTACATTTTGTTCCCTGAAAAAAAATATGTTTACTTTAAAAAAAATTTTTTTAAAAAATAAATAAATAAATAATAAACTTTGGAACCAAATTTGCAAAATTCTATTGTTGATTTATTCACAAACTGGTTAAAAGGTAATCCTTCTAACAAACTTACAAACAATACAACGGAATTAGAAACATTTAATATTTTGTTAAAAAAACAAGGGTTAAAAACAATTTATGAGTTTTAATTAACAATTATCCAAAAACAAAAGGACTATTGGTTTCTTGGTCAAAAAATAAAAATGATAAAAACCAAACATGCGTACAATATTGTTTGCCCAAAAAATAAACACTTACAAATATGTAAAAAGCACACAAAAAACAAAAACATTTGTTAGCTAATTGATTGTATGCCCCAGAAATTAGCAGCTGAGTAGTTCACCTGCGTTCGGTTTTTAGCTACTAAAAAAGGTCTATTTGCTAAACACCTTACAAGCTGTTTAGCAATTAAAAGTTAATTGGTTTTGTTGCCTCACTTGATTAATCGCAACACCATCGATGAGTCCAGGGAAGTACGAAGAGACCATCATCACTGCGCTAGACTATACCAGACCACAAGCTGAGCGAGCAGTCTTAATGGAAATTAAGTGACGTGTACAAAATAGCGTCCACATTGGACGTTCGCACAAGATAATACATGTACGCCCAAAAAACGCCTTGCCATGCCTGCGTTTTTCTTCTCCACCCCCGTTACCACCCATAAATGGAACATTCTGTCCATCAAATGACATAGGTCACTTCCTGTTCGCTGTGTATACGAGCGAACGAAAAATGACCGCAATGATCCGGCCGCACATGCGCAATGAGAACCGGACGCGTGCATGGTTTAAAACAATCGAATGCGTACGAGCGAATGGCTGATAGCGTCCGGCTCTGAATGAGGTCCACAGTGCGTTATACAGTGTGAGTTGGATACACCAATAGTGCACTTACTGTGACAGCAGTGTGGGGTGCTGGCGGTGTCCTCAATGCGAGAGTGCCAGTGGTGTCTTCCATGGCGGTGTTGGCAGTGTGGCGGGGTTGGCAGAGTGGGGTGCTGGCAGTGTTCTCAGTGCAGGATGCCGGTGGTGTCGGCAGAGCAGGGGTGCCAGCGGTGTCCTCAGTGCAGGGGTGCTAACAGTTTCGGCAGTGCAGGGTACTCTCGGGGTGGGGGTGTCGGCAGTGTGGGGTTGCTGACGGTGCCCTCAGTACGTGGGGCAGCAGTGCGAAGGTGCAGCAGTGTCCTCAGTGCAGGGTGCCGGTGGTGTCGGCAGAGCAGGGGTGCCGGCGATGTCGGCAGAGCAGGGGTGCCGGCAGTGTGGGGGTGCCGGTGGTGTCTTCAGTGTGGGGAGTACTCTGGGGTGCCATTGGTGTTCTCAGTGTGGGAGTGCCGGCAGTGTGGGCTTGCTGACGATGTCCGCAGTACATGAGGAGTGCGGGGGTGCTGGCAGTGTCCTCAGTGCAGGGGGTCGGTGGTGTCGACAAAGCTCAGTTCACTTATGCTGACAGTGTCAGCAGTGCAGGGGTGCCGGTGGTGTTCTCAGCATGGGAATGCCGGCAGTGTTGGGTTGCTGACAGTGGGCCTGATTTCGATATTGACTGACAGGAAGTGCCGTTTGTGGATGGTGACGGGGGGTGGTCAGGTAAATGCAGGCCTTATAACACCGTTATAGGGGCGTGTATAATTAAGGCAGTGCGGCGGCATACGCAGCCATACCGTAAGCTGTACACAGGAAGCTGCCAAAATCCTGCAGCAGGTCAGGTCAACCACTGTTATGCTAATGGGTCCGATGGTTCTCGATGTTACTGATGTGAATGTTATCTTGCGTGATGATCAGGCTGTGAGTAAAGGGAGATGGGCGGCTTAATATAGAGCTGGGCATCTGCATCTTGTGCTGCGCTCTCTGGGCCTGATTCAGACCCGCTCGCAAGCAATATGCACTCACAAGCGGGTTGATGGTGGCCCAGTGCGCATCCGTCGCTCCGGGTCTCCCACAGCTATGCGAGTGGCCAGGAAGCCGCTCTAAAAAAACAGAAGTCCGGCCCTGATTCAGAGCGAGCGCTCTGTCAGAGCATCCGGCTCTGAATCAGGCCCTCTGTGCGTGTGCATTGATTAGCATATTCTCGCAGTGGACGGGTGCGTGTGTCTGCATCCGTGCGTTCCTTGCTGAATCAGGCCCGGTGTCCTCAGTACGTGGGGCAGCAGTGCAGGGGTGCTGGCAGTGTCCTCAGTGCAGGGTGCCAGCGGTGTCGGCAGAGCGTGAGTGCCAGCCGTGTCCTCAGTGTGGGGGTTCTGGTGGTGTTGGTAGTGCATAGGTACCAAGAGATGGTGTCCTCAATGCAGGGTGCCAGCAGTGTCGGCAGAGTGTGATGTTGCTAGTGGGGGTTGCCAGCAGTCGGGTGTGTCGGCAGCAGGAGCAGCAGCGTTGTCAGGCAAGGGGGATGGGTGGCATCTTACTACCTGCCTGTGCCCATTGAATTCAATGGGCATAACGCTGATTGGCTGAGAGCCGTGACAGACGATTCTCTCAGCCAATAAGCGTTAAGCCCATTGAATTTAATAGGACTTTGTAAAATGGCCACTCGAGGCAAAACCTTGAGATCCGACAGCAGGATCATGAGGTTTTGCCTCGATTAGAGATACGGGGCAGGCAGGGAGATCCGAGCTGTGTCTCGGATCCCCCCAGATCCCCGAAATTCGGGCGGGCCTGGTTCCCGGAGAACCGTACCCACTCATCTCTACTTACAACCTAAGAAAAGCTGCGTAAAATGGAACCGGTGAAAAACATTGGAGAGAACCATAGAAAGTACGAGTACACCATTACACGATGAGAGACGAGGCTTTGAAGATTTATGCCTAAGAATGTCTATGGCAAAAATAATGGGGAGTTGGAAAGGGAAGCCTTGAGAGGATTAGCGAGAAGGCTGAATGATTAAAGGCAATGAAGCATTTAGTGTGTATGATGATTATCTGGTGATATATGTGTCTGAAACACTTATGATGAGGACATGAAGGAGTTGGGGTCCAGTAAATACACTAAATAAAAAAAAAAACACTATTGTACAGTCATAAAGTAGAGGACATAAAAAATGACAAGTAATAGTGAGAGATAATCCTGTATCCCGTTTCCCCTATTTGAATCCTCACCTCTCTTCAAACACTCTCACACCCTCATCACACTTTCAGACACAGCCATAAAAAGTTCCTGAAAGAGCTTAGGGCTTTGCAGACACAATGTGAGCTATGAACAAGCCCTTTGAAACCTGCTCCCCGAATCAGTTGTCTTTGAGCACTGAAATATGTGATTTATATTTGGAAAAAGAACAACCCGTGATTTGTGTGCCAAAATATCCTGGCCTTAAATGTGTCTTATGACTTTTCTGTAATAATAGGGCTGGCAATCGCAGGAGACACAGAACAACTGGGTCATAAGCCTCCGCCATGAGTGCGTTATGTCATGTTGGTTTGCTTAGAACCAATCAATAATAGACTCCTTGTTCACCAAACCTCAGTGGTAAAGGGCAACCGTTGGAGTTTTCCAAATCCCTGTCCATTGAAACATATTGGAATGTTTAGAACAGATTTCATGCTAACTCCGCTAATTAAAAACATAACAATTGCCATTTGGAACTGTGCATGTTTTCCTGAGCTGTGCCGTCTGCTATTACAAATGGGGAGAAATTCCTTTCCTGTCACCGCATGCACTGTTACAGGGTGATGTCACCTTTTCTGCTACATAGCTATTTATTCCTTGTTTCACATGCAGATATTTCTATGTTCAATGGAAGGTTCTTTCGTCTCGCTGTTGAGAACAGAACAGGGTACAGTACAAGGTTGCCTGTTTTCCCATCCTTCCCTGTGCTAACGACATGATCCAATATGTAGTGATAATTCCTGCAGGACCTAACAGCTGTCTAGAAGTTTTCTCCAGTCTTTGCACTTTATTATCCAGGTTAAGCCCTGTAAGTAGTATCAGGGAACAATGTGAAATGGGGTCTTTGAAAGAGGACTGGGAAAAGAACGCACGTATGTGTGCCCAGAATTCTCTGCAAATGGCCATTAAAAGGCATTTTAAGGACTTTTGTTTCTTAAGGCATAATGATATACATTAATAGTAAGTACCAGTGAATCATAGACAGTCTTTATACATGTACAGCTTTCTGTCGTAACATTACCCTCTCCCGCAGTCCATAAATATTTACGTGCAGTTAGATTGCATTTAGGTTTTCTGTTTTCTCCATTACGGATGGTTTTTTGAGTAAATACAATTTTTTACATTTTGTAAACAAACGCATCTGAATTCAGATGAGTATATACTAAGCTGTGTACATATATATATATATATATATATATATATATATTGTAAACACTACTCTGGAGAGTTGGAAAGTCTGAGCGATGCCGTATATATAGCATTTATGCCCATTTTGTAGAGCATGCAATCATTTAACCCTGGCAGGGTTATTGGCAAAATCTAGGATTTTTAACTGTAGTTTAATATAATTTTAGCAACTGAACAATAACTGTTCATAAGAGAAAAGAGAAGAGTGATAACATAAAACAAATAAATGCCAAATTGGGTGGTGGTGCCAGTGTAAAAGAACAATTAAAGGTTAAAAAGGGTAATTACGAAATTGAAAGCGCGTTTCACTTAAAACCACATATTGCATTGTAAGTCTGTGCATATCATCTGACCCTGGTTTTCCTCTTGTTAGTGTAATTGAGTCATCCTAATCATACCCTGATGAACAGTACATTCTCCCTTTTACTCAGACTGTTTTACGCACTTATTGTGCCTTACATTGTACGCTTATTTGAAAGGAGAATAAAAGAACAATGTTACATGAACATTTGGATCCCTCTATCCATTACAGTAACCTTGTACCCCATTTCACTGATTGAAATGCCTGGGCTAGCCGAGACCTGTAGTATCACAACAGTATTTAATGATTTTTGTTGAAAACACTATTACCCTGGCATCACCACCCAATGGCCCTAGAGCTATCCATCCCTGGAACAAGACAGGCTCTACTATTAGGCAGCTTTACACAGATGCCTAGGGTGCCGGGATCTGGGGGGCGCCACAGTGTCTGCCCATCACAACATTAAGGCTGTCTCTGAGAAAGACATTCTTGTTGTACTAAATGCATTTGACAGCTGTGGAACTTCTAAGATGATGCCTCCTCACTTTTGCCTGATGACTGTAAAGTGGGTATTGGTGGCAGTGGTGGGGGGCAGTTCATTAGGCTTAAGTTTTGCCTAGGGTGCCAAGAAACCTTCCATCGCCCCTGCCCTGGAAGTACTGTATGTCATTGGGTGGGTAATGCCAGATGGGAAGGGGTGGGGGTAGGTTTTTAGCTGGCTCGATTCCCAAAGTGTATTCCAAACATGCTGCTGGGGCTGGTTTCTCATTATGATAGTGTTGAATGAGGATGTTTAGACCCTGGACTGCTGACCTGACCAAGTGCGCTAATGAGTATGTGCAGTTCTCCATGAATAGATGGAGGAAGGGCCCCTGAGCATATATAACAGCAAGAAGCCTACTACCACTACCACTGTGTCACCACTGCTAGTTCTATATTATATACTTACTAGCATTAACCCCATATGTTCCTGGCTGCACCTGGAGATACTGCATTGTGTTCCTGTTGCACACTGATTAATATATAACAGCGCTAAAATATGAATATAAAATGGGAACTGTGATTGTGAAAAAAAAAATAACTCTATTTAAAAACATAAACACAAACAATATAAAACAACCTTATGCATAAGGACCATTAATTCATATCACTATGAAGGTATTGATATTAAAACAAGACCACGATTCCAATTACTACAACAATACAATGTCCACTGAACTCAGGTGTACTATAATTAATGTACAGTATAATTAGAATAAATGAGTCTCAGTTATAAAGAGTGTAGACTGTCAGTCCAACCCGTCTGACACATTTTGAATCTCTGCACTTTTAATAGGTAATGTCCCGATATTCATAAATATTTTCCTATTAAAATTGACAAGTGCCTAACTAATAGATACCCGCACTGCTAAACTCTGAATGGAAATTGTAATAGAGTAACTCACTCTCACCATTCACAGCAGCTGGGTTTGGTGGACAAAGCAGAAGCCCGCTGCCGGGACCATCACTGAATACTCCAGCTCTTAGTATTCACCTTGGAAGAAGGGATGATCAGAGCAATATGCAGCCTCCGGGACTTACGTTGTGAACTTCGGAGTAAGCCACTGGAATAATAGCATGAGACCTCTGGCGGTATTGTAGACAGGCCTAGTGACCGTAAAATTGTCATATACAAATGGGTCTCCTGCAAAAACCTCAACACAGATGGAAGATCTTCTCGTCTGTTGCAGGGAACAGTACGCTACGTGTGGCCATTGCTATATCTACTGTGTATGATTTGCTTTTACACCAACTAGACTTTGAATCAGTCTTCTTAAACTGTGAGCTAGTGGAAGAAATTTACATGGAGCCACCAGAACATTACAGTGCTGATATGATTTTTTTTTAAATAATTATTTGTTCGTTTGCAATGGAGTCAGAAAAGCTTATTCGTCATAGTGGTATATGTAGATGATCTATTACTTGCAAATCAAGAATGCCAGATGGCCAATATTAAGTTGTTACTGAGTGACAAGTTCAGAATAAAAGACCTTGAGCCAGGCCACCAACTACTGGGTCTGAGGATTATATTGAACTTGCATGCTGGGACTGTTACCAACGATGGGTACATTGAGGCAATGCCCAACAAATTTGGAAAGACAGATGCTAAAGCAGTCAGCACACCAACTGACAAAAGCTACGTGTCCAACAACAGAGACAGAGATAAAGGAAATTGGGAGAGTTCCTTATCAAAGTGGACAGCCAGTAAATGCATCCTTAGATACTTGAGATATACTGCAAAAGCTCCTTAAAGCTAAAGATTATGAGATCTGGAAGTTTGGAGTTACATGCATTCTGTGATGGTGACTGGGAATTGAATGAAGACGACAGGCATTCCTACACCGGATGCCTATTTGCTTTGGCAGGTGCAGCCACAGACAGCCTTGATCGAGGAGGGGGGGCGGTGGTGGTGTTGGATGAAAGCACTTAGTGCTGACCTCTTCTGTCCAACCATAACCGAGCGCGCTACTGTGCATGCACAGCTTTTGGTGCATTCTTCTCTTCTCCGTCCTGCATAGGGTAGGATGTCCCTGAGCATTTCCTGCAAGGAGACTGTGTATCACAGCAAGTAGCCTACAACTACTACTACTCTTGTGCCACCACCGCTAGTTATATATTATATACACCACTAGCATTGACCCCATACATTACTGACTGCATTGAGTACCTGCTGCATACTGATTAACCATATGTTACTCTGCACTTGCTTCTATGGATTAATAAAGCAATACCTGGTTGAGTTATGTACCGTATGGACTAACCTCCATCGCACTCCGCTGACACCTATCAACATCATAGATTCTGCCAATAGATAAGGGGATCCCATGATATGGATCTCCCTGTTACAGTATAGTGTAGACCAGCCCAACCATTCATAATCTAGTGCTAGTTGCCTAGTTTGCATGGGGCCCTACACCTGTTGTTCCCTGGCTTTTGCCTTAACAAGCCTAGGCTAGTAAAGAAGATATGTGTTGATATAGTAATCATAATCAGTATGTATCTTTGCACCAAGGCTATGAAGATGTGGACTATAAAAACGTAGCATGCCCACTGTACAGAGCCTAGCTTATGTGTGGACAGCAATAGTGGTGGATTTTATCTAGGGGCTGCACGGATGCAGTGCTCCAGTAAAATCCACCACAGCCCCCAGTCTTCTAGTCCGCGCACTGGCAGTCTTCCTATTGGAAGCGCTCTCTGCTAGTTAAATGCTGGACTGTCAGTCCCAATGGGAGAAGCCACTTCTGCGTGGAGTACGCTAGCTCTACCTGGCTTCTAGGAGCTGCAGCCAATACAGTCCCTAGAAGCAGAGAAGGCTGAATGTGCATATTTCCCTCCCTTCCTGTTCCCTGTTAGAGTGTTCACACATGCGCAATGGACACTGCTGCCCAAAATGAATAGCAGCCAGGCAGCCTCTTTCTCTATATAAGGTAGGAGCTGCCATTGGACAACACTATTTCACATAACTTGTGCTTCTTAGCCACCAATCCACCACTACAGGCATTCAAGACTGCATATGCAAATCATGGTTACAATTCTGCCTAATTATGTTGTGAATGCACATTGACACAATGTAAATCAGGTGCTAGGTAACCTTTGCAACATACAGTATCCCTGGATAAGCAGGTTATGATCATACATAAGAGGGGAATGAACAAAACTTCATAAAACAGGTTTGTAATGTTGAAATTAACATTATTTAAATGTAACTGTCAGTCCCTAAATCATGTAAATTTTTACCATACTTTAAGTTTAACCATTGCAGTCTTAGATGTAATCAATAAAAAAATATGTACAGTACTTCTGCAAGTGAATCTACAAACCGGAAAATAGCAACAATATGGTTAATGGGGCAACAGAGTGCCGTGGCTCTTTGTGTGTCCTTGTTAAAAGAGGCTGCCAGCGGGAGGTTTAACAACGTGAAAACTGAGACTCACCACTCTCCTCGTTAAAAGCATTTAACAAGGGATTTTTGAAGGTGTGGAAAGTGTTTATAGATTAAGGGTTTTCTTGTCCACTCCTATATATTAACTCACTTCAAGCTGCTATAATATGAGAGCAGTGCCCGGGGAATAGAGCTCCACACGCAGAGCCGTTATACCCATGTTGGGTTGTTCTACATAGAAGACAATGTATACATCATAGGAAAACAATTTCTCTGTGAAGCGCATTTTGATTGTATACTTCTGCTGTATTTCTCCAGTTGTGCCACCACCAGAGAAATGAGGTGATTCATCAACAAGACCTGTCTCAACAGAAGCTCGCCAGGATTAAATGCTATATATGCACATACAACTGAGGAACTTTGCCCTTCTAGCACGCTCTCTGTCTGAATAACCTCTTCATGCTTATTAGCGGGCATTCTTCACAGTACTGTCCTCTGCTCCAACTGCATTAAGCCCAGACACTACTATGCAAACAGCCGAGAGAATATTCAAATTCTCATACACAGGGGGTGTCTGCTGGAGCATTAAAAGACTGTGAAGTCGCTGCCATTCTTAATGCCTGTTTCTTATTTGTGTAACTTACCATGTCAACCCAATGTGGTATTTATAGTGTACTGTAAGAGAAATAGCAAATAGTGCAGGGTGCTTTTATCGTATGCTAGGTGTGTATTATTTTGTGGATCAATATAAGAATTCCACCAGAATTTAAAATACAGTTTTCAAGAGGCATCATTTTTTTATTTGTCCTTGGTGCCATCAACTCTAGTTACGCCACTGCCTGGGTCTAAATTTCAAGCAAAGAGCATATAGGCAAAGATGGGGGTGATAGGAACATGAGAAGGCAGCTCATTCAAACCTTTAAGATCCTCTCTAGTGACAATATGCTAATTTATGTTTCTGTTAAGCTGTGAATTCTGGGAACGCTAGAATTCAACGCTTCGCCCCTTGAACCAGTGACATCACATCATGCCTAAGGTACGGGGCCGCAGGGGCAAACGCAGGATTTTTAGGTGGGGTTTCCAAATTTCCATTTTATATATATATATATATATATATATAGTATATATGTGTGTGTGTGAGACACACGCAGCACCCACACATGCACAACATACTTACAAACACACACACAGCATGGCATGCTTACACACACCCTATTTGCCATGCTGCTGCTGGGTGGCCGTAATGATCTGTATTTTATATTACTATACTGTATTTTATATTAATATTACCATACTGTATTTTATATTACTATATCCCACCCTCCTCCACTCCCGGGACTTTCCCGATGCAGATGCACAGCACAACTTGGCCAAGACCACACTGACACTGGCAATGTCTGTGCAGATATAGTTTTATTTTATATAACCAGGGTGCCGCGAAACAGCCCCCCCCCTTTCCCTGGGACTCCTATGTCTGACACACATACATCACATACACCCTCCCCCCCCCACCCTTCCTCCCCGGGACTTCAATGTTACACATACAACACACACACATCACACACATACATCACACACACCCTCCCCCCCTTCCTCCCTGGGACTTCAATGTCAGACACACACACATACATCACGCACACACATACATACATCACACACATACCACCTACCCGGACAACCCTAACAAGAGACAGACCTGACATGATGCCTCTCGCCACTCAGCCTTCCCGCGCCGCGCCAAACAGCTTCTCGACGGACCCCTTGTAATTATGTAGTATGGGAGTCAGTTGAGTCACTGGAGAGAAGTCTTTCGGGCTAGTGTGCCATGCGGGAGCCGAGGAGGCAGAGCTCACAGTGGGGTTGTGGATAGATCCCCTTCCGTAGATGTACCTACGGAAGGGGATCTATAGACAACCCTCACAGCAGTAAGGACAGCCGGGTGCGCCGCTGATATACATCGCAGCGGGCACCTGGCATATAGAAATTGTAGCAGCGGCCGGGTCCGCCCCCAGGGAATTCTTCTCTCTGTGTGGCCACCCTGGTTATGGCCAGAGACGGAGACAAGGCTGTCTCCGTCTCTGAAAAAAAAATTTGGTTGGTCAGGGGGGGTTTCTGAGTACTCAGAAACCCCCCCTGCGTGCGCTAGCACTAGGAAGTAGATCACTGCCCGAAGCAGGATGTGTGCTGGAGCGTCCCTCGGACGCTCTGGGCAGCTCTGCAGTACTGGTTGTCCCAGGCACCCTGCAAGCCACATGTAGATGCCAAGGGGCAGCAATGGTGGCACCTCCGGGCACCACTCACACCCCCCTAGTTACGGCACTGTACAGTATATAGATTGCAGACCTTTGTAGCAATGCTTTACACACAAGACTCTGCGAGCATCACACAGGCAGCACAATGCTGAGGCACAACCACAGACAGCTACAGTATATAATTCTGTTCAACTAGATTGTTACTGTAATGTTAGATAGGGGTCCTCTGTTTAGCATGTGCACACATAGAGGTACTGTACCATCACTCAAGTCAAAAAATACACAAAAAAAATGTGGGGAAACTTTTACTCTAAAAATGACTACATCCAAAAAAGTATCACTCTATTCACAGTGATGGTTTTTGCTATGGAAATGCTTTAATGTAAAAATAATAAACACATTCCTTTAGCATAATACATTAATAAACCACATACATCATTGCATAAACAGCATCACTGTTGATATTTCCAGCTAAATAATATAGAGCACTGTATACCCTTGTGGGGTAAGAACAACGAAAATGAAATACAGTACAGTAAATAGATACCATTTAATGGCTCACTGTAAAGCTAGGAAAAAAAATACCTCTTTGCATTTTACATTTTTTTTCTTTTTGCTTGTAGCGGTAGTCACTGCCTCATACTGTATAAGTGACATGCATGTTTTGATTGTATATAACCTCAATGTGTTAAGTACTGTATTTATATGGGTCTATCTAGGACCCTTAGAATTTTAGCCCTGAAAAGTGTCATTTCTTATTGCGACATACAGTATCACAGCCATTAACATGTCTGTTCTTATGTACTTATAAAAATTCTCAGATTAGCACCTTTCCTGGTGAACAGTGAAAGTAAACTGATAGCTTTCACTATCACTTTAATGCTGGGTTCAGACCTGTTGAGGGATACTGTATAATAGGGTGCGAGCTCTTGTGTGAGAGCAAACTCGCACCTTCTCAAATATTTTGAATGTGCGTGTTTGTCCCTAAACTCGCAAATGTAATAGGGTGCGAGTTTCAGGGTGCGAGTTTAATTGGTATGCGAGTACATGCGAGTTAAACTGCAGGTATACCCGCACCTTGTAATGTGACTTTCGTTACAAGGTGCGAGTTAGAGAGAATACTTCACAGATTAGTGAGATCCATGAAGGCTTCTGTGTGAAAAGATAATAAAATGTAAAAAAAAATTTAAAAAAAATAACGCGTGGTACACCCATAAAATCACAACCAGCACCGGGCTTTTTTGAACCGATCCTGATTGTGAAAATAAGAGTCAGACAGACTCTTATTGGCTGCTGCACCCAGGGCCAGAGCTCACTCATGAGCTCCACCTTCCAGCTCCCGCAGTGGGTAAAGGGAGAGACATCATGACGTACGTAAATTATGTGTGTTTGTGTGTGTTTTATATGTATGGGGCACTAGTACTTGGGGCACTGTTTAATGGACACTAATGGAGGCACTGTATAATAGGCACAACTGGGGGCACTGTATAATGAGCACTACTGGGGGCACTGTATAATGGGCATTACTAGAGGCAATGTATAAGGGGCACTGTATAATGGGCACTACTGGGGCACTGTATAAGGGGCACTAATAAAGGCACTGCATAAGGGGCACTACTGGGGGCACTGTATAATGGACACTGTATAAGGAGCACTAATGGAGGCCCTGTATAAGGGGCACTAATGGAGGCACTGCATAGCTGGCACTACTGGGGGCAATGTATAAGGGGCACTACTGGGGGCACTGCATAAGGGGCACTACTACTGAGGGCACTGCTACAGGGGCATTGCATAAGGAGCACTGCATAAGGGGGCACTGCATAAGGGGCACTGCTACAGGGGACATTGTATAAGGGGCACTGCCACTGGGAGAATTGCATAAGGGGCACTACTACTGTGGGTATTAAGGTGCATATAGAATGAATGTTCCCAGAGTGTAGAAAACCAGTGGTGTGTCATGTTGACAAGCCCCCATTTTCAAATGGCCATGCCCTTGGGGCATCTAGTCACGCCCACTTTTTTGGCTCATGCAAACAGTTGGGGGGGGCTTCATTTTTAATCTTGCCCTGGACTCCAAAGACCCTAGTTACGCCACTGGTGGATGGTGGTACTGAGTAATAATTTGGTAAAAGAGAAATCACTATAACATAATGTTAAACTTCGCCAATACTAACATTTGCCTTGTTAATAAAGAAACAGCCATTTTGGCATGACTTAAGGCAAATATTTAGTTGATAATAGGGCTGCATAGTATCCCTAGGGGATAATACAGTAGGGACCCTATTTATAATGTTGACAAGGACAATCACAAGAAAAATTTAAATATTCACAAATGTCGACATGGTTAAAATGTCAACATGTTAATTTTTGTGCATTATTTTGGGCTAGGTTTACCTAATGTTACCTAATGTTCATGTCGACATTCTAAGGGATATATTTACTAAAGTGTGAGTTTTAGAAGTGGAGATGTTGCTCATAGCAAACAATCAGCTTCTACATAACATTTACCTAGCACCTTCTAGAAGATAATAGCTAGAATCTGATTGGTTCATATGGGCAACATCTCCACTTCTAAAAATTCTCTCTTTAGTAAATATACCCCTAAATGTCAACTTTTCATACCACACCCATACAGTGGGGTCTATGTACTAATCCTTGGAGAGAGATAAAGTGGAGAGAGATAGAATAGCAGCCAATTGGCTACTAACTGTTATTTTTCAAACATAGCCTATAAAGTGACAGTTAGGAGCTGCTTTAGCTCTCTCCAAGGATTAGTACACAGACTCCAACAATTTTTAAGCAAATCTGTATTGTGCTTTCTGCTGGTGGTCCGTGAAAATGCTTTGTGTGGAAGTATGAAAAAACAAAAAACAAAGAAAGCCACAATAGGTCATACTTACCGACATTGCTGACCCCTCCTCTGTGAGTCTTGCCCATTTTTCCGGATCGCCGGGATCACCACATGATTTTCGGGAGCGTCCTGGCCATTCCAGGAGAGTGAGCAAGTATGCAATCGGTTGAATGCAAGAAGATTATGGACCTAGAAAAAAAATTAATATTTGCACTTTTGCAAAATTGAACTAAATCAAGCAACAGTAGAAGTTACCTCATCTGTTATTTAAATACTGGGTGAGCCTGAGAGACAAGCAGTAACCTTGACTCATAAGAAATTGCTTCACCTCTATTTGTTATGGCATCTAAATGTCCCTTTATGTGAATATTGCTCTATGGGATTGATTCAGAGATGGATGTTGTAGCGGAGTGGGCTTAAGTAAAGAGATGCCCACTGCTGGCTTCTCTTATCCAAAGCTGCGTCAAAGTGCAAGATGGAATTGTCCTTTGGCTATCCCACCCACCCTTATGTTGGATATTAAAAAGGATATGCACACATTAACAAACCAAGCATTTCAGCGACAGGGACTGCCACTTTGTGGCTGAAGTGCTTGGTTAGTTTGGGCCTCCACAAAAAAAACTACCAATCGGTTAAAGGCAGCAGCTCTACAGTGGCAAGATGTCACCATCATTGCCATCCTCACCCTCATCAGTGTGTACATCATCCGATTCCTCACACAATATTTGTTCATCCCGTTGGAATCCACCATTACAGAAGTATCTGTACTGTGACGTGATTGGCGGGAAAGGTTTTCCTCGTGAAATTTCCAGTTCATTTTAATGAACATAATTTTTTCTACATTTTGTGGAAGTAGCCTCCTACATTGTTCGCTCCCAAGGTTCCTGGCTGTATCGAAAACTCCCTCCGAGTACACACTGGAGGGTGGGCAGTTTAAGTAATGCAAAGCCAGTTTATACAAGGGTCTCCAAATTGCCTTTTTTTTCTTCCAATATTCGAAGGGACTCTGTGACATGTCTACTTTTACAGTGTCCTGAAAATAATCCTCCACCATTCTTTGGTTGTAATCATATTAGATGGAGTTATGGTAGAGGTGTCACTGGTGTTGGGCAATTCTTTTAGACCCGACCAGATGTCAAAATGTTGACTTGACTTATCTGCATCACCACTGGGTCTTTTGTAAAAGGTGAATTTTTTTTCTGGCTGCTGCTGGAGAACCCGAAGGAGGAGATGTCATCGTAGTGCCATGTTTCACTTCAGCTGCCAACTTGCTCACCAGGAGCGCTTTGGATCTTTTAAGATCTGGGTCAGTTGTAAAGAAAGACACAGAATACGACTTAAACCTTGGATCAAGCATGGTTGCTAAAATATAATGATCAGATTTCAAGATCTTGGCCACTCGTGGAACCTGGCAAAGCAAATAAAGGACTTGATCTATCAGTCCAGCATACTTTGCGGGATCAGTTTGTTTAATCTCCTCCTTCAATTTCTCCAGCTGATTTTCCAAAAGCCTAATCAGGGGAATCACCTTACTCAAGCTAGCAGTGTCAGCACTCACTTCACACTAGGCAACTTCAAATGGTTTGAGCACCTTGCACAAGACAGAAAGTAATCTCCACTGTGCTGGGCTAAAGTACATTCCCCCTCCTCTCCCATGGTCATGGCTTGTCGTATAGCTATGGATGGCTTTTTGCTGCTCCTCCGTCCGCTGAAGCATATAAAGGGTGGAGTTCCACCTCGTTACCACTTCTTGCTTCAATTGGTGGCAGGGCAAATTAAACTGCTCTTGCAGGTGCTGCAATCTTCTGCACGCTGTTGCTGAATGCCAAAAATGTCCCGAAATTTTTCGGGCCACAAACAGCATCTCCCTGCACGCCCCTATCGTTTTTAAAAAAAACCTGCACCACTAAGTTGATTGTGTGAGCAAAACAGGGGATGTGTTGGAATTCATCCATCTGTAATGCTTTCACAATATTTGTAGCGTTGTGAGAAATCACAAATCCTGAGGAGAGTCCAAGTGGGGTAAGCCATGTTTCTATGACATCTCATAGTGTTTCTAAGAGGTTGTCAGCGGTATGCCTCTTATTGAATCTGGTGATGTACAGAGTTGCCTGCCTCTGAATGAGCTGGTGTTTGTTAGATACTACTTCTGCTGCTGCTGAAGGTGATTCACCCACCCAGTGGGCCGTCACAGTCATGTAATCTTTAGTTTGCCCACTACCGCTTGTCCACATATCTTTGGTTAAGTGGACAGTGGGTACAATAGCATTTTTCAGGCCAATAATTAGGTTCTGTTTAACCTCCTGGTACAGCCAAGGAATGGCTTTTCGGGTAAAATGAAACCGAGATGGACACAGGACCTCAATTAACTGTGTAAAACCCATTGCATTAATTGCGGATATTGGACGCAGATCTAATACTAGCATAGCCGGCATGGCGTCAGTGATCCGCTGTGCGACGAAGAGATTCTTTAACAGTCAATTGTTTTCTTGGTAAACTACTACTAGTAGTCTTCTTGGTCCACTTCTGGGATGAAGATCCACCCCCAGCAGCAGCAGGTCTAGCGCTCAAACATTCAGTATCTTCTGAGGTTTCCTGTAAAATGGAGTCACCGTGACTTAGTATTAACAAACTGGATGCTGGACTACCACTGATCATTCCTGAGGATATTGAGGATGAAGGTGTTGTCGGTGGAGATTGCAGGTGCTGGGATATAGTAGAGAGAAGGCATCTAGCTAATGCTGGACTGCTTATTGTTATTTTTTTAGCAGTAGTTTCTGATGTTATCAAACACTTGTCATGAGCTCGCTGTAGATGACGCAATAGCGTGGAGGTAATAGCGTGGAGGTTCCTAGATGCTTAACGTCCCTACCTCTACTAACTGTGGTCCCACAAAGGCTACAAATGGCTTGACAAACATTGTCAGGATTTTGGTAAAAAAATTTCCACACAAAAAATTTGGATTTGTTGGTTCTATGCCTAGGCATGGCAATGGCCTTCTTATCTTGGCCAAGATCTGCTTCCACTGGTGCCTGACTTATACAAACAATATCCTCATCCTCAACATGCTCATTAGTGCCAGCGTCAGCTGCACATATATTCCCCTCATCCTCTTGCAATTCCACGGTGGCATCCTCCATTTCTGTGTCCTCGGCAATACTGCTCATCCCCACAAATACAGATGGAACAGAAACTGTGGAGGGCGGCTTCTCTGAAAGGTCAAGCTTACACATAGCAATCCCACTTAGACTCTCCTCAGGGATTTCTGACATTTGTGTTTCTGAAAACACAGTTTGATCTACTGCCTTAGTGGTTTTAAAATTTTTTACACATCTTCTATAGTCAGATTGAAAAGGTCTTTTATTGTCATGAGAGGCACAAGATGCCTCACTGACAGTTGCAGAACCACCACTCAGAAATAAAAGCCAATGCCTGAGCCTTCCTTGAAACTACGTGTGGTGAATGGTATGTTGCCAATTTTCTGTTTTCTGCACTAGCCTTTAGAGGGGTTTTTTTGTCTTTACCCCTGTGAAATCTAGATTTTTTTTATTTCAGGTACCCTAATTTTTTAAAGCCTCTACGCCCTTGAGCATTAGCTTTAGATGACAGTTATGGACTTCCAGCAGCTGCAGTGCTAGCATTTGCTTGCTGCTTCTGCTCTCCTCTTGGTTCGTTTCGTGATTCATATTAATTTATCACTGTGAACTGGAGTTACGGAGCTTGTATACACACAGTGGGCTTATGCCCAGTCACAAAGCTTGTATACACACAGTGGGCTTATGCCTAGTAAAGTCACGGAGCTTGTATACACACAGTGGGCTTATGCCCAGTCACGGAGCTTGTATACATGCAGTGGGCTTATGCCCAGTAACGGAGCTTGTATACATGCAGTGGGCTTATGCCCAGTAACGGAGCTTCTAACTAACTAACTAGCTAGCTAACTAACTAATGGAGGTCACACCGACCAGACACCTCACCTCTCTCTCTAATTGAAAATGGTGCAGAGTCCCGGGCACAGACTCTCACGAGAATCCGACGTCGGCAGGGTGACGTTCGGCCTCTAGGTGGAATCCGAGTCAGACGGGAACACCCGAACTTGCGTTCGGGTGGACTCGTATTCCACCTATTCGGAGCGGTTCGGATTCCTCAGAATCCGAACCGCTCATCTCTAGTAAATATCGAATCTATGTACATCTCTGAATTAGGCCCTATGTTCCTACATTATTCAGAACATTTACAGAGGTAGTAAAAGAAATTCTCACCAATAAGGTATTCTGAGTAGAATATAACAGATAGATTTAAAGTTGTCTTCTGATTTTAGTAGTCTTCTGATTTTGTAAGAAATGGAAAAGGAATTGTATCTTAACCATAATTCATTGGAAGCAATTATTCCCTCATGTATTATTGAAATAAAAAAAAAATATCAAAGCTTATATGTAATAAAATAAAAAATGGTCATCAATGCACACCATCAAAACTGCACTGTGTGGTGTTAGGCATTTTATTACACCTGGCTGCAAATTATATTAAGCATTACAGGGAGTATTCATTACACTTAAATACTCATAGGAGAAGGTGCTTGCAGACATGGTCATGAAGAAATCTACTATAAAACTCTCCTTATTGGCATCCATCATGGCTCACTCATCTATGATCCATCCAGTGAAACAATACAATTGGCAATACTATCCCCTGGCAGCATGCATTAATGGGCATAACACATTACCTCCAAGCGCACCACATATCTGGTGTAATAGTATATAACACATTTTACTGGATTCTTGAGATATTCCTACATATATATTAGCTGGTTATTAAATAGCAGAAGGTGTGTTTAGTGTTAATTGATTAATGTTTTAGTTACATTAATGGACTGACCACTATATTGTGTTTGAAATATTTTTAGTTCTTTTCAATAGTGTTTGTAGCTGTGCACCCTCCCTATTGGTCTAGGCCAAACATGCTCACTCTATTCACTGTTATTATACTCTCCTAATTATTCGATGTCACACAATTTCTGTTTCCAATTCAAAATCAACTTATAACATGCATAAGAAAAAGCTTTTTCAGTCTGAATACTGTGTGCAGTAGCTGTGGTGGTCATTCGCCAAACAATATATTTATCATCCCCAATACTTGTCCCCAATCCCATGGACAGTCCCCTGCGGGGATTCAGCGAAGCTTTCCCAACGTGTTTTGGTTTTGGATCTGTATCTCCTCATGTTTTGGATCTGGATTTGGTTTTGCCAAAACCGCCCCTTGCGTGTTTTAGTTTTGGATCTGTGTTTTTGTTTTAAAAATTGATATAAACTGCTAATATCACATAATTTGCTTTTTTTTTTTTGTTCCTACAGTATTATTAACCTCAATACCATTTCCACTCAGTTCCAGTCAATTTTGACCACCTCACAGCTCACTAAATTGTTTTCATTCAGTTTAGGCCCAAAATTTGCACCAATCTATCTGTTTGACTAAACTAAGCGGCAGCAGTGGGCGGCACAAACACATGGCAGTTCAACTTCCAATATGGCACATAAGGAAACATGTTTTCATTAATCAAGAGGTCTGAGGGAGTTGGAGTATGTATGTAGTTGAAGGCAGGGACAGGAAGAGTTGATTGCTAGTATATTTCATTAAATTTTTTGCTTCCGAAGCAAATTTATGAGGGAGGAGGAGAGAGCATGGGTGAACAATACGTCCCAGGTTTTGCCCACAAAATCAACTTGGTGGTTCAGAATATATTTTTTTTAATTAAAGGGGCATGCAGGAGATGCTGTCTGTGGCCATAAACATTTCTTCACATATTTGGCATTCAGCAACCGCATGTCAAAGATTGCAACAGCAGTGGCAGTTCAACTTCCAACATGGCACATCAGGAAACAAATGTTTTTATTATTCAAGAGGCCTGAGGGAGTTGGAAAAACATAGAAACAAAGAATTTGACAGCAGATAAGAACCACTTGGCCCATCTAGTCTGCCCCATTTTTAAACATATTGTTACCTCAACCCTTATTGATCCTTACTTCTTCTAAAGGATATCCTTATGTCTGTCCCATACATGTTTAAATTGCTCTGCTGTCTTAGCCTCTACCACCTCTGATGGGAGGCTATTCCACTTGTCCACTACCCTTTCTGTGAGGTCATTTTTCCTCAACTTTCCCCTACCACCCTCCAGTTTCAGAACATGTCCTCTTGTTCTAATACTTCTCTTTCTTTGAAGAATGTCTCCTTCCATTACCTTGTTTAAAGTTAAACCCTTTATATATTTGAACATTTCTATCATGTCCCCCTTTTCCCTTCTCTGCTCCAAACTATACATATTAAGATCTTTTAGTTTTTCCTGGTACGTTTTGTGGTGTAGACCTTGCACCATTTTAGTTGCCCTTCTTTGTACAGTCTCTAATGTATTAATATCCTTCTGGAGATATGGCCTCCAGAACTGAACACAGTATTCAAGATGAGGACGTACCAATGACCTATATAGTGGTATTATCACTTCTTTCTTTCTGCTACTGATTCCTCTCCCTATGCAACCAAGCATCTGACTTGCCTTCCTCATTGCTTTGTTACAATGTTTGCTTGCCTTTAAGTCACCTGAAATAGTGACTCCTAGATTCCTTTCCTCTTCAGTACTTTCCAGTATAGTGCCATTAATACTATATTTAGCCTTTGGATTTTTGAGACCCAAGTGCATGATCTTGCATTTTTTGGCATTAAACTGTAGTTGTCATGTTTTTGACCATTCCTCTAGATCATCAATCATTTGTTTTACCCCTCCTGGTGTGTCTACCCTGTTGCATACCTTTGTGTCATCTGCAAAAAGGCATAGTTTACCTTCAATACCATTTGCAATGTCACAAATAAAGATATTAGAAAGCATTGGTACAAGTACAGATCCCTGAGTTACTCCACTGGTAACATTTCCCTCTTGAGACTGCACTCCGCTTACTACAACTCTCATTTTCCTATCCTGCAGCCATGATCTTATCCATTCAACTATCTTTGTATCCAATCCCATCCCATGCTTTCCAGTTTATATAGCGGTCTGGGATCTGGAACAGTGTCAAAAGCCTTACTAAAGTCTAGATAAGCTACATCTATGCCCCCCCCCTTTATCTATTTCCTTAGTTACCCAGTCAAAAAAGTCAATAAGATTTGTTTGACATGATCTCCCCCCAGTAAATCCATGCTGTTTGGGGTCCTGCAAATTGCTGGATTTGAGATAATCTACAACTCTTTCTTTTAAGAGTGTTTCCATCAATTTCCCAACTGCTGATGTAAGGCTCACTGGTCGGTCGTTGCTTGCCTCTTCCTTGCTTCCACTTCTGTGCAGTGGGACAACGTTTGCTCTTTTCCAGTCCTCAGGAATTTCCCCAGTAGCTAGTGACTGGTTGAATAATTCTGTTAATGGTGTTACCAGCACCCCTTTAAGCTCTTTTAGTATCCTTGGATGTATCCCATCTGGCCGCATTGATTTAGCCTCTTTCAGTTTTGAGAGTTCTATTAGGATCTTCTTCTCTGTAAATGTGCTTGTTCCTACCTCATTTTTCTGATTACACCAGCAACTTAACTGTGGCCCCTTGCCCTCTCTTTCAGTAGTGAATACTGAACAAAAATAATTATTAAGATGATCACCTATTACATTGTCTCCCTCAACAAGACTCCCTCTTGCTGTCTTTAGTATTTTTATTCCACCTTTTGTTTTTCTCCTTTCGCTTATATACTTTAAAAAAGTTTTGCCCCCTTTACCCAATGACTGTGCCATTTCTTCTCAGCGTTTGTATGTAGTTGAAGGCAGAGAAAGGAAGATTTGATTAGTAGTAAATTTTATTTAATTTTTATGATTCTGAAGCAAATTTCTGTGGGAGGAAGGGGAAGGGAGGAGCGAAGGCATTTACAAAAAATATTTAAATCATTCACATCAGTCCTTGCGCCTAAAGAATCCATGAGCGTTATGCCTGCTGCTGCTTCTGCTGGGGGTGGATTTTCATCCCAGAAGGGGACCAGGAAGACTACTAGTAGCACTTTAACAAAACAGTTGACTGTTAAACAATCCTTGTCAAGGGGGAGTAAGTATGACAGCAGTCACCCAGTTGCATAGCGGATTACTGACACCATAACATCTATGCTGGTATTAGATGTGCATCCAATATCCGCAAATAATGCAGTGGGTTTTAGACAGTTAATTGAGGTCCTGTGTCCCCGCTACCAAATCCCATCTAGATTCCACTTCACTATAAAAGCAATTCCCAACCTGTACAGGGACATTAAAAAAAACTGATTTAGTGGCCTCCAAATTGCCGTTGTACCCACTGTCCACTTAACCACATAAATGTGGACAAGCTGAACAGAGCAAAAGCAAGATTTAAGATATAGGGGTCTATGTACTAAGCAGTGATAAGAGACAGAGTGAAAAGCGATAAATCTGTGATAAAGTGCCAGCCAGTCAGCTCCCAACTGTCATTTTTCAAACACAGCCTGTGAGATGACAGTTGGGAGCTGATTGGCTGGCACCTTATCACTGACTTATCACTTTTCGCTTTGTCTCTTATCACTGCTTAGTACATAGACCCCATAGGGTTTAAGACATAAGTTGTGTCTTTCTTCCCAACGGATACAGAGAGATGCAAAGAGATGTTGGTAAGCAAATTGTCAGCTCAAGTGACACGTGATTCAGCGATGGCTTCTTGTTCAGTTTGTCCAGGAAGTGCATCTACCGAGAAAAAACTAAACTTTCCCAAAAGACCCACTGGTGATGTAGATAAGTAAACACAAAAACTTTTTGGATGGATGTGCTGCAGATGACATAACAGGGACGAGATTCCTAGGTGGTTAAGGTTCCTACCTGTACTTACTTTGGCTTTACAAAGGGTACAGATAACTTGACAATTGTTGTCCGGATTTGAGTAGAAATAATTCCACACATAAGAAGTGGATTTTTTGTCTTGTGCCCAGGCATGACAATGAGCTGTTCCATATCATTAGCAATACCTGTTTCTTCCACTGGTGACTAATTTACACAAACAACATTCTCATCAACAACATCCTCATCAGCTACACAAAGATTCTGCTCATCCTGGTGCACTTCCACAGAAGCATCCTCGATTTCTATGTCAGCATGTTCACATGTGCTTACATCATCATAAGAGGCAGAACCACCAGTCATACATAAAGGCCAAGGTCTTAGCCTTTCCTTGCCACTTCATGTGGTGGAAGGTATGTTGCCAATTTTATGTCTTTCTGCAACTAACTTTCCCTTTGATGTTTTTTTTTACCACTGTAAAAGATTGGATCTTGATTTTAGATGCTCTGACTTAAGCCCTGTATGTGCTTGGGCATTGGCTTTAGTAGATGATGTAGATGGACTAGTATTGTCATGATTGGTGGCACTGCCAGCAGCTGCAGCACTAGTACATGGTTCCTGCTCTCCTCTCAGCTGATCATTCTCCATATCAACTAACATAAATAAAGTGGGGTACAGCACACACATCAATTTGTACCAATTCTAAATATTACACTGCGGTATCAATGACCTACAGTGTCAAAAGATTTTTTATGAATAAGATAAGAATAACACACTGCGCTGCCACTTAGTGTCACAAGATTATTTATGTATAAAAATAACACACTGCGATACCACTTACAGTGTCACAAGATTTTTTTATGAATAAGAAAATAACACACTGTGCTGCAACTTACAGTGTCACAAGATTATTTATGAATAAGAATAACACACTGCACTACCACTTACAGTCAGGGACGCCATCAGGGGGGGACTGCCGGGACTGGAGTCCTGGGCACGGACCCTGGCTGAAGGAGGGGAGTGGCCCGCCGTGGCCTGCCCGCTATCGTCACTGCACAGCCTGCAGCCCGTGAACAGAAGAAAAGGGGCCCAACCACCAGCATCGCTGATACTAGCCGCCGACCCGGTCCCTATAAATGGAGGAGGCAGCGGGCCCGCTCAGGCCGCTCCTCCATCAACGTACATGATAGACACCTGCCTGCCCCTTATGGTCAATAAAGTTTTTTGCTTTGAAGTCGGCACGCGCAACGTCATTATGTCGCGGTGCGCCGCTGGAGGGAGAGCCTGAGGTAGGAGTAGCCGCAGATCAAGAGGAGCTGGAGCAGCCAGCATCTGCAGTGCTAGGGAAGAGGCAGAGAAGAAGCCGAAGGCTTACTCAAGGAAATAAGGTAAGTGAAAAAAAAGCTGTGCACAGCTGGCAGAGACTGGATGGAAGGCAGAGACTGAATCTAATAAGGGAGAGAGGAGTGGGGGGAAAAAAGCTGGGCAGAGACTGGATCTACAGTAATAAGGTGGAGAGGAGTGGGGGAAAAAAAGCTGGGCAGAGACTGGATCTACAGTAATAAGGTGGAGAGGAGTGGGGGAAAAAAAGCTGGGCAGAGACTGGATCTACAGTAATAAGGTGGAGAGGAGTGGGGGGAAAAAAAGCTGGGCAGAGACTGGATCTACAGTAATAAGGTGGAGAGGAGTGGGGGAAAAAAAGCTGGGCAGAGACTGGATCTAATAAGGGGGAGAGGAATGGGGGGAAAAAAAGCTGGGCAGAGACTGGATCTAATAACCTGGGGGGGGCTGCCTATTTTGTCAGTCCCGGGCCCCACCATTTCTGATGGCAGCCCTGCTTAAGGTGTCACAATCAATAAGAAGAACACACTGTGCTGCCACTTACACTTAGTGTCACAAGATTATTTATGGATAAGAATAATATACTGCGCTACCACTTACAGTGTCACAAGATTTTTTATGAGTAAAACACTGCACTACCAATTACAATTATTTTTTTATGAATAAGAATAACACACTGTGCTACAACTTATAGTGTCACAATAAGTGGACAATAAACTGCGGTCTGGCCGGCAGTGTCACCAAACGATAATAGCGCAGCTAAGTTGCTAACGCACACACAGAAAAACAAGCACTTTTATATTTTTTGACACTGGTGAAGAGCACCCCTGAATGAGGCGGCACAGGCAGCACCCCTTTTGTTATGTGTATATGTATTAGATTAGGCGCCAAACACACACACACACACACATATATATATATATAATGTATTTTATTTATGTAAACTGATGAGCAAATATACTGTAAGATAAGAAGCATATATATATATATATATATATATATACATATACAAAAGACATACACTAGTGTGCACATAAAAAAATTAGAGTTCTCAATATAAAAAACTTTTTAAAGGATCTACATCAATCACATCAGTAAAAGTCCAAATGTTGTAGTAAATATATCAAAACCAAATGTGCAAATCATATAGCCATGCAATGGTAAGATGCTGATGTTAGCTACAGTCCCCTACAATCCAGCTCTGTCTTAATAGATAGAGCCAGACTGTTAATTCCTGCGTGCTGAATGTTGGTATCTCAGCACATAAAGGAGTTGGCTAGAATGTAGCCTTTATTGATCAGAAAAGTTCATATGTTGCTATTAATAGCATAACTAGTGTACACTTGGCAAGAAAGTGTTCCCGTAGCAGGTGCAGCCTGTAGTGTTCTTGACTAAAATGATCTCCTAGGCAATTTTCGTATAGTTCTATTAGTATGTCTCCCATCTGTGCAGGGTGGTAATATTTACGAGCTGCGTCCCGCTCTAGTCAGGCTTACCGGTAAGCAACGTTTTCGTCCTTGTACTTTCCTCCGCCTCAGACTTGTGTGGCTTGCTTTGCCTCTCTGCCGGCTTTGTTTCCCAGCGATGCACTGGTCCGGATCTCCTCGATGTGCTTTTTGTGAGTCGGGGGAACAAGGGACCTCATTCAGAGTCTCTGGCTAGGGCACGCTCGCTCGCTGGGAGCGATAATCGCACATATGCGCATGCGTATAATTCGCAGTGCGCGTGCACAAGTCATTCGTTGCAATCTGATTTTGGTAGCTCGCAAGCCACTTTCAGGTCGCTGCTTTGAGTGACAGATAGTGCCGTTTGTGGGTGGTAACATGGGAAGGTGCTTGTGAACGGGGGTGTGGATGTGCAAACGCAGGCGTGTCTGACCGTCAGAACGGTGTTAATGGGTGTGCATAATTAGCAAAGTAGCGTCATTGCACACGTGACTTGGTTGTTTTTTAGCTTGAACTGCTCGCAGTACTTGGGGTAGGTTAGGTCAACCCCAAGCGCTGCGAGCAGCTCCGATGGCCCTCGATGTTCACGATTAATCAGACTCTTCCTGGAGATGACGTATGCTGCGAATGACAGGTGGGAGGTTTTATAGTCCAGCGTACGCTAACTGCCGTCGCTCACTAAGACATAGAGGGCATCCTTACAGCGCAAAGTGCGATCGCTTGATTTGCATACCCGGCCCCTTTTTGCAAGCGAGCGATCGCATCTTGCGAGAGACTCTGAATGAGGTCCAAGGTCTGAAAGCTCACGTGGTGGGGGTTCCATGATGGCGTCAGCGGTGTCCTTAATTTGCTCATCAGTTTACATAAATAAAATATATTGAATATTTATATATATATGTGTGTTTGTTTGGCGCCCAATCTAATACATATACACAGATTGGTCTTTAATTAAGGGGGGGGAACCCTGATCATTAGAAAGGGCAGCAAAACATCCACATTTTTTGAATCCCCACCATAAAATAGTAGCGCGGTCTGATCTTCTTTTAAACACCTTTTTTATGGGCAACAAAGCACCCCTGCCGAGTGCGGACAGACGACCTGCAGAGTCACAAATACGTGGACAATAAACTTTGACAGTGTCACCGTACAATAATAGTGCAGCTAAGTTGCTAACGCACGCACACTAATAAAAAAATTAAGGAAAGAATAAAAGTACTTTTATTTTATATTACACTGGACAATGACACTGGTGCTCTGTCCTAAATGACAGAGCACCGTCTCTGGACAATACACCACCCCTTAATGGACTGCAGCCCTAGCCTGATGGACAGGACAACAACACAGCAGAAGCCAAACTTAATTGACATGACAAGTGACACAGCAGCTGCAGCACCCACTGGAGGAAGCCCCCCTTTATATACTGCAGCCTAAGCCCCTTTATGGACAACACAGCAGCAGCCTTTAGCCCATGACCCTGACTGGACACACACTGAGTGACTGACAGTGACTGACTACGTCTGCTAGCTTCTCTCTCCACAGCCGGAGTGAAATGGCACCGATCGCGGGGACCTTTATATAATCCAAAACCCGCGAGAATCCGACAAAGGGAGGATAACGTTTAGCCTCGTTTTGAGATCTGAGTCACGCAGGAAACCTCCAGCCTTGGTCGGATCTCAGTCCGGATCTGAAAGTTTGGGTGGGTCCGGTTCTTGAATCTCCAGTAATATGAGGAGGGAAGAGCGTTACAGCAGGAAAAATCTGGGATTTCTCCATGATTTATCTCTTGGTAAATTCATGACTTTTCAAAATACCCCAATATATTATTTCCAATGTTTTGAAGATATTAAGAGAAATTATTATAATTTATACTACAGTTTTTGGTAGACATGTGCACTGAACCCTGTGTTTTGGTTTTGGATCTGAATTCATCTTCGGGTTTTGGTTTTGCAAACCCACCCTCAAGTGTTTTCATTTTGGATCTGGATTTTTTATTAAAAAATAATGTTGAAAAGTTTTTAAAAACAGCTAAATTCATGTAATTTTGCAATCCAAAACCCAAGATTTCGAACCGCTGGAAGATCGGAACCGCGACTCGGATTTAACCGGATCTCCTCAGGAGATTAGAACCATGACTTAGATCTGTCCGAATTCACAAAATTCAAGTGGATTTGGATTTCTGGAGAACCGAACTGCATATCTCTAGTTTTTAGATTCCTGGAAGAAAATGTAACTAAAAAACAATGTTTTAATTGCATTTAGTGGACATGTTTCTCAATTTATATATTGAAGTTAAGTTAAAAACATAGTAAATTACAAAAAAAGTACTTAAATAAATACCCACATTACAAACTATAGTGTAGCTGTATAATGGACATAGAGTTGTCTCACATCTGCTTTGTGGATTTTTCTCCTCCCTAATTAAATGACCTCTTTAGTGTTCCAGATGAAAAGTCCACGGCAATTATCTAAAATTCTGCAGTTTGTCAAACATACTTTCTGACTAATTCCAGGTTAAAATGTGATAATGATCCAATCTTGAGTTGATATATAGACTTTGTGGGTCTAATGTGCCGTGACTTCATGTTTATGGAGCCTTGGGATATCTGAAATATAAGTGGAGTGGAACTAATTGACATGTATATGACATCATGATAGACTGAAAACGACTATTAGGCCCATGTGGATGCACTAAAGCCTCTGCTTATACATTACAGTAGAATAACCTTACTTTAATATCAAAGTGAGCAAAGTAAGAGGTTACTTATCAGTCTTGCAGTGCTTGGGAAACAACCTGACATATTTTCTTAGGGGAAATGTTCACAGGGGAAGCAATGGGATTTATTTCTTTGATAAATGAGTCTTACAGTAGCGGAGCACGTGTTTATTCCAAGTCTAACAGATGGGGGAGGCTTTTCAATGATTTCTATAAAACCTGGACTGAGTAACATTACTCATAATTCTTGTTATCATCATACCCTCCAACATACTCACCACTATGGAGCAGTGAAACAATGTACACTGTTAGCATCACTGCTGTGTCTTTGAGTGAGCCTAATGCTACTCAGAATGGTCGTCACTGGTCTCAGCACCAGGTGCAGATCTAGACATTTCATTTAGGGGGGCGGATTAAGAATTATTCCTGACATACTGTATATCTACTATATAAAAGCAAAAATGTTTCCTTCTGTCTTTCTATACAAATCCACAGTTTACAAGCCAAGATCTCTCATGGTTCTACACCTAATACACCAAAGAAGAATAAAAGCATTGTCCTGTTTGGTTTATTGTTAGATGCAGATTTGGACACCATTCTTCTTGGGCCATCTGCAAGGTCAATAATTTGATTTTATAACATGCATTTTGCTACATACTAAGGAATGTTATACCGGTACTAAACCTCTGGTACAATCCTTCCTATACCTTCTAAAACCTGCCTATACCTTCTAAAATTGATGCTATTTGCGTACGCAGTCATACAGTAAAATAAAAGCCTTCAGACCTTGAAAATGTGTTTCCAAAGCACAAAGTCTATTATTCAACATAAAAACAGTAGGTTACATGCTGTGATCTAAAGACAATTTAGCGCAAAGAAATTATACAGACCCAAGGTACAGTTATACATACGCACGCGCACTGGGACCAGTTACCGTCATCCATAAGAAACCTCCATCAACAGCATGAAGACTCCAGATTGGAGTCTGTAAGCACATTTATACCCTTACAGGGATAAGCAATACAATAGAAAAGTTTGGCATGGTTTCATTGGTTCCCAGTGCGGGTGCATCTGTTACAGGATATTTAACAGGTTGATACAAATGGACACAGGTCAGCCTCCGACAGCCTATTGTCTCCTTTATTCCCCCTGCATGCAACTGCTAACATTACAAAGTACATTTTGGTGTTTTAACTCTTTACAGTCCATAAGTTGAGAATGCATGTTGCGATCTTCTCACCGATGACACCGGAAAGCTGTTGAGACAGAGTAGATCAGTACGCTACCAAACATGGTTGGCTTATCATGTGCTAAACCTTAGATATCAAATAATCTTTATTTCACAACATTAATAAACACTTGAGTAAACCTCGAATATTACACTTTAATATTAGGGAACCTTTCATATAATTTGTGTATGTGTAAGTGTAAGAGAATATTGCATAAAGTTGCTAATATGCGTGGTGCATTTATTTGTAGAGTGAAACAGCGCAACTGTGCGTAATGTGCGGTGTTGATGCATGTGAGTCTATTTATGATGGATTTAATATATATATATATATATATATATATATATATACACACACATATATATATACACACATATATATATATATAATCCCTTACTAACATTTTTAAACTGCAATGCAATGTGTTATTAGTAATGAGTTTCACCCAAACAGGGTGGAGACCCCCAGCTGTGTGCTGGTGCCAGCCTGTCTGACAGTGAAACTAAAGGTTTTCTTCTGCCTATTTACAAATTCAATTGTGCAGATCATTGTCTGGGTTATATTTCAATTGCCATAGCTATACCTGCCTACATGTGAGGTTTCTTAATTTACATGCAAAAACACCCACAGTTCCTGGTGTATTGTTTTTTCTAATTACTTTTCTCAGAAAGCTGTTTTTCTAGTTACTAACTGATACTGTGTTTGTTTTGGTATTTTTCTATGCAAGGTTGTCCCCAGAATGGGCTTGTCATGGCTTCTAAAAGGATTACCCAAAACATTGCCATCTGTACTTAGCTCGTGAGTTGTAACTTAAAATGGCACTGGGAGATCAGTCGCAAAATGGCATCTTGCAGATTCCGATTGTAAACAGATTCTGCCTCAGCCAATCATCCGGCTTCGACAGGAATTATGGAATTTTATTCTGCAGCATATAATTTAAGTCACTGAACATCATTTACTATGGCTCTCGCCTGGAGTTTACAGTACCTTTTAACTGCTGTATGAATTTATAACCACTATTAATTAGGGATGAGTGGGTTCAGTTTTCAGAGAACCGAACCCACCAGAATTTCGGGTATCCCTCACCTGAGGCAAAACCTCGCGATCCCGCTAACGGGTCACAAAGTTTTGTATTGAGCGGGCTTAACGCTGATTGGCTGAGCGAGCCCTCTGTTACGGCTCTCAGCCAATCAGCATTAAGGCCATTTAATATGCACACAGGAAGCAAAAGAAGATGGCGCCCACCATCCCCCGCTGCCTGACAACGCCGGCACCCCCCGCTGCCAACACCCCCACTGGCAGCATTCCCCACTGCCGACACCACCACTGCCGACACTACCAGCACCCCTGCACTGCTGCCCCATGTACTGAGGACACAGTCAGTGACCCCCACACTGCCAGCACTCCCAAACTGAGGACACCACCAGCACCCCTGCACTACCGACACTGTCAGCACACATACACTGAGGACACCGCTGGCGCCCCCGCTTTGCCGACACCCTGCATTGAAAACACCCCTACACTGCCGACACAGTCAGCTAACCTGCATTAAAGTCACCTCTGGCACCCCCGCACTACCGACACCACTGGTTCCCTTCACTGAGGACACTGCCAGCAACACAGCACTGCCATTCCATGTACTGAGGACACCGCCAGCAACCCCCGCACTGCCAACACAGCCAGCAAACCTGCACTGTAGACACCGCTGGCACCCCGCACTGCCGACATCGCCGGTACCCTTCACTGAGGACACTGCCAGCATCGCAGCACTGCCATCCCATGTACTGAGGACACCGTCAGCAATCCCTGCACTTCCAACACTGCCGGCACTTCCACACTGAGGACACCACCAGCACCCCTGCACTGCCGACACTGTCAGCACACATGCAATGAGGACACCGCTGGCACCCCTGCTTTGCCGACACCACCAGCACCCTGCACTAAGGACACTGCCAGCACTCTCGCACTACTGCCCCACGGATTGAGGACTCTGTCAGCGACCCCGCACTGCCACTACTCCCACACCGAGGGCATCACTGAACAGCCAACATTTTCAGCACTCCTGCACTGAGGACACCGCTGGCACCCCCGCTCTGCCAACACTGCCGGCACTGTGCACTCAGGACACTGCCAGGGCCCCCACTCTGCCAACACCCCCACACTGCCAACACTGACGGCACTTCCGCACTGAGGACACCACTGGCACTCTCACATTGAGGACACTGCCAGCACCCCACACTGCCGACACTGCTGTCACAGTAAGTGCACTATTGGTGTATCCAACCCACACTGTATAACACACTGTATCTGTGTTGGAACTTGGAAGCTGAACTGCCACATGTTAGTGCCGCCCACTGTGTCGCTTAGCTTAGTCAGCCAGCTAGCTGGATGCAACCTTTTGGACTTAACTAGATGAAAAAATAATATTGTGAGGTGGTCAAAATTGATTGGAAATTACTGGAAATAAATATTATTGATGGTAATAATACTGTAGGAACAAAAACAGGCCCATTTTATGTGATCTTAGCTGTTTTTGTGATATTTTAAGAAAAAAATCCAGATCCAAAATCAAAACCGAAAAACAAATCCCCAAGGAAAAAAATCTAAAACCAGATTCAGATCCAAAACTAGGGGAGATCTAGATTCAAAACCAAAACCAAAACATGAGGGTCGGCGCACATCTCTACTATTGATATTAAGCCAGGCTTATTATGAGTCTGAATATGGTAAAAATTGCTATCTGCATCCATGAGGAGAGATCCATCTAATTTAGAATCCCGTTTTTAGGAACTGGAAGTAGTTGCTGTCCATTTCATAGTGCGATCCAGTAACCAGGAAGTACACAGTCATCCTGGTATCAGAGCAACAGAAGCTCTTGGCCGTGTTTACACTGTACATCCGACAAATTTTGAATGCTTCTATCTCCGAAGTTTGCTTTACACCGTTACAGGTCCTACTTCCTTTGAAGACCTTAGGACTGTGGATGGGGAAGTTTGTCACACTTTTCGTGAGGCCTGCCTAAGGGGAGGGAGAAGTTTGTTGGAGGATGATGTGTAAACAAACATTCTTAAAATCCCGGGCAACGCCGGGTACTCCAGCTAGTATAATATATATATATATATATATATATATATATATATATTGTGATAGGATCACTGGTAAAGTGGTCTGTGACAGGGATATTTATCCCAGATTCCTGTCCTATGTGTTTAAAATCCCCAGGAGAAAGTCTGCAGTGTAGCAGGCTTGAGTTTCGGCTTTTTGAAAAGCCGGTTTGGGACCTGGGGGTTGTGGGTGAGAGGAGAGGGAGGGCTCCACCCACGGCCACTCCAGGTTTTGGTTCTCGCAGCCTGGTAACAGGATTGTTAGTTTTCCACCTGAGAGTGGCCAATATAAGCCTAGTTTGTTTAGGGCTGATTGTCTCACCTGGGAGAGCAGACAGGGAGTTTGCTCAGAGACTCTTGGAAAACCTATCTGTGAGTACTGTGCTGTGCTTTGTTACTGGCGAGGGCATTAGGCCCTGCCAGTTTCTGGTAGTGAGGGAACTACCTGAGAAGTTAGTGCCCCGACAGGGCTAGGAATATTGTTTATGTTTTCTTTATGTTATTTCTGACATTGTACAATAAAGACTGGCGCCGACCAGCTTGTACTTGCATCCAGACTGGTGTGCTGCTTCCCTGCTGCTGTGTGTGTGTGTAAGGAAGGAGTCCTCTACCCAGGAGAGGGACCCCCTAACCTAACTGTGTCACAATATGGTGGAGAATGCGGGCAACCCACACACACTGAAGTTGCAGCAAGAGGAAAACTTTACATTTAAAAATTAAAGGGACAGACACCCAATTTGTGAGTGTGGAAATAAAACTGTGTCCTTGGAGTCCCATAGAGGAGGCGTCAGCCAATGCTCAGAGAGGCAAGGTTCAGCTTCCAACCTACACCCCAGGACAAAATGGAGGACATTATTAAGGCCTTGCTTCAAGCTACAGCAGCTCAGCAGGAGACGAACAAACTTCAGCAGGAGACGAACCAACTTCAGCAGGAATCTACCAGAGCTCAGCAGGAAGCTACCAGAGCTCAGCAGGAGACTAACAGACTTCAACAGGTTGCCATTGAGGAAACCCGCCAGGCCTTAGCGGAAAACAGCCAGGCCATAAGAGAGGTGGTACAGCACCTGGTCGCCCGGCCCAGAGATGTTAATACTGGTCCTCCCACCTCCACTCACTCCGTACGAGCCAGTCACTTCCTCCAAAAGATGACTTCGGGTGATGATGTGGAGGCCTATCTCGCCGCATTTGAAAGAACGGCCGAAAGGGAGAGTTGGCCCCAGGAGCAGTGGGCAAGTCTGGTGGCACCTTTTTTGTCTGGGGAACCACAAAAAGCATATTTCGACTTATGCCTGGCTGATGCAAAGGACTATAAAAAACTAAAACAGGAGATCCTAACTCGCTTGGGAGTCACCACCTTTGTTCGTGCCCAACGGGTCCACCGCTGGGAGTTCCATATGGACAAGCCTCCACGTTCACAGATGCATGACCTCGTCCATCTGTCCTCAAAATGGCTACAGCCCGAGACGCTGAGGGGACCACAGATCGTGGAAAGGGTCATGATGGACCGGTACCTGCGATCATTACCCGCGACTCTGCGCAAGTGGGTGAGCCATGCAGACCCTAAGACCGCGGACCAGTTGGTCGAGCTAGTGGAGAGGTACGTGGCGGCTGAGGAGCTGAGGAGTATGCCCCACCAAGCCCCGATGGCACACCGGCGAACTCCCACAGACACTGGTAAAACTGTTCCAGGGGAGAAGGGTGCTGGGCGGTGGGATGTACCTAAGACTGAGGGTGTAGAACCTGGAGACAGGCCTGCCAGGCCAGGAAGGTTCTTGCCCCGTAAACGACTAGACATTAATATGATTCAGTGTTTCCGGTGTGGTGACTTCGGCCATATTTCCGCTAATTGTTCACTTACAACTGAACCTATGCAATGTGATACTGCTCATGTCTACCGCAGGGGGTCTTTCTTTGCACAGACAGCCTGTACGGCTGACCGCCAGGCTGAGACTGATAAGCACATGTGTGTACTCACTGTAGGTGGCAACCGAGTAGAGGCACTGTTAGACTCTGGTAGCTTGGTGACACTTATAAAAGCTGAGCTGGTGAACCCCTTGAGGCATACAGGGAAAACTGTTGGTGTGACCTGCATACATGGGGATAATCAATATTATGTTACTGCCGAGGTGAACATCGAGACACCATGTGGCTCTGCTATAGTTTCCGTGGGTTTGGTGCCTGGTCTGATGTACGATGCAATATTGGGGAGAGACTTTGCTCACTTCTGGAAATTGTGGGAAAGCCGTTTTGTTCCAGAAGTGAACAACCCCGGTCCACTTGAGAAGGTTGTCGATATAGTGGAGGATGGAGTTTCTTCTGAGTCAGAGTTATTCCCTTTTCCTACTATGGTTGGCGAACTAGAGAATGCGGAGCGTGACGGTGGCCCACCAACTGATGTGCCTCCCATTGAGCTGGGAAGTGTTGTTGGGCCAGTGGATCATCTGCCTGATTTAGAGGTCAGAAGAGAGGTCTTTGCCGTGGAGCAGTTGAATGACCCTACTTTGGTAAAAGCCAGGGAGAATGTAAAAGTAGTTGATGGTAAACCCATAGACCCTGATAGTCCTTTGTCCTATCCCCACATGGTAATGTGTCAGGATTTGTTGTATCAGGTGACTAAGAAGGGGGAAGATATTGTGGAACAACTAATAGTTCCCAAAGCCTACAGAAGAACAGTGTTGGATCTGGCCCATGGTCATATAATGGCAGGCCATCTAGGGGTAGAGAAAACCACTGAGCGAATAATGCAGAGGTTTTTCTGGCCCAGGCTTCATAAAGAGGTATCTGACTTCTGCGCATCCTGCCCTGAGTGTCAGTATCATGCTCCCAGACCACATTTTAAGGGACAACTAGTTCTGGTGCCTATTATAGAGGTGCCGATAGTGAGAGAGCACCTGAAACAGGCTCAACAGGCACAGCAGAGGGTATACAACCACAATGCTCGGTTACGCAGCTTTGCTCCTGGGGACAGAGTGTTAGTGTTGGTTCCCACTGTGGAAAATAAACTTTTGGCTAAATGGCAAGGGCCCTTTGAAATCTTAGAAAGAGTGGGACAGGTCAATTACAAAGTTTACCAGCCGGGGAAAAGAAAGCCGGAACAGATATACCATATAAATCTGTTAAAGTCCTTGAAAGATAGAACGGTACTGTTGGCCGTCCGAGCCCCTCCAGTAAGTCCAGGGCCCTTAGTTCCCAAAGTGACAGTGGCAAAAACCCTGTCGGCAATTCAACAACGAGAGGTCAAGGAGTTTCTGGTTAGAAATAGGGTGCTTTTCTCTGACGTACCTGGGAAAACCTTGGTCGTTAAACATGACATCATCACTGACCCAGGGGTTAAAGTTAATCTAAAGCCCTATAGGTTACCAGAAGCACCAAGAGCATCGGTGTCGAAAAAAATTAAAAATATGCTAGAGTTAGGGGTTATTGAAGTATCACATAGTGAATGGTCAAGTTCCATTGTGTTGATTCCAAAGCCCGACGGGAGTGTGCATTTCTGCAATGACTTCCGAAAGTTGAACAGTGTTTCAAAATTCGATGCCTACCCGGTGCCACAGTGGAGAAGGAGGCGTTGGCCATAAAGTGGGCATTACAAACTTTTAAATTTTCGGTGGAACACAGGCCAGGGGGCCTGTTGTTTAAAGCAGACGCATTGTCACGCGTTCATTGTATGGGGGCTTCAGTTGTTCTGCCCCATAGGTCGAAACAAAGGGGGGGATATGTGATAGGATCACTGGTAAAGTGGTCTGTGACAGGTATATTTATCCCAGATTCCTGTCCTATGTGTTTAAAATCCCCAGGAGAAAGTCTGCAGTGTAGCAGGCTTGAGTTTCGGCTTTTTGAAAAGCCGGTTTGGGACCTGGGGGTTGTGGGTGAGAGGAGACGGAGGGCTCCACCGACGGCCACTCCAGGTTTTGGTTCTCGCAGCCTGGTAACAGGATTGTTAGTTTTCCACCTGAGAGTGGCCAATATAAGCCTAGTTTGTTTAGGGCTGATTGTCTCACCTGGGAGAGCAGACAGGGAGTTTGCTCAGAGACACTTGGAAAACCTATCTGTGAGTACTGTGCTGTGCTTTGTTGCTGGCGAGGGCATTAGGCCCTGCCAGGTTCTGGTAGTGAGGGAACTACCTGTGAAGTTAGTGCCCCGACAGGGCTAGGAATATTGTTTATGTTTTCTTTATGTTATTTCTGACATTGTACAATAAAGACTGGCGCCGACCAGCTTGTACTTGCATCCAGACTGGTGTGCTGCTTCCCTGCTGCTGTGTGTGTGTGTAAGGAAGGAGTCCTCTACCCAGGAGAGGGACCCCCTAACCTAACTGTGTCACAATATATATATATATATATATAGATAGATATATATATATAGAGATATATAGATATATATATATATATATATATATATATTGTGATAGGATCACTGGTAAAGTGGTCTGTGGCAGGAACATTTGTCCCAGATTCCTGTCCTATGTGTTTTGAATCCCCAGGAGAAAGTCTGCAGTGTAGCAGGCTTGAGTCTCGGCATTTTAAAAAACCGGTTTGGGTCCTGGGAGTTGTGGGTGAGAGGAAGGGCTCCACCCACGGCACACTCCAGGTTTTGGGCCTTTCAGCTTGGAAACAGGCTCATTAGGGCTTGCAGCTGGAGATGGCCAACATATGCTTAGTTTGTTTAGGGCTGAGTGTCTCACCTGGGTGAGCAGACAGGGAGTCTGCTCAGAAACCCTGGGAAACCTAGCTATGAAGACTGCGCTGTGCTTTTGTGGTGAGGGCATTAGGCCCTGCCAGATTCATGTAGTGAGGGAATCACTTGTGTAGTTAGAGCCCAGACAGGGCTAGGATTTATGTTTATGTTTTCTTTATGTAAATTCTGACATTGTACAATAAAGACTGGCGCCGACCAGCTTGTACTCGCAACCAGACTGGTGTACTGTTTCCCCGCTGCTGTGTGTGTAAGAAAGGAGTCCTTCTACCCAGGAGAGGGACCCTCAACCCGACTGAAGGCCACAATATATATATATATATATATATATATATAGCAACAGAACCAAAAAGTTTACCCTTCAGGATAAACCAAGGAACCAGCACACCACCATGTATGTATCAAACATGCATATTTAATAGAAAAAACTTGATAAAAAAGCCATCATCAAAAAATTTGTCATAAAGTACTCATCCATGCAGTTAGAGTATAAAGCGATGAGGATCAGCCATCCCAACGGGCCGTTTCGGCACATATAGCCTTTTTCAAGGGTCAGCCATAATAAAGTACTGCATAATGAGGCTTGATATAGCATGAAAAATCAACACACATCGTACTCACCTGTCCATGCGCGCGCGATCGTCAAGCACCAACACCTGGAGACATCACCCACCGGGAACCAATGTGCACACCATTGTTTCCGGAGGACTCACTAAAGGTTCCGCCAACCCGGAAGTGACGCGACGCGAACGCCGTTTGTCAACATCCGGTCAGCCGGAACCCCATGTTACCAACAACAGAAACAAGGGGAGTGTCCAGGCTCACTCAGGGGGGAGCCAACAGGTCGTCAAGACGACAGCACGTACACAAACAGACAACATATAACACAAGAAAAATGCATGAGGTATACGTTTCCAAAATCGAATCCATCTAGGGGGTGTGTATCATAACCAGAGGGTATAATTGTTACTAGCTAAATAAATATATATTAATAAAGACATTAGCACATTATGAGCTATTCAGCCATTGAAACTAAATGACCAATCATTATAGCTAATTTAGATAAATATCATTCTGGCTTAACAAGAGATATCGATCAGATATATAAAGGGCTAAACATGCATACCTACACTACAGAAAAAAATTGAGAAAATAAACATGAAACTAAGAGAATAATCATAAACAAAACATCAATAACATTGAGCCAATATCTAGTAGTGAGAACGCCATCAATAATATAGATTAAAGTTGCCAAAAATATATGCTAACTTCATAATGCCCGAAAATTTGTACAAAGACGCCAAAAATTTTCATAAAAGACATACAACGATACATCAAAAAAGAAATAATTCAAATAAACGGCGTAAATAGTAATTCCTCATTGAGGCTAGCTGGAGACATTGCATTAAGTTTATAAATCCATTCACATTCGCATTGTAACAATAAGCGATGTCTATCACTCCCTCTTCGTGAGGGTGGTATATGGTCCACTGGCATAAATCTGAAGTCCTTGATCATATGTCCACAAGTAAAAAAATGCTTGGCCACAGGTGGTGTGCTAGTATCAATATTATTAGTGGCTTTTTTTATAGAACATCTGTGCATCCCAATTCTTTCCTTCAGCATACGCATTGTTTTGCCCACATACACTTTCTTGCATGGGCACAGTATCACATATATGACATATTTGGTTTCACATGTCATACGATGTTTCAAATGAAATGTCCTGCCCGTAATGGGATGGCAAAATTTGTTTCCAGTTAGTAAATAATGACAATTCACACATTTGGCACATTTGTATGCCCCAATTTGTAAGGACAACCAGTTAGAATTAGTACTGACCCCTGGGCTAATATCAGAGTAGACAACACGTTCTTTTAAATTACGGCTTCTTCTATAGCAAAACAATGGGGGATGAATACAATCTTTCCCAATAATTGGATCGGCCTGTAAATTATGCCAATACTTTAGTACAGTTTTGCGGATGAAGCCAGAAGATAATGAGTAAGTCATGGGAAATAATAACCTGTCTACCACCTCTTTTTTCGGTTTAGTAGTTAACAGGTCCTCACGTTTGAGAGCCATGCATTTGTCAATTGCTTCATTAACTTCACGTCTATTATATCCTCTCTGTATGAATTTGGTCCCATTTCCTGAAGTGCCATAGGAAGATCCTCATTATGGGAAGTAATCCTTACAACCCTCAACAGTTGTGAGTAAGGGAGACCCCTTTTAAGAGCAGGGGGATGAAAACTGTTGGCACACAGAAGCGTGTTTTTATCAGTAGGTTTCCTAAACAATGAGGTCTTCAATTTATTGTCAGTGATGGAAACTAAAACATCCAAAAATTCAATGCTGGTGGAACTCCATTTATGTGTGAACTTGATCAAGGTTTCCTTCTGATTAAGGCCTTCAATGAAGCATTCTAATTGCACTGAGTTACCTGTCCATATCAAAAACAAATCATCAATGAAACGAAAATAACATGCAATAAATTTTGAAAAAATGGGATCAGCGGTAATGTGGGTGGTCTCAAAAATATACATGTATAACTTGGCGTAAGCCGGGGCCATGTTTGACCCCATGGCCGTCCCTTTAAGTTGTAAATAAAAAGTATTGTTAAATAAAAAATAATTTTTATGCAAAATAACTTCCATTAACAATAATAAAAAATCAACCGGGGGACCATTGTAACATGTATTATTAGTGACTGCACGTCTCACCGCCTACAAGCCCTTCTTGTGTTCTATATTGGTGTAAAGACTGGACACATCCAAGGACACCAGTAAACAGTCTTTAGGTAAATTCTCAAATTGTTTTAGTTTGAGCAAAAAATCTGTAGTATCTTTAAGATAATGTGGTGTTTTTTGCACAACAGATTGTAGATGAAAATCACAGAATTGTGACAGGGATTGACTAAGAGAGCCTTGCGAAGAGATTATGGGCCTACCAGGAGGGGCCACAGGAGATTTATGTATTTTTGGTAGTGTATAAAAGAGTGGGATAATTGGGTGATCTTGAATCAGAAACTTTACCGTAGGTTCATCCAGCCAGTTATTGTTAAAGCCAAGTTGGATGATAGCATCAATTTCACGTTTATAAATATTAGTTGGATCAAAGTCTAATTTCTTGTAACAAGAAGTATCAGCCAATTGGCTTAATGCTTCATTAATATAGTACATTTTGTCTAATATTACCACACCCCCGCCCTTATCGGCAGGGCGAATGATGGTATCAGAATTGTTTTTTAATGAAGTAATAGCCTCAATTTCATTTTTATCGAGATTTTGATAATGTTTATGTTTACATTTAATGACGGGCAAAATTTCTTTTTTAACCAGTCTACTGAAAGTTTCTATCGAGGCATTATTAGATGGAGGATCGAATGTACTTTTAGATCTAAAAGGGGTGTTCTTGGTCCTGACGCTATCATGTATAGATAATTTATTGAAATGATCTTTTAGCCTAAGTTGTCTCTGAAATTGATAAAATTCAGTTTCCCATTAAAACTCTGTTTGTCTATAGGTCTGAACAAATGATAATCCTTTTGATAAGACAGTGTGTTCAACTTCTGTTAATCTATAATTAGACAAATTAAAAATGACTATCTCCTGTTGCCCTTCTTTGATTTGTCTTGAAGTCTTTTTGTGCTTGATGCCCCCTCTCCTTGTGGGTCTCTTTGTAATTTGTTTTTGCTCCGGGTATGAGCACTTTCCCCTAAAAAAAGACCTCTAGAAGAAGAAGAGTGATCCGAATCACTCATAGAATTATGTGAATCCAAATCAGAAAAAGCTGTATTAACTCTTTTTCTGTCATACTGGCCACCTCTCCAGACTCTTCTCGAACTTTGGTTCAATAACCACGGATATACCCGTAGTTCTTTATAGTCATCCCTCACTTTTCTGTATTTATTTTTTTTAAAACTCAAAAGATCTGTTTTGAAATTAGTGATATTCTCACTTAATTTAGGCAACCAATCTGTACTAGTGTCCTTTGATAATGTCTCAGTCCCATTAGTTTCACATATAGTTATATCTTTTAAGACGTTCTCAATATCCATATTGGCTTGTTGTATAACCAATATCATTAGGTCGAAACTACACTGGTTAAGGATTAAACACCATTGACGACAAAATTCCTTGTTGTTGCGACAAATTGTAGGTTGATTTTTTATTCTAAAGCCCCTAGGTATTAATTTATCTTTATGATACTGAGAAAGAGTTAATCCATGGAGTTCAAGCTCCACCAATCTTTTTTTCAGTTTAAATAAATCTTGATAAATGTCATTGGGGCTATCCTCATCAAATGCCAATTGGTCTGTATCAACAAAAAGAATTTTGGAAATGTCTTTATCCAAAAACCGTTTAGTACCAGTGATGTCGCCTATATCTGACTCCATGTTTACAAACACAAGTATATGTCGAAAAAATACAATGAAGTATAACAAAACAAAAACAATATTGTTTTCACAAAACTAACAAAAAAACAGTCCATAAAAAATTGTGGTGCAAACTGTAAGCCAAAAAAGATTTTTGGTAAACGTACATCCAAGTTTCAGAACGCACACACTTTTAAATATATATTTGTGGGTGCCAGGTAATCATAAGTCCAGCAACAGAACCAAAAAGTTTACCCTTCAGGATAAACCAAGGAACCAGCACACCATCATGTATGTATCAAACAAGCATATTTAATAGAAAAAACTTGATAAAAAAGCCATCATCCAAAAATTTGTCATAAAGTACTCATCCATAACTGGAAGCTGCAGTTAGAGTATAAAGCGATGAGGATCAGCCATCCCAACGGGCCGTTTCGGCACATATAGCCTTTTTCAAGGGTCAGCCATAATAAAGTACTGCATAATGAGGCTTGATATAGCATGAAAAATCAACACACATCGTACTCACCTGTCCATGTGCGCGCGATCGTCAAGCACCAACACCTGGAGACATCACCCACCGGGAACCAATGTGCACACCATTGTTTCCAGAGGACTCACTAAAGGTTCCGCCAACCCGGAAGTGACGCGACGCGAACGCCGTTTGTCAACATCCAGTCAGCCGGAACCCGGTGTTACCAACAACAGAAACAAGGGGAGTGTCCAGGCTCACTCAGGGGGGAGCCAACAGGTCGTCAAGACGACAGCACGTACACAAACAGACAACATATAACACAAGAAAATCGCATGAGGTATACGTTCCCAAAATCGAATCCATCTAGGGGGTGTGTATCATAACCAGAGGGTATAATTGTTACTAGCTAAATAAATGTATATTAATAAAGACATTAGCACATTATGAGCTATTCAGCCATTGAAACTAAATGACCAATCATTATAGACTGAAGGCCACAATATATATATATATATATATATATATATATAGGAATAGGGTATGGAAAGAACATGCGCCTAATAGTGTAGTATTTAAAAAAATATTTTTAGCACGTGCTTGAATATAAATGTGCGTACCAGAAAATAAATCTTTATAGCTTATCTGTAGTTGTTTCACTGGAACCTCATATGGTGAAATGGTTTCACAACTTCAGGGTGACCAGGAACCTTAAATAAAATTGGCTCATGTCGAGCCAAAATATGCATACATAGTGTAGTAATTTTGTGTCCTAAACATATAATATGGTGAAGTAGTTATAAATGCGTACCAGAATGTTACTTGAATTAATGCGTCAAGTACTAAGTCGCTTCTTCAAACTCATACAATGGCCCCAGCAATAGCATGTGCAGGTGGAGTAGGTCAACTTAAATCAAACAGAAGGTGACTCTTACTCAGGGGGGCTTACATCAACAAGTGGTTTAATAATACTTAGTACATGGGGAATACACGGTACACACAGGGTTAAAAAACATAGGAATAAGATAAAAGGATGCTTATCTGCATAATCAATAGTGTGGAGAGGAGCTGCAACAGGGGTCCCAACGCGTTTTGTCCACAAGGACTTCCTCAGGGTTAAGGGTCAACTGTTAGGGGTGCCCTATTTATAGCATATACAATAAGGTGCTGATTTGCGCCAAAACGGCGTACACAGCCGTTCTGCGCATGCACGGCAGCCCGCGGCCATCTTGTATGGGAAAACTACAAGTCCCAAGATGCCGCGTGGCCTACCTCGCGCATGCGTTGGTCGCGGCAGATACTGCCAAGTGTCTGTCACGATAGTATTAAACGGTGGGATGGGACAACAGTTTGGCGACAGCGGGGCCTTATCTTGTACTTGACCTCCACTGTCAGTCCGGAGATATTGCGGCGTTAAGTGCCATACTGCGCACGCATGGCTGCTTGCGGCCATCTTATATGGGAAACTACAATTCCCAAGATGTCGCGCGGCTAGACTCGTGCATGTGCAGATTGCGGCAGTTACAGAGAGAAAACTGTCGCGATCAAACTTCCACATAAAGTAAAACAACAATAGCGGGGCCTCATATTAGGTGTAGCTGCCGCTATATGAATATGATACACATGGTGGCAATCACTTTGTACAATTCCATAAAGTACATTGAATGTTAAGCGGCCATTTTGTTGGTGGAAGGCCCTGTCATGAGACATAAAGTGGCCATTTTGTTAATTTCTCACTATATCTGAGAAAATACCAAGCAATAACATACATCAAGCGACGGTTAGTACAAAGTGCAACCATATAAATATTGTCAATAACTAAATAAAAATAAGGATAAGAACAGTATGTTAAAATATGCATCACTTAAAAGAAGATAAATATAATGTACAGGGTTGGACGAGGTTTTTAGAATCATGAAGCTAAAAAATAAAAAAATATATATCCTTTTTTTAAAAACATATCATGCATCAATACCAACAGAAACATAAAAAACATATAAAACATAAAAATCACAAGGTAATCCATAATCCCAGAGAGTCATAGAAAATCATAAAAAAGGTGCAATTTCGTAGCTGTCATTTAGGCCCTGGGGTAGGAGAGTATTCAGCTTAAAGATCCAGAACATCTCTCTTTGAGAAAGTCTGTTGGCTAAGTCACCACCTCTTGGACCCAATTTAACGTGTTCAATACCTCTAAAAAGTAGATTTTCTGGATTGGCATTATGGTGTGACTTGAAATGTCTGGATACAGAATGGCTCTCGATTTTATTCTTTATATTTCTGACATGTTCCTGTATTCTGAATTTAAGATTCCTTTTGGTATTAAGGCCACAAGGGCACTCAACCAAATAGATAACAGAGCAGGTGTTGCAGTTAATAAAATGCTTCATATTATACATTTTGGAATTGTCAAAATTCGAGAACTGTTTCCTATTGGGATGTAGAAACTTATACATATTACACTGTCCACATTTGTACACGCTCAGACATTTAATTAGATCTTGCAATTAGGTTTTGTTGGTTGAAGCATACTAGGGGCTAAAATGTCTTTGAGGTTCCTTGCTTTCTTAAAAACAATAGTGGGTTTATTAGGTAAAATTCCAGATAAAATGGGGTCCATCTTCAGAATACCCCAATGTTTATTTAAAATCTGTCAAATTTTGCCTTCTTCTCTGTTGAACTGGGTGATGAAAGGTACTACGTCTTCTTTTTTGGGTCTGGTTTTATATTTAAGAAGTTCTTTTCGATCCAAATTCTCTGCTCTTGATACTGCCTCTGTGAGTAGTGTTTCTGGATAGCCACGTTCTTTAAATCTCTCTGCATATAGATTGATTTGTTGAGAGCAGATCTCTTTATCGTTACAATTGCGTTTGATACGATGGAATTGTGAATATGGGATATTATTCTTCCAACTCGTAGTGTGTCCACTTCTATAGTGCAAATAGCTATTAGTGTCGACAGGTTTAATGTATGTTCTTGTAGAGATGCTAGTTGTTTTTCCTTCTAAAATGACATCTAAGAACTCAATTTCTGTCTTCTGTAAGTAGGAAGTAAATTTTAGATTAAAATCATTAGTGTTGATAAAATCTATAAAATTACTAAAATCCCGTTCATCGCCTTTCCAAATGATGATGATGTCATCAATGTACCGTTTATACAGGCGTATCATTGGTTTGTATGGGTTATTATTGTATATGTGCCCTTCTTCCCAGTTGCACATAAATAGATTGGCGTAACTGGGCACAAATATGGTTCCCATCGCCGTACCGCAAATTTGTAAATAAAACTGATCTAAAAATTTTAAATAATTGTGTGTTAAAATTAATAAAATCAGATCACAAATGAATTGTTTATGTTCAGAGTTAATGGAAGTATCCTTATCTAAGAATTTTCTGCAGGCCTCAATACCTCTGGAATGCTGTATACAGGTGTATAGAGATTGGACATCTATAGTGGCCCACATATAGCTCTCATCCCAACTGAAATCTTCTAAAATATTCAAGAGGTTGGTCGTATCTTTTAGGTAGGATGGAAGTTCTTTTACATATTTGTTTAGAAAGATGTCTAAATACTCAGATACGTGTGATGTCACGGAGACTATTCCTGCAATAATGGGCCGCCGGGTGGGTTTTTCATATCCTTATGGATTTTGGGTAGATGATAAAAGATTGGGATGACCGGGCTCAACAGCATTAGGTACTGGTATTCATCTTTCGAGATGTCTTTGTGAAGGCCTTGCACTAGTAACGTTCTGAGGAGGTCAACATACTCCTCTGTAGGATCCTTTGGTAGTGGTATATATGAATTCAGGTTGCCTAAGAGCCGCACAGCTTCTTTGGTGTAGTCTGTTTTGTTCATAATCACTAGACCTCCTCCTTTGTCAGCTTGTTTCAATACTAGATTGTTGTTTTCTTGCAAGTCTTTAAGTGCTTTTCTTTCTTGTAGACTAAGATTGCTTTTAGTGGATACTTCCTTCTGTGAGTCTATTAGATCCTTCTTGACCATGTCATAAAAGATGGAAATGTTGCTGCTCTTTGATTCCAAAGGAAAAAATTTTGACATAGGTTTCAGACCTGATTTAGATGTGTTAACATAATTGGATACAATTGCTGTGTCTTTCCTGATAAAATGCCATTTAAGGGTCAATTTCCTTACAAATTTGTTTAAATCAATGAACGTTTGGAATCTGTTGTTTTTTTGTGTTGGAGCAAAGTTGAAACCTTTGCTAAGCAAGGATACCTCTGCTGCTGTTAGTTGGTGTTCGGATAAATTGAAGATCCCCTGTGTAATGGGATCTTTTATAATCTGTATGGATTTTTTCTTTTTGGTTATCATTCTACCACCTGCTCTTCTTCCTCTATGAGTCTTCTTTTTATTGGTGATGCTATCCTTGATTGATCCCTGAACATTATCCTCTTTTGCGTTCGCCGATGGTAGGGCGTGGGGTGGGAGATAAAAAATCACTATCACTGTTAGACTCTACTCTCTCAAGTGTAGTGAATCTATTCCTTAGTGGTAGATCTTGTTTGTTCTGATTGTAAACGCCAGCTCGCTGTGTGTAAATTTTTGTGGATGGCTTATTCCAATCTCTATATGGATGTTTAGCATGGTTAGAATGATTGGAAGTAGTGAAATTCTTAGGGCGACTCCAATTCTTGACTTTATTATTCTCATAGTCTGTTCTATCTCTTAGGAATTTATTTTCCTTTATCTTTATAACCTCTTCTTCAGCTCTCTCCAGTTTTTTATGTAGTACTGTTTCGTTAATTTTATATTCCTCATTATCTTTCTGACTTAAAATGGATGTTTCTCTAATTTTAATCTGTTGCTCGATGGCCTCAAGTTGACTCTTTTTTTCACTAATGATTAATTTCATTAGGTCCAGGGAGCAATTATGGAGAATGTTGTCCCATCTATCCATAAAAGTGGGATTACACTGTCCGAAGCTAGGATTCTTATTAATGCGCAGGCCTCTAGGGATTCTATTGGCCTTTATTGAGAATTCAAGGCCCTTGATGTCCCACCAAATTTTGGTTTCTTTAATTAGTAATTTCTCTATATCCCAGAGAAAAAGGTCAACATTCTCAAAACAATCTGTATGCGCTTGGTGAGTATCATCACTAAAAAAATGTTGGCATAGGTCTGATCTTTTTGTTCCTAGACCTTGTGCTCGAAACATAGTTATAACACAATAAAGTGCAATGTGACAGTAAAATACAAGTTCAAACAATATGAATAATAACAACAGTGAACCCGGCAGCCAATTCTAAAGATGTAGCCAATAAAAGTACTTGTATAGGATGTATAGAACGGCGCTCTGGTTCAACTTCCAAATTGTATTGCACCGTAGTCCAAAAGTGGTAAAGTCCAGTTTGTGCTAACAGGTGTGACACTTAGATCCCTTTTGGTGAAGGTGGCGGCAGTCTTCCCGTATTCCTGAATGGCAGTCAGGGTGAATGTGATCTGGGAATAGGGTATGGAAAGAACATGCGCCTAATAGTGTAGTATTTAAAAAAATATTTATAGCACATGCTCGAATATAAATGTGCGTACCAGAAAATAAATCTTTATAGCTTATCTGTAGTTGTTTCACTGGAACCTCATATGGTGAAATGGTTTCACAACTTCAGGGTGACCAGGAACCTTAAATAAAATTGGCTCATGTCGAGCCAAAATACGCATACATAGTGTAGTAATTTTGTGTCCCAAACATAATATGGTGAAGTAGTTATAAATGCGTACCAGAATGTTACTTGAATTAATGCGTCAAGTACTAAGTCGCCTCTTCAAACTCGTACAATGGCCCCAGCATTAGCATGTGCAGGTGGAGTAGGTCAACTTAAATCAAACAGAAAGTGACTCTTACTCAGGGGGGCTTACATCAACAAGTGGTTTAATAATATTTAGTACATGGGGAATACACGGTACACACAGGGTTAAAAAACAGGAATGAGATAAAGGATGCTTATCTGCATAATCAATAGTGTGGAGAGGAGCTGCAACAGGGTCCCAACGCGTTTCATCCACAAGGACTTCCTCAGGGGTAAGGGTCAACTGTTAGGGGTGCCCTATTTATAGCATATACAATAAGGTGCTGATTTGCGCCAAAACGGCATATACCGCCGTTCTGCGCATGCGCGGCAGCCCACGGCCATCTTGTATGGGAAAACTACAAGTCACAAGATGCCGTGCGGCCTACCTCGCGCATGTGCTGGTCGCGGCAGATACTACCAAGTGTCTGCCGCGATAGTATTAAACGGTGGGATGGCACAACAGTCCGGCGACAGCGGGGCCTTATCTTGTACTTGACCTCCGCTGTCAGTCCAGAGATATTGTGGCATTAAGTGCCGTACTGCGCACACGCGGCTGCTTGCGGCTATTACACTGTAATATGTGTAAGTTTCTACATCCCAATAGGAAACAGTTCTCGAATTTTGACAATTCCAAAATGTATAATATGAAGCATTTTATTAACTGCAACACCTGCTCTGTTATCTATTTGGTTGAGGGCCCTTGTGGCCTTAAATATGTGGGCAAAACCAAAAGGAATCTTAAATTCAGAATACAGGAACATGTCAGAAATATAAAGAATAAAATCGAGACCCATTCTGTATCCAGACATTTCAAGTCACATCATAATGCCAATCCAGAAAATCTACTTTTTAGAGGTATTGAACACGTTAAATTGGGTCCAAGAGGTGGTGACTTAGCCAACAGACTTTCTCAAAGAGAGATGTTCTGGATCTTTGAGCTGAATACTTTCCTACCCCAGGGCCGAAATGACAGCTACGAAATTGCACCTTTTTTATGATGTTCTATGACTCTCTGGGATTATGGGATTATGGATTACCTTGTGATTTTTATGTTTTATATGTTTTTTATGTTTCTGTTGGTATTGATGCATGATATGTTTTTAAAAAAAGGATATATTTTTTTTAATTTTTTTTATTTTTTAGCTTCATGATTCTAAAAACCTCGTCCAACCCTGTACATTATATTTATCTTCTTTTAAGTGATGCATATTTTAACATACTGTTCTTATCCTTATTTTTATTTAGTTATTGACAATATTTATATGGTTGCACTTTGCAATAACCGTCGCTTGATGTATGTTATTGCTTGGTATTTTCTCAGATAAAGTGAGAAATTAACAAAATGGCCACTTTATGTCTCATGACAGGGCCTTCCACCAACAAAATGGCCACTTAACATTCAATGTACTTTATGGAATTGTACAAAGTGATTGCCACCATGTGTATCATATTCATATAGCGGCAGCTACACCTAATATGAGGCCCCGCTATTGTTGTTTTACTTTATGTGGAAGTTTGATCGCGACAGTTTTCTCTCCGTAACTGCCGCGATCTGCACATCTGCACACAATTCCCAAGATGTCTGCGCGAGTTTAGCCGCGCGACATCTTGGGAATTGTAGTTTCCCATATAAGATGGCCGCAAGTAGCAGCACGTGCGCAGTACGGCACTTAATGCCGCAATATCTCCGGACTGACAGCGGAGGTCAAGTACAAGATAAGGCCCCGCTGTCGCCGGACTGTTGTGCCATCCCACCGTTTAATACTATCGCGGCAGACACTTGGTAGTATCTGCCGCGACCAGCACATGCGCGAGGTAGGCCGCGCGGCATCTTGGGACTTGTAGTTTTCCCATACAAGATGGCCGCGGGCTGCCGCGCATGCGCAGAACCGCGGTATATGCCGTTTTGGTGCAAATCAGCACCTTATTGTATATGCTATAAATAGGGCACCCCTAACAGTTGACCCTTACCCCTGAGGAAGTCCTTGTGGATGAAACGCGTTGGGACCCTGTTGCAGCTCCTCTCCACACTATTGATTATGCAGATAAGCATCCTTTATCTCATTCCTATGTTTTTTAACCCTGTGTGTACCGTGTATTCCCCATGTACTAAGTATTATTAAACCACTTGTTGATGTAAGCCCCCCCTTGAATTCTCTATAAAGGCCAATAGAATCCCTAGAGGCCTGCGCATTAATAAGAATCCTAGCTTCGGGCAGGATAATCCCACTTTTATGGATAGATGGGACAACATTCTCCATAATTGCTCCCTGGACCTAATGAAATTAATCATTAGTGAAAAAAAGAGTCAACTTGAGGCCATCGAGCAACAGATTAAAATTAGAGAAACATCCATTTTAAGTCAGAAAGATAATGAGGAATATAAAATTAACGAAACAGTACTACTTAAAAAACTGGAGAGAGCTGAAGAAGAGGTTATAAAGATAAAGGAAAATAAATTCCTAAGAGATAGAACAGACTATGAGAATAATAAAGTCAAGAATTGGAGTCGCCCTAAGAATTTCACTACTTCCAATCATTCTAACCATGCTAAACATCCATATAGAGATTGGAATAAGCCATCCACAAAAACTTACACACAGCGAGCTGGCGTTTACAATCAGAACAAACAAGATCTACCACTAAGGAATAGATTCACTACACTTGAGAGAGTAGAGTCTAACAGTGATAGTGATTTTTTATCTCCCACCCCTACGCTCTACCATCGGCGAACGCAAAAGAGGATAATGTTCAGGGATCAATCAAGGATAGCATCACCAATAAAAAGAAGACTCATAGAGGAAGAAGAGCAGGTGGTAGAACGAGAACCAAAAAGAAAAAATCCATACAGATTATAAAAGATCCCATTACACAGGGGATCTTCAATTTATCCGAACACCAACTAACAGCAGCAGAGGTATCCTTGCTTAGCAAAGGTTTCAACTTTGCTCCAACATAAAAAAACAACAGGTTCCAAACGTTCATTGATTTAAACAAATTTGTAAGGAAATTGACCCTTAAATGGCATTTTATCAGGAAAGACACAGCAATTGTATCCAATTATGTTAACACATCTAAATCAGGTCTGAAACCTATGTCAAAATTTTTTCCTTTGGAATCAAAGAGCAGCAACATTTCCATCTTTTATGACATGGTCAAGAAGGATCTAATAGACTCACAGAAGGAAGTATCCACTAAAAGCAATCTTAGTCTACAAGAAAGAAAAGCACTTAAAGACTTGCAAGAAAACAACAATCTAGTATTGAAACAAGCTGACAAAGGAGGAGATCTAGTGATTATGAACAAAACAGACTACACCAAAGAAGCTGTGCGGCTCTTAGGCGACCTGAATTCATATATACCACTACCAAAGGATCCTACAGAGGAGTATGTTGACCTCCTCAGAACGTTACTAGTGCAAGGCCTTCACAAAGACATCATCTCGAAAGATGAATACCATTACCTAATGCTGTTGAGCCCAGTCATCCCAATCTTTTATCATCTACCCAAAATCCATAAGGATATGAAAAACCCACCCGGCCGGCCCATTATTGCAGGAATAGGCTCCGTGACATCACACATATCTGAGTATTTGGACATCTTTCTCAACAAATATGTAAAAGAACTTCCATCCTACCTAAAAGATACGACCAACCTCTTGAATATTTTAGAAGATTTCAGTTGGGATGAGAGCTATATGTGGGCCACTATAGATGTCCAATCTCTATACACCTGTATACAGCATTCCAGAGGTATTGAGGCCTGCAGAAAATTCTTAGATGAGGATACTTCCATTAACTCTGAACATAAACAATTCATTTGTGATCTGGTTTTATTAATTTTGACACACAAATTAAATTTTTAGATCAGTTTTACTTACAAATTTGCGGTATGGCGATGGGAACCATATTTGCGCCCAGTTACGCCAATCTATTTATGGGCAACTGGGAAGAAGCACATTTATATTCGAGCATGTGCTACAAATATTTTTTAAAATACTACACTATTAGGCGCATGTTCTTTCCATACCCTATTCCCAGATCACATTCACCCTGACTGCCATTCAGGAATACGGGAAGACTGCTGCCACCTTCATCAAAAGGGATCTAAGTGTCACACCTGTTAGCACTAACTGGACTTTACCACTTTTGAACTACGGTGCAATACAATTTGGAATTTGAACCAGAGCGCCGTTCTATACATCCTATACATATATATATCTATATATATATATATAAATATATATTCACCTCCCCTAGCCCCTTATTAAACATACCTCAAATCTATGGGATGACCCAAATTATTCAGCCCTTCCTTCTGTCCCTCTGTCAACATGCCTGTAAGCAGGCAGTTTCCTGCAACCTGATTGGTGGACAGCACCTGCCATCTACCAATCAGTGTGTGTAGAACTCACACCACTATGATTGCTGAATGGCCAGCATCATCCACCAATCAGAAATCTAGCAGTCGTTTACAGGCTATGACAGACTTGTCATACCCTGCAACAGCGCAGCTGCAGCACATATCACTATGCTTTTATAGAATCCACAAGTTCCAACTGGTGGCCCGGAGGCAGGACTTGGAGCAGCCTGAGCCCTGAGGCAGTCAGAGCAAGTCCAGGGATCTCCCCAGCGGCTGCTCCAACCCTGCGGTAGCCGGATCGCAGCTCTGGCTCCCCTGCTGGTATCCCCTCCCTCCCATCCTGCTCTCCTTACTGCAGTCAAAACTGCCGGAGGAGGAGGTTGTGTAAAGCCGGAAAATGTGTGTGACCACGGGGGGGCAATCGCCCTGATCATCCCCCCCCTGGATCCGCCACTGCTCAGCACTCCCAGAAAACAGGGGCAACACAACTCTGAGTAAGGCCCAATATGTAAACATAGGGAATATTTACATATTATATAATGTTTATTATCCTTTATTTATGTAGTGCCAATTATATTATGCAGTGCTATACAGTAGATATTTCACAATTCATGTTAATTTTGGACTGTGGAATTATTTTATTTTTTAATTGGCAGGACAAAAAGAACTATAGGTAGGGACAATATGAAATAGGTGGAGTTAGCACACTGTAGGCCCTAGACCCAATAGTTGAAGTGGGGCCAATGATGAAGATGGCAATAACAGAGTAATTACAGTATCGCGGTCAGGGGCATTTCTATAATGGGTGCAGGGTGTGTGGGGCACACAGGCCCCTGGGTCCAGGTGGGCCCACACGGCACACCCTGCACCCATATTTGTAATACTTATCTCCGGAGTACCACGCCGCTGCCGGTATCTGCACTGTCAAAAACTGCTTGGAAAATGTCCGCCGCTGCCATTTTCCATGCATTGTGCGCAAACGCAGTAGGGAAAATGGCCACTGTGCCATTTTCCCCGTGACCTGCACATGCGCTGTAGAGTCTGGGCACACTCTCCTTCTCCAGCGGCCCCTGCCCGCCCAGCAAACGGAGCGAGCTGTCAATCAACATTGACAGCTTGCTCCGTCTGCTTCGAGCCCGCTAACGACGGGTGATCCGTCGTTAGCGGGGGCTCACGCATGCGCACGACGGAGCCGTCTCCATCGTGCGCATGCCCTGTGGACCAACATCGAGTCGGTTGCGAGCGCTCAGCGCTCGCGACCGACTCTGAATAAGGTCCTAAATGCATATATTCGCCTGTATGCTGAGTCGTACACATCTCTGTGGCCGGACCACCTCTATCCATGTGCTTGCTTTCTCATACCTCCCAACATTTGCCAGCAAGGAATCAAGACCTGCGCGCGCCAGAAAAGGGGTGTGGCCTTACCATAAAGGGGGCGTGGTCTAATGACATGCCCCGTTTACATCACTAATGGGTCGTGCCCAGCATCTCCGAGATGCTGGGCTGCCCTCGGGCTTCCTCTCGTACTATGAATAGATGCTGTGCGCATGCGCACAGCATCTATTCTCGCTCTGCATACACACTGTAGACACTCTGTTCTCGTTCTGCATACATGGTGTATGCTTCTCCCATCTTCCCCCCCACTGCAGGACACTGCGGCCCGCGGGCGGGACAGTCCCAGAAATACTAAATGCGGGACAGTTGGGAGGTGTGCTTTCTTACCCATCATTATTATCAGTGCATGTGTGGCACCCCATTATTTAAATAGGGAGAAATAGCCCTTTCTTCCACCTAACTAGTTATTGGTTATATCTATGTAATTTCATATATGTACATATTAAATGGTGAAAAGAAGTACTGTTGTGAATATATATAGATATGTATGTATTATAGTACACTGATGGTGCGTTACTGCTGTGTGTTTATGCTAATTAACTACCCCTCTAGCAAGGACATAATGGCACTTTCCATTGAACTTAGGGCCTGATTCAGACCTGGTCGCAAGCGCTGAGCGCTCGCAACCACCGGGTCGATGTTTGCCCATTGGGCATGCACATGAAGGAGCAGGCTCCATCGTGCGCATGCGCGAGACCCGGCTAGCGATGGGTGCTCCGTCGCTCCATGTCTCGCACCAAAGGGGGCGAACTGTCGATAGTGAATCACTATCGACAGCTCGCCCCGTTTGGTAAGCGGGCCGGGGGGGTGGCTGGCCAAACGGAGGCATTCCCGAAGGAATGCCTGCCATTTGGGGGCGGCCCCACTGACATCACCAGAGATGTCAGTGGGAGAGCTTCCGGCTCTATTAGTGCCAGAAGCTCTCTGGGGCTTGCGGCCACGAGACCCTACCACAAGGGTCTCGTCGCAAGCCCAATGGTCACGATGGTGTAGACCATCGCGACCATCATCCTGGCCACTCGCAATAGCTGTGGGTGGTCACCCACAGCTATGCGAGCGGCCAGGAGGCCGCAACTCAAAAAACCAAGGCCCGCCCTGATTCAGAGCGAGCACTCGCTTTTTGCGAGTGCCTCTGAATCAGGCCCTTAGTGTAATAAACTTGCAGGAGAGGTCATGTGATCAGGACTATTCCAGCTGGGGGCTGAATAGAAGGAGAGTCTGCTATCCGGAGGGCTGAAGTGCTCCCCATATCAACACAAACAGAGGGCCTGATTCAGACCCGGTCACAAGTTCACAAGTGGGTCGATGGTTGTGCATTGCGCACGTGCGGCATGCGCAATGCGCGTGCGCAAGCCCCGGAGTGAGTGAGAAATTCACTCGGTCCGGGGCTCGCTACAAACAAATTTTGTAGGCGGGGAGGGGGGGGTGGCTGGCCAAATGGAGGCGTTCCCGAAGGAACGCCTGCCGTTTGAGGGCGGCGCTACTGACATCATGAGTGATGTCAGTAGTGAGCTTCCGGCTGTATTAGAGCTGGAAGCTCACTGGGGCTTGTGGCAGACGAGACCCTACCACAAGGGTCTCGTTGCAAGCCCGACAGTCGCGATTGTCGCGACCATCACCTGGCCGCTCGCAAAAGCTGTGGGTGGTCACCAACAGCTTAGCGAGCGGCCAGGAGGCCAGGTAAAAAACAAAAGCGGCCGCCCAGATTCAGAGCGAGCGCTCACTTTTTGCGAGCAGCTCTGAATCAGGACCAGAGTCTGTACTGTATATATCTTTTGCTGCTGTTCAAGCAATTCAAACCCACAATCCAGTGTATAGCATCTGTAAGACTTTTGGAGGGAGTCAGGAATAAACACAGCAGCCATTTATTCAAGTATATACAACAGTTCATTAAGGACAGGTAAAAGACAGGAGACATTAACTTTGTCACTTGGTACAGTCCAATTGCAGCACTGCCAGGAGAAATGATACCTGCAAACCACAGTAATTATCCCGGACACCGTTTGCAAACATTGGCCCTCATTCAGAGCCGTACGCTCTGAGCAGAGCGCACGCTCTGAATGAGGGCCGGGCTCCATTTTCATGGAGCGTCCTCCGGGACGCTCGTATAGCTGTGGATCACCACCCACAGGCTATACGAGCGTGCATTGTGATGGTCGCGATGGTCGAGACCATCGCGACCATCGAATTTGCGAGCCGGAGCCTGCGGTTGAGGTTTTCAACCGCAAGCTCCGGAGTGATTTTGGCTCTATCAGAGCCAAAATCACTCCCACTGACATCACTAGTGATGTCAGTGGGCCAGCTTCTGACGGGAGGCGTTCCCGTGGGAACGCCCCCGTCAGGGAGGCACGCCCCCGGCACACCCACCAAAGGGGGCGTGCTGTCAATCAACATTGACAGCACGCCCCCTTTGAGCGGACACAACGAGCGAAGGACTTTCCTTCGCTCGTCGCGTCTGGCGCATGCGCACGACGGAGCTCCCTCCGTCGTGCGCATGCTCAGTCCATAACATCGACCCACTTGCAAGCGGACAGCCGCTCGCGAGTGGGTCTGAATCAGGCCCATTGACTTCTGTTTAGACAATCTCTTGCATGCAAAAGAAGGGTAGGCAAAATTGTCTTTGATTGTGCACAAACTAACTGAGGGTTATACTTGCTTCACACTTGCCCATACCTCCCAACATTTGCTGGGAGGGAGTCGGGACCTGTGCGGGTGCCCGAAAAGGGGGTGTGGCCTAATCGTAAAGGGGGCATGGTCATATGACACGCCCCGGTTTACATCACTAATGGGGCGTGCCCAGCATCTCCGAGATGTTGGGCAGCCCCCGGGCTTCCCCCCGTACTCTCAATAGATGCTGTGCGCATGCGCACGGCGTCTATTCTACCTCTGCATACACGCTGCTCTGCATAGCAGAGCAGCGTGTATGCTTCCCCCAACTTCCCCCCCCCCACCGCGGGACACTGCGGCCCGCGGGCGGGACAGCGGGACAGTCCCAGAAAAACAGGACTGTCCCGTAAATGCGGGACAGTTGGGAGGTATGCTTGCCAGTATGTGTGAATGTTATGTGATATGTATGCCTGCATTTAACCCCTTGTTTTGCAGTCTGATCTGAAGTTCCAACGTTCTCGCTCATAAAAACTTTATGGATCCAAATGTCATTTGCTTGTTCAAAGTGTATAATAAGAATTGTATTTCTAATTGCTGAACCATAATAATTGTCGTAAAACTTGATAATGACATTGTTATTTGACAATAAATTCTTGCATTGTCTGTAAATTCCTTTGGTAAAATACTTTTGTTTCCTGTAATAACACCTGACGACTGACAAGAACCAAGGGATAAACCAGACGGGTAAGGTACCCTTTGCATCACACCACACTTGGGGTCGTTTGTAAAAAGTGGTTATCACACATGCTTACTGCAGTTCTATACTATATGCAAAAGTTACGTCTGAGAACAGGCATATGTATCCGTATGCACAACTTTCTATAGCCTACAATTGTGTCAGCACACCCTCTGTGAAATTAGCCATACTTGCCGACTTTCTGGCTGCTCCTTCCGGGAGGGAGCAGCCAGATCGGCAGGACTGGGGGGGCGTGGCCGGGACAAGGGTGAGTGGCCGGGGGTGCCGGGCATTAGTGGGTGTGGTGAGGGCGGGCCGCTTGATCGCATCATTTAGGCCCCGCCCCCGCTACACATTGCCGATAATACAGGCATTGTAGAGCAGGGGGCGGGGCAAAAATAACGCTATTCAGTGTGAATCGCGTCACTGGCCTCCTCCGCTACGGGGGTTTAACTATTAATGGTGGGGGGGTTGGAGGGATCGGCGGCTGCTGGGAGGCTTGCCTGCCTTTCCGGTGGGCCGGGAGCTGCACCCAATTTTCGGGCATAGTGAGTACCTAGCATTACCCCAGCTACAAGGTCTGGACAGATAGATTATACAGGAAACCTGTCCATTCATTCATTTTTCTTTTCTTTTCATACAGGGTTTCATACAGTTTATTTTTTTTTATTCTGAATCACAACAGCATAGAACATAGAACAGCAATTACATCATCCTTTCAGGATAACCAACCAATTTTCCACTCACGTGTAAGCTAAGTGAATTCACGTGTTTGGTAATTGACTATTCTCATAATGAAGTGTGCCTGGGATTTCATATGAGCAAAAACGTATTACGATGTTAAATGAGTATACAGCGCTTTATTTCTTCTATGATGCCAGTGCATAATTAGCAAAAACTCGCCTGTATAATTGGAGCTATTGAGCCTGATTCAGATGTGGACGCAAATTCCACTGCAGCTGCGTGCTCTTACGGATTCGCAATTGCTAAAATATGCTAATGAGCCACTCACCGCCCAGTGCTTAGAGACACCCACTGAAAGCATCTCACATCCACTGCTCACGCACAAAACAGGAATCATCGAAAACAGATCAGGTGGCCGTCAGCCATCTGAGTAAGGCTCAGCTGTCGCAGACGTACAGTAGCCGGTCTCCAGACACGCAGAGGGCTGTCCTGCAGGGCTGTAGCTCAATCTGCATAAATATCGGCATTGAGTCCACATCTGAAGCAGGCCCATAGATCATCCTACTCTCTTTGGCTAACTCTCTATCTTGCTGGTAGAATGTGTTAAGTCACAGGGCCTGATTCAGCAAGGATCGCAGTAGCAAAGACGCACGCAATCGGTCGATTAATTCGTATTGTGTATGCATCGCAGTGCACGTGCGCGAACTAGCAATTGCGATTGGAAATGCATTTGCAGAGCACATTTTGTGGGTGGTGACGGGGGTGGTCGGGCCAGTGCATTGCAACGCTGTTGCAGGGGCGTGCAGAAATTATCAACTGCAATACCATATGCAGCCTGAGGACTCATAGCGTGTGCTGAAGTTAGAGGTCTGCCCTGCCTTAGCTGTGCATATGGTTCCGATGTTACCGATTATTTCGCTAATGTGCCCAAGTATACAGATGTGTGTAATAGGTGGTGGGTGTCCTTATGGTAACCTGTGATCGCAATGCAATTGCAAACATTTGCATTTCACTGATAATATTAGCAACTGCGGTGCGTGCGTGTGTTCTTGCAGAATAGCGATCCTTGCTGAATCAGGCCCACAGTCTTCACATTGGTTTAATTAAAGAAGAATTAAAAAGCGTATACTGCAGATGTATAGAAAGAATGTCAGTGATCCCTTGAACTTTGCATTTAATATTATTTCCCCTTTAATTCCTGTGGCCAAAACTGCCAAAGAGGCAGTGACTTTGAACAGAACCACATAGTAAATGTAAACCCTTGCTGTTGGTGGGAATAGGGCTTTTTGACCTTTGATAAATATACCTGCTTTCAGTTAGCATTATAAATGCATACATTGTTTTCTAAATCCAGACCTGTCCCAAACATAACACATTGTAATAGCAAATAATCTCCAGCAATAACTGCAACTGGACAGCAAAGGACATTCTTTATGCAATTTGTCATCGCAGAATGATTCCTTGTTCTGTGAAGACTGCTGTGTACACTCTGTTAGTGTAGAAACCATCACTGGTCTTTGACCATCAGCCATCTTTGAAGAATTGTTTAAAGGATGACTGCTAGTCAAAAATATTTTTCAAAGAGCCAAGAGATTCCACAGTCCCTTAGTGTGGAATAAAAATTATGCATAAACTGCTGAAGATACAGACATAGGGAAAAAGACAACCTTGTCCAACCGTGTTGGAGTCTTCCATCAACACCTGTCTGTGTATGCAGATTCCAAAGCAAACTCTGTGTGTATTGGCATTTCCTGCTTGTTGAATATTTAGAATTTTAATGATAAAAAATGAATACATTCTGGGGATCAACTGCTACAGAACCACTAATCATTCAGTACAGTGTCAGAGAGGAGCGCTCTGCACTGCCTCTGTTCCTAGCCCCAGAGCCGAAGGACACTTGGAAATGGCACAGGTCTCTCTGGAGGTCTGACCTTCGTCATGTGCTACTGTGCATGCATGGGTATACCACGTGTTCTTTCTCCTCAGTGACCATACCAAGTAAACTCGCCACTGAGGGACTCAAGGATACTACCTCCTTTATTGAGGAGTCACAACACCATACCACCACTGCAGTGTATAGTACAAGGAGCGGCATTTTGGGTGCAAACTACACCTGGTGCACTACAATGCCAAGCATTCCCTGTACGCTCCATACTGCAACTGGGTTACCCCTATAATCAATATCGGCTATTAACCCTGTGTTGCCTTATCTGGTTAATAAACCAACAAACTGGTTAAGCTTTCTGCTGTGTGGACTAACCTGCATTAACATTCAGCAGCACTCCATATTCTGACAAACTCTGCCAATATAAAGTAATAATAATTCCTGATAAGCTTTACACAGAACATAGCGATAAGAGTTGTACAGCTGTATGCAATGTCATTATCAGTACTGTCCCACTCGTGATTTTGTTTTGCCCCGTGTTTTCTATTGTGACCAGAGCTGTGTCATTTGTTAGGTGACCTAGAGCCTGGTGGCTAAGGGGACGGAGGTGGGTGGGGGGAGGGTAGGAATACAGCTTCCGCTTTCCACATCACCCATATTTTTAATATTAAATTGAGGCTTTGCTTAGTCTCAGTGGGGTGCTCCAAATTTGAGCAGTGCAGGAGGGAGGAAGAGTTTTGCCTTTCTGGATTTATCCTAAAGGGGTCTCGTCTTGCTACTGCCATGTTTAGGTAGCTGGCCTCTCCCCCAGGACTAATCACCAATGAACTACAATTTGTTACTCCCAGAGCTTATCCTCCTTTCCTTACTACCTCCTACTCTGACACCCCATTCACTTTCACGCACATCTATCTCCCAGTGGCGCATGCAGGGTGGTTCTGAGTACCTAGAAAACCCATCCTACCCCCACCTGTACCAATTCATTGCTGCGCCTCTACAATTATTATAATTATTTTATTTTGGGTGAGACAAGAGGGCCTGATTCAGACCCGCTCGCGAGCGCTGAGCGCTCGCAAGCGGGTCGATGGTGCCTTAGTGCGCATGCGCACGATGGAGGGAGCTCCGTCGTGCGCATGTGCGAGACCCGCATAGCGACGGCCAAGCCGTCGCTATGGGCCTCGCACCAAAGGGGGCGTGCTGTCGATGGTGAGTGACAGCACGCCCCCTTTGGTGGGCGCGCTGGGGGCGTTGCTGCCCAGACGGAGGCGTTCCCATGGGAACGCCTACCGTCTGGGGCCGGCCCCACTGACATCACTAGTGATGTCAGTGGGAGTGTTTTTGGCTCTGATAGAGCCAAAAGCACTCCTGGGCTTGCGACAGCGAGACCCTACCGCAGGGTCTCGTCGCAAGCCCGATGGTCGCAATGGTCTTGACCATCGCGACCATCTTTTTGGCCGCTCGCATAAGCTGTGGGTGGTCACCCACAGCTATGCGAGTGGCCAGGAGGCCCCTCCAATTTTAGATAGGAGGGCACTGATTCAGAGCGAGCGCTCTTGTCAGAGCGTCCGGCTCTGAATCAGGCCCAGAGAACATTGTCTCCGTCTCATCTTTCTGCCACCTGAGCTCCGAACGAGACTATTAGAGATGCTGCGGCTCGGTGCAGCTCCTCCCAGCTCCACACACTTATGGGTACCATTTGGAAACCCCTTTTTAAAAACCTGTGTTTGCCCCTGATCTCCCACAGCTTTCAAGGTTGCAAAGTGTCTTGGAGTGGATTAATATTACATGTGTGTTGGTGGTGTTATTAATCTTTTCTGTGTGAGTTAATTCAATGTTATATATTACCGTTTTGTCAGTGTGTTGAGGAATCAATGTTATGTGGAGTTGGTTATTAACTGCATAACTAGCTGGGATACCAAGCATTTGCCGGGTTGAATACTGGACCCTGAAGTACACCTGCAGCCTTATTTTGTATACATTGTCCTCGCCTATATATCCCCATTCAATTGTTCCTGAAAAGGACCCCACTGTTTGCTAACATGCATTCAAACAGTGGCTTAACTACCGTGGGTGCAAAGGGTGCGGCTGTTATGGTGCCCGAGTTGCCTCTGTGGCCCGCCGCTCCCCCTGCACCCAGTCACGCACACAAGGTGGGCCAGTCCAGGCAGTGCCGCCGAGGGGGGCCCAGGTGTCAGCTGTGTTGATTTGGTGCTAGCCCGCCAGCTGTCATCACCTGCAGACAGATATGAAGAGACAGCGCCACCGGTCGTTAGGCAGTCAGAGCTCGCGGACCAGCAGCCAGTCAGCAGTGGCAGCTCCCGATTGGCTGCCGGTCCATGAGCTCCAATTAGCTCGCGACCAGCGCCGGATTCAAATTGCAGATTGTAATTCGCTGACGGAACCAGCACCAAATCCACACCTGCTGGTTGCTGATGGGACACAGGAGGCAAGAGGCTGCTGGAGGGACACGCAGATGTGAGTTGCTGGGGTGCTGGAGGGGGGCATAATGTGTAAGGGGCACTACTGTTTGGAATAATGTGTTATATGGGGAACTACTATGTGGCATAATCTGTAAAGGGCATTACTGTGTGAGACAATGTGTAAGGGGCATTACTGTGTAGTGTAAGGGGCAATACTGTATGGCATAATGTATATGGGGCACTACTACTGCGTGGCATAATGTGTATAAGGTGTGGCATAACATGAATGGGCACTGTGTGGGAGCAAACATATGTCTTGTATTTACCTCTGGTGTGCCTTTTATGATCTTGTTATGTGGATCACAAAGTTCTAGTTACGACCTTGCATGCCAACACAGAAGGCTGACTAATATATTGTATATGGTCACTTTAAAAAGGACTAACTGGATTTAATATGAACTTGCATATGAGTCAATTTAAAAATGACTATCTCTGGATTTAATATGAACTACTTGCTCAGCCTGTGAGGCTGAAAGGATACTTTTTATCTTTCGCACAGGTTTTGGCAGACTGCCTATTTCCACTAAAGCCAGCCCTGGAACCTATGTAATTTAAGAGTGTCCCCATTTGTAGGAATTGTGTGACAGTATGCTAGCCCGCCAGTGTGAGGCCCTGACAAAGTTCAAACTTAGACGAAAACCTAATCCTGGTCAAACTACAGCACCCTGCCAAAATTGGTGGAGCTAGGTTCAAAACTTTACTTAAGGACAGACAGACAGACATGGTCTCTCGCTTATTATAAAGATTTACATGGGGCATTGTGGAGGTATTAATCTACTGTGGTGGCTCAATTAAGTCTGGTGAGGGGTTTCAATGTTAATTGGTGACACTATTAAATATTGGGGCTATTAATGTATTAAGGGGTTAGTGGGGATATTGAAGTACTTTAGAGGCCGGTAATGTAGCTCTAAAAGATCTCTATTAATTGTGAAGTATATGGGTCTGTTAAATTAACAGATCTAATTTGGTAAAATAAAGTTTCTTGTTAAATATGAATATTCCTAATTTAATGTTGGTGATTGTTGCGAGAAGGAGTGATAATTATTAAAGTGGTTACTACTGATTTTATATTTGGGCTGGTTGGGGGGAGGTGGGTCCAAAGTGTTCACTTATTGTTCAAGTTTCCAGGATGGAAATAGTAACATTATTTTTCCAAACATGACCCCAACATTCCTGGATCCATCTTAGCAGCAACAGAGCTTAAGACAACAGCACCTGGTAGTCAAAGTTGGAAGAACATGTAAAATAGAGAAGCCCAGTTTGCCAACTGTCCAATTCTGGTGGACCAGAACTGTTTTGTTGGACTGTTCCCCATGATTTCTGTCATATTTGCCTGGTGGTATGTCCCACTTTATGCTGATCTGGAATCCACCTGGGCCTAATCGACCACTGCCACTATATGGGGGGGGAGGCTTTAGGGGATTTGTAGTCAGATCAAGTAAGCCAATATTATGCAAACTGACGCCCTGCAGTAGTTGTTTAATTACAAGCTGTAGATTGCTTGTTATGCTGAGCTGGTAGTTCCACAACTGCAAGAGCATGTTGGGGTGAGGGGAGTTCTCTTTGATACCATGATGAAGTGAGTGTGGGAGTAAGGGGGCAACAGGGATTTCATTTCTATTCTAGGCCTATTCTTTTGTTAGGGGACATACAGTATGTGACCTCAGTGCTAGCTGGAGGTTTCTATGTATGTATTATATATTGAATATGAGGAGGAAAGTAGATAAATAACCTTGGTTGCATGTATAGTGTAAGTACTGTAATTAGAGTGGTATTGTGGAAAGGTGTTGGGTAAAAGGCAAAAGCATTTTACATGAAGGGATCAGAGGGGACGGGGTATCCCAAAGCACATTTCTTAGGACCCCAAAGGGTCTGATTCTGGCCCTGTTTGTGACCCATGGGTTAAGCATCTCTGCTATAACGCCTGCAATGTTCCAGATATAATACTGTATGTTCACATTTGCAAAATATCTTTCTCTATAAAACAGAATATATCAACGGGAAATACTGCAGGGAAACCTAATGATGATGAATCTCTCTTCAGTAGGATATGGACTGGTGTGTTTTCAATTATAAAATACATTTTTTTAATGGTAACTGGTTTATTTTATCTTAATACTCCATTTAAAAGAAAAGTAGTAAAGCCTGGTGATGATGAGCAGAGCGTATGGAAGAAGAGTGCTGAAATGATAGTGATAGCACAAGAGCAGCGCAGGAGTTAATGCCCTGGGTGGTGATCTTAGAATATCTTCCATGTCACGTCAGTAGCTTCCTAGAGGATATGTTTATATACTGGAGCTCATCCGATACTTGACAAAGAGAATAGAGATACCAGAGAGCCAAGCATGTGGACACATCCTCTATGACTTCCCTGTGTCTGATTATTGGTCTCTATCGAGAGCTTAACAGCTGGATTACCGCTACAGGGCTGCACAAACACTAACAATACGTTATCATGTCACTGTTATCAAACATCTGGCATCGGGGGAAGAAGGAGAAAAGATATCATCACCAGATTACAATAAAAACTGGTCCTTTTTTATACACCTACTCCTAGTATGCAATTCCTATTAATGCTGCTAAGACTCTCATAGAGCAGCTACAGAGTTGAGAACAGCTGTAAATATTAGACAGCTGCATGCAACAAAGATGGGCGGAGCAATAACATGTTTACAGTACGCACTGCCAATGTCTACATATGATGTATGAAGCAGCACCATACTTTCACCTACCCTCCAACATGACCCCTTCCACACAATACAAAATGCTACGCTCCTGGACTTCCCACCTAATTAATGACTGCAGACACCTGTGTTGAACTAGTGTTATGTTACCAGTGACCATTCCTCGTAAGCTGTCTAGAACTTCAGGCTACGAGGTCTTCAGCCACTAACAACCGCCCGTTGTTCCCTTAGAGATGGTTCGCTCACCGGTACTTAGGAGGCCACCTGGACTTACTGCTCGGAGTAGTAGCAGCTTAAAGGAGTGTCAACTGGAATCCTGAGGTGATTAGAAAGAGTCTTATATAAGGAGAGAAGATTAGACAGTTTCAGAGGTGCGGCTTGGAAGCCGATGGTGTGGTGTGCCAATGGTGCCATTAGTAAACAGTCAAATGATATGCTGTGGCTTTGGAAGCCGATGGTGCGGCAAATGTGCCAACAATACGGCAAATGTGCCAATGCTGGGACTTGTGTGCTGATGGTGCGGCAATAGATGTTAATAGTCAAATGGAGAAGATGTGGTTTTGAGAACCGATGGTGCGGCTTGTGTGCCGATGGAGTGGCAATAGCTGTTAGTAGACAGTTGAATCGTAATGCTGTAGCTTTGAGAGCCGATGGTACGGCAAATGTGCCGATGATGTGGCTTGTGTGCCATTGGAGCGGCAATAGCTGTTAGCCGGCAATTCAAAGTAAATGCTGCAACTTGGAGAGCCGATGGCAGCACAGAGGTGTAGGTGCGGCTTAGAAGCCGTAGAAGAGACTGCAGAGCTGGAAACAGCATGAAAGCTGTTGGTGCGGCAAATGTGCTGAGGGTGCGGCAAGAGCTGATGGTAGGAGAGTTAGTAGTCGGTGCTGCAGCTTGGAGAGCCAATGGCAGCACGGTAGTGTAGATGTGGATTGGAACCCATAGAAGAAGCTGGAGAGCTGGAAACAGCACGGAAGCTGTTGGTGCAGCAAATGTGCTGAAGGTAGGAAGGTAAGTAGCCGTGCAGCGGCTTGGACAGCCGATGGCAGCACGGTGGTATAGATGCGGCTTGGAAGTCATAGGGAAGCTGGAGAGCTGGAGGCGGCACGGAAACCACTTCGGGAAGGACAAAATTTGTACCACGAGGAAGAACAGAACACTGACCATGCAACCAAGCCGATGGAACTCACAGACACGCTATACTCGGCGAGGCGGCAATAGTCCAGTGAGTACAAATAGAAGGAAGCACCAATCACACAGCACTGTGGACGACACGTCATTTTCTGAGGCGTGCCGATCACATAGTGACAGGAGAAACTGAAGTAACCCCGTCCTGACTGGGTAAACTGCTTAAAGGATACAAGTCGTGACCGCGACTTGTAACAGCTAGTTAATAGATGAGGCAGGTTTTTCACCACAGGTGGCTGCAATCATCAATTAAGAGAGAAATCCAGGAGCAGAGCATTTTTTACCGGGTGGAAGGGGTCATGTTGGAGGGTCTGCTATCACAATGCAGAGATTGTAACAGCAGGGGGGGATGAAACTCAGAGGTTGCGGTTAACAAGTGTACTGTATCGTAGGGTGTGGTAAGTGTGGGACTACTGTAGGTGGGAGATAACCAGACAGGCCAAAGCCATTGCAGGAATGGGTTTTGTGTCTACCACTGCCAAACCTATATGAAGAAAATGTATTTTCTAGTTCTAAACCTGCCAATATGTGTATACTTTTCCATGCTGCCTGGCACTGTCTGCAAAGACTAATAGTGTAGAGTGCAGAAGCTTCATCAGCTTTGCAAACATTTAGCCAATCTGGAGCATACTAAACCTGTGTGTGCAAAATCACTTCTGGGATATAGTGAAAGAGAGACCTAGGTGCCACACACAGTGCACTGTGCAGCAGAAAGTGTTGTTTCCCGTTCCATCGATGAGGAATGTCTAACTGGTTACAACTCCTGGGGGTGTGTCCAGCAATACCAGTAGGAATATTTATATATCCTCTCACTCTCTACACTTCCCATTTCCTCCAATCCTTTTCACCAAATTTGCTCAACTATTTGTCTCTTCACTCAGACTCTCTCGCCCCCTCCTTAATACTTTCTCTGTCCTTCCTTTCTCTAACCCCCTTCTTTGTTACCCCCAAAGCCTTTCTCCCCTGTCCCCCACTCTTTCTTTTACACCCCCTTCTCACTGCCACCACCTCTTTCTGTATCAGCCCCACCTTCTGATTTGACTCTCAGAGAAGAATAAGTACTGTGTGCTGTAGAGCAACAGCCATTTTCTTGTAGCTTATATTCCATTTGCTAATAAGCTATAATTACAAGGAGAAGGTGTTCTGCTCACCAGTACACAGATGCAGTTTACTAATTTTACTTCCAGTGTTTCCTTCATGGTTGCTCCATCCACTGACCAACGCTTCCCTGGTTCAGCTTCAGGAAGATTGCCAAATTCCCTCAGGAATCTGGAAGATCACCCACTACTTTGGGAGTATCCTGGTCATTCCAGTATGAGCTGAAGGCTCCTGTTTACACTCCTCAGATGCCTCTGTGGCAGCTAAATATGTAATATGTGATAGCACACTCATAACATTTTGTTATCACATGTAGCAGAAATTTATAGGATATGGAAGACTGTCCCAGCTCAGAGTTACAGCCATTCGTGAAAGCAGAGTTAATAGCAGATAAGTCAGACCCAGTAACATCATGATGACTTAAATTAACCATGATAGAGGAAATGGGTCTGTCTGTCTGTATTACTTGGCATTTTTGTGTGTTTGCAGCTTTTTTAATATTGGGCAATGTGTGCTAGAAATGTGGTCCTCAACTATAAGTGGCCGAATGCACATTATTATAAAGCAAAAACATCTCATTGCTGATACAAAGTGGTTTTTTTTTTTGGGGGGGGGTGACAATATCCATGTACCCCTCTTCTACAAAACAAGGGGCATCCCTTTATTTCATTTTAATGATCTCGCTCTGCAAAACAAAATCTAATTTTTGCACACGTCAGCAAAACTGGATGCAGCAATGCGCCTAGCCTTCACTCATAAGGGAATGCTGTTACTCTTGCAAGTTCCTCTCTCTACCCAGTCGCCGCCATCTTGCTGTCCATATTCCTCATACTCACTGACATCTCCACAATTTCTGCATTGTAAATGACCCCCACTGTGGGCACACTTTAAAATGAGATGGTCATGTATGCTCACCAACTCTACCAGAATGCCTGGGTGAGTCTTGAATTTCGGGGAGATCTCCCGAACGACCATGAGAGCAGAGTCTCACTACTTAAGTCGCAGGGATTGTGCAACCTTCTAATAACCGTATTATGCTGCATGTCTTCAATTCAAATCAAGTCAGTGTCACAGCAGTTTCTTTCCAAAGTAAACAAAATATGTTTCTTTCATCTTCAAAATCTGCATTCAGTGAGAACTACTCAGCATTCGTCACTGATTCTTGCATAGTTCTTGAATCTTTATAAGGTCTGCACAACAGCTGAGCTGTGTTCCATGTAACTAACAATTATATATAACTGAGATAATCTAACTTGTTCTAGGGCTAGGCTGTTGCCCCAATGAGTCACAGTGTCATTGGCTTTGCTGGCTGGTTTAGGCCATCTTGCTTACACTGCCCGTCCTTATGGGGAAACATTTCTCATAGCAGCTGAAAACCCAATACGGCACACAGCTATCAGACAATCAGGTAATTGGTCACCCTGGGACATTTTCAAGGATGTGGTCCCTCCCTCCACCCCCATTGTCTTCGTGGCACGCAGTGATGTCACACTCTCATTACCAAGGAGATTCCAAAACGAGACGTTTATGTTTTTCAGTCTGTTTATTTTAGTTGGGCAAAAATCCACACACTCCAGTGGGAATTCAAATCACTGCTCTTTAGCAGCAAGCTCAGTAAATGTATCCTGCAAGTGGCCTGTGGAGTTAAGGCTGTCCGAGCTTTAATGGTCGGTCATAAGACGTTTCCATTATTCTGCATGAATTAAAAGATTCGGTTTCAGAACTAAGATAACTGCTTCCAATAGTTACATGAGAATAAGAAGATATTTCTCTCCACATGATTCAGCGGACCAAATAGAGGATTCAGAAAAACAAGGGCATGTGTATGCAGGCCTTGATAATTTCCCTGTCTCCTCCATTCCATTTCATTTAGAATAGAGCTGCTGAGTAGAGGATAGACATAGGGGACTACTTATAAAAAATTAGAGCTATTGCGGCAATGACTGTAATTATAAACAGCGCTGAAAAGTTACATTTCACCCGCATTTGTCCAAGAAATATAACAGAAGCAGCTGTCTTTGTAGTTGTGTGCATATGCACAATGGAAAGTTTCACTGTCAAAGAACACTTAAAGTGTGAATAAAAACACATGCATAAATAAGAGTATAATATATATATATATATATATATATATATATATATATATATACACATACACACACGACCGTTCAAAAGTTTGGGGTCACCAAGACAATTTTGTGTTTTACATGAAAACGGACTTTTATTTATCAAATGAGTTGTAAAATGAATAGAACATATAGTCAAGACATTGGCAAGGTATAAATAACGTTTTTTATTTGAAATAATAATTTTGTCCTTCAAACTTTGCTTTTGTCAAAGAATGCTCCTTTTGCAGCAATTACAGCATTGCAGACCTTTAGATTCTAGCTGTTAATTTGTTGAGGTAATCTGAAGAAATGTCACCCCACGCTTCCTGAAGCACCTCCCACAAGTTGGATTGGCTTGATGGGCACTTCTTGCATACCATAAGGTCAAGCTGCTCCCACAACAGCTCAATGGAGTTGAGGTCTGGTGACTGTGCTGGCCACTCCATTACGGACAGAATACCAGCTGCCTGCTTTTTCCCTAAATAGTTCTTGCATAATTTGGAGGTGTGCTTTGGGTCATTGTCCTGTTGGAGGAGGAAATTGGCTCCAATCAAGCGCTGTCCACAGGGTATGGCATGGCGTTGCAAAACTTGAGTGATAGCCTTCCTTATTCAAAATCCCTTTTACCTTGTACAAATCTCCCACTTTACCAGCACCAAAGCAGCCCCAGACCATCACATTACCTCCACCATGCTTGACAGATGGCATCAGGCACTCTTACAGCATCTTTTCACTTGTTCTGCATCTCACAAATCTTCTTCTGTGTGATCCAAACACCTCAAAATTCGATTTGTCTGTCCACAACACTTTTTTCCAAACTTCCTCTGTCCAATGTCTATGTTCTTTTGCCCATATTAATCTTTTCCTTTTATTAGCCAGTCTCAGATATGGCTTTTTCTTTGCCACTCTGCCTAAAAGGCCTGCATCCTCGTGTAGCCTCTTCACTGTAGATTTTGCGGGTACCATTTAATGAAGCTGCCAGTTGAGGACTTGTGAGGCATCTATTTCTGAAACTAGAGACACTAATATACTTGTCTTCTTGCACAGTTGTGCATCGGGGCCTCCCACTTCTCTTTCTACTCTGGTTAGAGCCTGTTTATGCTGTTCTCTGAAAGGAGTAGTACACACCGTTGTAGGAAATGTTCAGTTTCTTGGCAATTTCTCGCATGGAATAGCCTTCATTTCTAAGAACAAGAATAGACTGTCGAGTTTCACATGAAAGTTCTCTTTTTCTAGCCATTTTGAGTGTATAATCGAACCCACAAATGTGATGCTCCAAAATAATCAACTAGCTCAAAGGAAGGCCAGTTTTATAGCTTCTCTAATGAGCAAACCCGTTTTCAGCTGTGCTAACATAATTGCACAAGGGTTTTCAAGGGTTTTCTAATCATCCATTAGTCTTCTAACGCGCTTAGCAAACACAATGTACCATTAGAACACTGGAGTGATGGTTGCTGGAAATGGGCCTCCATACACCTATGTAGATATTCCTTTAAAAAACAGACGTTTGCAGCTAGTATAGTCATTTACCACATTAACAATATATAGAGTGTATTTCAGATTAATTTAATGTTATCTTCATTGAAAGAAACAGAAATTTTCTTATTTTTGACAGAAAAGCACCCCAAACATTCGAACGGTAGTATATATATATATATATATATATATATATATACCTCATATATATATATATATTAGATCTAGCTGTCTCCCTATCTACAGTGTATATTTATATATTATATATAAATATAGTATCATATTATGTTTGTTGCACGGGTTGGGTATGGGATCCTGACGGGCAGGATGCCGACGGTCAAAATACAGACAGCATTATCCCGACAGTCAGTATCCTGACAGATTCCTTAAAGTATAATAACCCTTACCCTAACCCACCCCTCCCGCAGGCTAACCCAAACCCACTCCTCCTGCAGCCTAACCCTAACCCTCCTGTCCCGCAGAATAACCCTAACCCTCCCATCCCATCCCACAGCCTAACCCTAACCGTTCTGTCCTGGAGCCTAGCCCTAACCCTCCTGACCCGCAGCCTAATCCTCCGGTTCCGTAGCCTAGCCCTAACCCTTCTGTCCCGCAGTCTAACCCTAACCCTCCCATACCGCAGCCTAGCCCAAACCCTCACGTCCCGCAGCCTAACTCTCCTGTCCCGCAGCCTAACCCTAACCCTCCCGTCCCGCAGCCTAGCCCTAACCCTCACATCCCGCAGCCTAACCCTCCCATCCCGCAGCCTAACCCACCCCTCCTACAGTCTAACCCTAATCCTCCCGTCCTGCAGCCTAGCCCTAACCCTGACATCCCGTTGCCTAGCCCTAACCCAGACATCCCACAGCCTAACCCTCCCATTCCGCAGCCTAACCCTAACCCTCCCGTCCCACAGCCTAGCCCTAACCCTCACATCCCGCAGCCTAACCCTCACATCCCGCAGCCTAACCCTATCCCTCCCGTCCCGCAGTCTAACCCTCACATCCTGCAGCCTAGCCCTCCCGTCCCGCAGCCTAGCCCTAACCCTGACATCCCGCAGCCTAACCCTCTTGTCCCGCAGCCTAGCCCTAACCCTCCCGTCCCGCAGCCTAGCCCTAACCCTCGCATCCCGCAGCCTAACACTCCCGTCCCGCAGCCTAACCCTATCCCTCCCGCCCCGCAGTCTAACCCTAACCCTCCCATCCTGCAGCCTAACCCTATCTCTCCCGTCCCACAGCCTAGCCCTATCTTTCCCGTCCCACAGCCTAGCCTTAACCCTCCCATCCCGCAGCCTAAGCCCTAAACCTCCCATCCTGCAGTCTAGCCCTAACCCTCCCATCCTGCAGCCTAACCCTCCCGTCCCGCAGCCTAACCCTATCCCTCCCGTCCCGCAGCCTAGCCCTAACCCTCCCATCCTGCAGCCTAACCATATCCCTCCCGTCCCGCAGCCTAGCCCTAACCCTCCCATCCTGCAGCCTAGCCCTATCTTTCCCATCCCGCAGCCTAGCCCTATCTCTCCCGTCCCGCAGCCTAACTCTAACCCTCCGAATAGATCTACTGACAGCGCTCCAGAAGACTATAACCTCATTACATTAATAGATTGGGCAAAGCAAAATCAATCCATTTTGCAGGGGAAAAAACACCCATTCCCACAGGAAAAGGACTATTCGTCCGCAACATATATCCCATAATCTCCATAAACTTGTATGTCAGAGCAGAGATGGAGCAAAATAGAACATACTCTACTTTACCCCAAACCTGCTCTGTCATCCACCTTGTAATGAAAGCTGTGTGCAGTGAACTGGCATCTCTCCATAGAGATCAATGATCTCTATGTAGATTACATCTCTCCTCCATTTACTATTAAAAACATAATGTAACAGAAATGGAACTAATTAACGTCCATGTGTGCAGGCTTTTCATCACTTCAGTTCTGCTGCAGAACATTGCAATGCAGCGTATATATGTCAAAGTTCTCATCATAACATTGATGGAACCCGTGATGCCCTAAGAATGCAAACATGAATCTTGGGTATTTATTAAATGCCAAGCTTTGCTACAAGAGTCTATTAATTGTATTTTGTTTCCAAAGTACTCATGATTAAGTGACTAACTCACAGGAGGAATGCTGAGGGGACAAGAAATATCACACAGGCACAACAAAGGCAGCAATGGTTTGTAGACAAAAAGCAAATATTGTTGTTAGAATTAACTTTGGCTGTGGCGTTTTAGTAAAAAAAAAAAATCTGAAATCCCAAATTTAGAAAAGTGGGTGTGGATTTTAAGTACATATCTCCTGTGAAAACAAAACTTTGCCTTTGGACTGTCTGTGTATTTATTGTTACTAATGTCTTTTACATTGTTATCAGCATTGTTTTGGCTACATTGCTGTTACTTTAAAAGCCAAAATTCCTTGATGTAGATCAGTAGGAGTAAGATTTTGGACTTAAAAATATGTTCTCTTGCTAAGGTGCACTACAAGGGCAAGAAGTACTTAAAATGTATCATTTTATGGATATCTATTAAATTAATTAACTCAATTCTACAAAGTTTTAAATGAAAAAAACAATGTAATGAAATTGATAAAATGATAAAGAAATACAAATTGCTTACATGCACACACACACGGGTGATCTTCTTTATAAGGTAAGAAAATGTACTGTTGTGTTATCCCTTAAGAAAGTTTTTTAATAAAACTGAAATGTCAGAACTTTTTTTGCAGTAACACTGCAAAACTGCCTATCTTGTGAGCTTTTTCTGAAGTTGCTTATTGGGCTTCTGATTAATACCGTTTTCCTGCAGCTGAGTGCCAGATGTTTATCTTGCTGTTTTTTTCTGGTCCGTATTTTGCCTTCACCTGTAGCTTCCTTGTTTTTGGTTTCCGGACAACCTTTCAACCTATCACTGTTTGCTCTATAGACCATGATGCCGTGAGACCGATGACATCATTGCGCTCGGCATGATCCACACAGGTGATCCGGCGCCATGGACAGTTTGGTGGGGGATTAAGATGATACATTTTGTTTGTGCATGCACCCTGACAAAATGTCTAACTAAACATTGAAACGTTCATATAGTCCTTGCTGGCTGGTTTCTTTTTCTTGCACTGAGTGCACATGGAGAGCAGGGGCGTATCTACCCAGTGGCCAGGATGGCACTCGCCAGGGGCGCCGACCAAAGGGGGGGCGCCGCCCGGCAGAGCCACCAGTAGCCAAGGGGTGGACAAGTCCCCTGGCCCCACAAGTGTAAGGCAGACTGCAGTGATAGCGGTCTGCCCTACACCGTTTACAAACACGCAGCCGCCAGCAGCGGCTGTGTGTTTGTAATAGCAGCCAGCCAATGAGAGTCAGACAGACTCTCATTAGCTGCTGTGTCGTCCGCGGAGGGAGCCGGCTGGAGCTCACTAATGAGCTCCGTGTGCCGGCTCCCCCCGCAGCATGTGATGGGAGAGACGTCATACGTCATGACGTCTCTCCCATGCAGGAGAAGAGCGTCCGGGACTCAGAGCGGACAGCGGCAGTCGTGTCAGGAGCGTGGATCAGGTAAGTTGAATTTTTTTTGTTCTTTGTGTGTTTGTGTGTGATGCCTGGCACTACGGGGGGGGCACTGAAATAGGGGGTGGCCGCTACTGGGGGCACTTTATGGGGGGGGTGCCTGCTACTGGGGGCACAGTATAGGAGTGGCCACTACTGGGGGCAAGTTAGGGGGTTGTCCACTACTGGGGGCACTGTATAGGGGGGACTACCACTGGGGGCACTGTATAGGGGGGGACTACTACTGGGGGGCACTGTGTGCGGGGGACTACTACTGGGGAGCACTGTATAGGGGGCTACTACTGGGGGCAATGTATAGGGGGGGCTACTACTGGGGGCAATGCAGCATAGGGGGGATTACTACTGGGGGTTTACTATTGGGGGCACTGCATAGGGGCGCCAGGGGCCAGGGGCGCTTGGATCACTAGATACACCCCTGGTGGAGAGTGGATCTCTGAATGTACCTGCTCCCCCTGTAGAGTGTTGTTATTATATATAAATAACAACGTTCAATCGGCGGCACTCAAGTCATAAATATATATTTAGGTATACAGCAAGTTGTTACAGCAATGCTTCAGGCAGCTATGTGACATTATACATACACATATATATACATATATACATATGTGTGTTGCATTTTCTAATTATGTAATTTCACCCCTCCATTATGCATTACAGTTATATTTTCTTCAAATAAATGGATTTGAACTTTAATAAAGGTCATCAATGAAGTCGCATTCACAAAATAAACAGTTCATTCCCCTGCCATATAGCCTTGATTATGAGTCACTCGCTAGTTTCTGATTTTTCTTCTTAATGTGCAGCAACGTTTATAGTTTTCATTCAAATATCGATCAATCATCTAATTATACATTTAAAGATTTTGTTTTATAATGTATTATGACTATATATTATATCATATATCTCTATACAATGGTTCTTTCATAGCATTATTAGGTGGAGTCAGGCACTGCGACAAGGGGGACTAGGGGCAACCCGTGCTGGGCCCTGTGGTTCTGAGGGGCCCCGAGTGCTCAGGGGCACAGAATATACCTCTCTGCTGTGGGTCCGCGGCTTGTGTAAAAACTCCCCCCATCAAACTTAAACTGCATCGCCCAGCCGGCCGGCCCTGGCCCCCGTCTCCCTCACTTGTTATACATACACTGTGTGTGGGCTGTGGTCGCCGCCGCTGGAGATCGGATGTTTACGTATAACGTTATGCGCGGCATCATGACATCATTCCCATGATGCAGCGCAGCTGTGACGGCCCTCCACCCTGGCCTCCTTTGACATCCACCGAGGAGCGGGCGCCAGGCTCAGCAGGGAGTCCAGCTGGACAGGAGCCAATTAATCACCGACACCCGCCGCTGCCCGGCACACAGAAAGCAACCTCCAGCTGTAGGGTCTGGCTGGGCTGCACCGTCCTGCCCTGGTCCTCCACTGTGCACTGTCTGTCCCAGTGTTGGGGTAAGTCAGTGACATCATGATTGACAGACAATATACATCTTACTAAGATTGACAGTGCAGTGTGTCCCCTTAATTACACATATAAGCAGCTCTATATATATATATATTATATATATATATATATCTAGATAGATTAGATAGATCTAGAATATACATATAGAGAGAGAGAGAGAGAGAGAGAAACCTATATATATTAGGGGTGTGCACCGGCCACTTTTCGTGTTTTGTGTTTTGGTTTTGGATCTGGATCTTTCTTCGTGTTTTGGATCTGGATTGGTTTTGCCAAAACCACCCTTCCGTGTTTTGGGTTCTGGGTTTTGTGTTTTGGATCTGTATTTTTTTGAAAAAAAGCATAAAAACAGCTAAAATCACAGAATTTGTAGGTTTTTCTGCTCCTATGCTATTATTAACCTCAATAACCTTAATTTCCACTCATTTCCAGTCTATTCTGAACACCTCACACCTCACAATAGTGTTTTTATGTCCAAAAGGTTGCACCGAGGTAGCTGGATGACTATGCTAAGCGACACGAGTGGGCGGCACAAACACGTGACCCATCTAGGAGTGACACTGCAGTGGCAGGCAGGATGGCAGTTAGAAAAACTAGGCCCCAAACTGTACATAATGCAAAGAAAAAAAGAGGTGCAAGATGGAATTGTCCTTGGGCCCTCCCACCCACCCTTATGTTGTATAAACAGGACATGCACACTTTAACAAATCAATCATTTCAGCGCCAGGGTCTGCCACACAACTGTGGCTGAAATGATTGGTTCGTTTGGGCCCCCACAAAACAAGCTGGCAATTAATGTGTCCCTGCACAAACTGGCTCTACGGAGGCAAGATGTCATCCTCATCCTCCTCATCCACCGATTCCTCACCCTCTTCAGTGTGTACATCCTCATCCTCACAAAGTATTAACTCGTCCCCACTTGAATCCACCACCACAGGTCCCTCTGTACCTTCTGGAGGCTGGTCTCCCTGGAAGAGCTGATAATTCATTTTGATGAACATCATCTTCTCCACATTCTGTGGAAGCAACCTCCTACGCCTTTCGCTGACAAGGTTCCCGGCTGCACTAAACACTCTTTCGGAGTACACACTGGAGGGGGGGCAACTCAGGTAAAATAGAGCCAGTTTGTACAGGGGCCTCCAAATTGCCTCTTTTTCCTGCCAGTACAGGTATGGACTGTCTGACATGCCTACTTGGATGCTGTCACCGATGTAATCCTCCACCATTCTGTCAATGGTGACAGTATCATATGCAGTGACAGTAGACATGTCAGAAATTGTTGCCAGGTCCTTCAGTCCGGACCAGATGTCCAAACTTGGTCCTGCCTGCCCTGCATCACCGCCAGCGGGTTGCTTAGGATACCTAAGTTTTTTCCTGGCAGCCCCAGTTGCGGGAGAAAATGAAGAAGGAGCCGTTGACGTGTCACGTTCCGCTTCAGCTGACAGTGTGTTCACCAGCAGGTCTTTGCACCTCTGCAGGCTTGTGTCGGCCGGAAAGAGAGACACCACATAGGCTTTAAACCTAGGATCGAGCACGGTGGCCAAAATGTAGTGGTCTGATTTCAACAGATTGACCACCCTGGAATCCTGGCAAAGCGAATGAAGGGCTTCATCCACAAGTCCCACATGCCGAGCGGAATCGCTCCGTCTTAGCTCCTCCTTCACTTTCTCCAGCTGCTTCTGCAAAAGCCTGATGAGGGGAATGACCTGACTCAAGCTGGCAGTGTCTGAACTGACTTCACGTGTGGCAAGTTCGAAGGGCTGAAGAACCTTGCACAACACGGAAATCATTCTCCACTGCGCTTGAGTCAGGTGCATACCCCCTCCTTTGCCTATGTCATAGGTGGATGTATAGGCTTGTATGGCCTTTTGCTGCTCCTCCATCCTCTGAAGCATATAGAGGGTTGAGTTCCACCGCGTCACAACCTCTTGCTTCAGGTGATGGCGGGGCAGGTTCAAGAGTGTTTGCTGGCGCTCCAGTCTTCGGCACGCAGTCGCTGAATGGCGAAAGTGGCCAGAAATTTTTCGGGCCACCCAAAGCGTCTCCTGCACGCCCCTGTCGCTTTTCAGAAAATTCTGCACCACCAAGTTTATTGTGTGAGCAAAACATGGGACGTGCTGGAATTTGCCCAGATGTAATGCCCGCACAATATTGGTGGCGTTGTCAGATATCACAAATCCCCAGGAGAGTCTAAGTGGGGTAAGCCACTGGGCGATGATTTCCCTCAGTTTCTCTAAGAGGTTGTCGGCGGTGTGCCTCTTACTGAAACCGGTGATACACAGCGTAGCCTGCCTTGTAACGAGCTGGCGTTTCTGAGATGCTGCTACTGGTGACGCTGCTGCTGTTGCTGCGTAAGGTGATACATCTACCCAGTGGGCTGTCACAGTCATATAGTCCTTAGTCTGCCCTGTTCCACTTGTCCACATGTCCGTGGTTAAGTGGACATTGTGTACAACGGCATTTTTCAGGACACTGAGGACACTTTTTCTGACGTTTCTGTACAGTCTCGGTATCGCCTGCCTAGTGAAGTGGAATCTAGACGGGATTTGGAACCGGGGACACACTACCTCCATCAATTGTCTAAATCCCACTGCACTAATGGCGGATACCGGACGCACGTCTAACACCAACATAGCAGTCAAGGCCTCAGTTATACGTTTTGCTTCAGGATGACTGCTGTCGTACTTCATCCTCCTCGCTAAGGACTGTTGGAGGGTCAATTGTTTAGTAAAAGTAGTGGTGTTCCTACTTCCTCTCTGGGATGATGAACGACTCCCAGCAGCAGCAGCAACAGCAGCAGCGGCAGCAGTAGGCGTAGCAATGCAGGATCCTCCGGAGGAATCCCGGATAGGAGAGTCAGTCATGCCAGTGATATGGCCTGCAGGACTACTTCCGATCCTGACTAAGGAGGAAATTGACGAGGAGGGAGTTGACGGTGTGGTTTGCAGGCGCTTGGATACAACAGGACAACGGGATTTAGGTGTCCCTGGACTGCTTACGGTCTGAGCCAAAGTTTCTGAACTTGACAGTAACTTTTTATGAACGCGCTGCAGGTGCCGTATAAGGGAGGATGTTCCTAGGTGGTTGACGTCCCTACCCCTACTTATTTCACCTTTACATATGGTACATATGGCAAGACAGTTGTTGTCCGGATTTGGATAGAAATATTGCCAGACCAAAGAGGTGGAATGTTTGGTCTTCTGCCCAGGCATGACCGTGATGGGCTTTTTCATCCCACGGACAACAACTGTCTCCCCCGGAGCCTGATTTAAACAAACCACATCACCATCAGAATCCTCCTCGCCAACTTCCTCCTCAGCGCCAGCTACACCAGTATCCTCATCCTGTTGTACTTCAACAGTGACATCTTCAATTTGCATATCAGCAAGTGGACTGTGGGTGCTCCTTTCAGCACTTGCAGGGGGCGTGCAAATGGTGGAAAGAGCCACCTCTTCCCGTCCAGTGCTGGGAAGGTCAGGCATCGCAACCACCACCACACTTGGACTCTCTTTGGGGATTTGTGATATCTTCTTAGAAAGCACAGTTCTTCGCTGTGCTTTTGCCAGCTTAACTCTTTTGATTTTTTTAGTGGGAGGAGTGCTTCCATCGTCATGTGAAGCTGAACCACTAGTCATGAACATACTAGGGATCGACCTTAGCCGTTCCTTGCCACTCCGTGTCGTAAATGGCATATTGGCAAGTTTACGTTTCTCTTCAGCTGATTTAAATGTCTTTTTCAAGGTCATTTTCCTGAACTTTGCCATTTGGGATTGTATGTGCCCTCTACTATGACATTGGGCATCGGCCTTGGCAGACGACGTTGATGGCATGTTATCGTCTATGTCATGACTAGTGGCAGCAGCTTCAGCACTAGGAGGAAGTGGTTCTTGATCTTTCTCTATTTTATTTTTATCGGAGAAAGTTTGGTCCTCCATTTATGTTATATCGATTTGATATATACGTGCGGCTAAACACAGAAAATAAATTTTTTTTTGGTTCGGACTGGAGTGTACTTTGTGGGTTACAGCACCCTTTAACGGTCAAGCCAGCCGGCCCTTTACTTATGACACAGGCGCACTCTTGGCACTACTTTGTTGATGCACGTGCGGCTACTGCGCACACAATTCACAAACACAGAAAATAATTTTTTTTTGGTTTGGACTGGAGTGTACTTTGGGGGTTACAGCACCCTTTAACGGTCAAGCCAGCCGGCCCTTTACTTATGACACAGGCGCACGCTTGGCACTACTTTGTTGATGCACGTGCGGCTACTGCGCACACAATTCACAAACACAGAAAATAATTTTTTTTTGGTTTGGACTGGAGTGTACTTTCGGGGGTTACAGCACCCTTTAACGGTCAAGCCAGCCGGCCCTTTACTTATGACACAGGCGCACGCTTGGCACTACTTTGTTGATGCACGTGCGGCTACTGCGCACACAATTCACAAACACAGAAAATAATTTTTTTTTAGGTTTGGACTGGAGTGTACTTTCGGGGGTTACAGCACCCTTAACGGTCAAGCCAGCCGGCCCTTTACTTATGACACAGGCGCACGCTTGGCACTACTTTGTTGATGCACGTGCGGCTACTGCGCACACAATTCACAAACACAGAAAATAATTTTTTTTTGGGTTTGGACTGGAGTGTACTTTCGGGGGTTACAGCACCCTTAACGGTCAAGCCAGCCGGCCCTTTACTTATGACACAGGCGCACGCTTGGCACTACTTTGTTGATGCACGTGCGGCTACTGCGCACACAATTCACAAACACAGAAAATAATTTTTTTTTTGGTTTGGACTGGAGTGTACTTTCGGGGGTTACAGCACCCTTAACGGTCAAGCCAGCCGGCCCTTTACTTATGACACAGGCGAACGCTTGACACTACTTTGTTGATGCACGTGCGGCTACTGCGCACACAATTCACAAACACAGAAAATAATTTTTTTTTGGTTTGGACTGGAGTGTACTTTCAGGGGTTACAGCACCCTTTAACGGTCAAGCCAGCCGGCCCTTTACTTATGACACAGGCGCACGCTTGGCACTACTTTGTTGATGCACGTGCGGCTACTGCGCACACAATTCACAAACACAGAAAATAATTTTTTTTTGGTTTGGACTGGAGTGTACTTTCGGGGGTTACAGCACCCTTTAACGGTCAAGCCAGCCGGCCCTTTACTTATGACACAGGGGCACTCTTGGCACTACTTTGTTGATGCACGTGCGGCTACTGCGCACACAATTCACAAACACAGAAAATAATTTTTTTTTAGGTTTGGACTGGAGTGTACTTTCGGGGGTTACAGCACCCTTAACGGTCAAGCCAGCCGGCCCTTTACTTATGACACAGGCGCACGCTTGGCACTACTTTGTTGATGCACGTGCGGCTACTGCGCACACAATTCACAAACACAGAAAATAATTTTTTTTTGGTTTGGACTGGAGTGTACTTTCGGGGGTTACAGCACCCTTTAACGGTCAAGCCAGCCGGCCCTTTACTTATGACACAGGCGCACGCTTGGCACTACTTTGTTGATGCACGTGCGGCTACTGCGCACACAATTCACAAACACAGAAAATAATTTTTTTTTAGGTTTGGACTGGAGTGTACTTTCGGGGGTTACAGCACCCTTAACGGTCAAGCCAGCCGGCCCTTTACTTATGACACAGGCGCACGCTTGGCACTACTTTGTTGATGCACGTGCGGCTACTGCGCACACAATTCACAAACACAGAAAATAATTTTTTTTTTGGTTTGGACTGGAGTGTACTTTCGGGGGTTACAGCACCCTTAACGGTCAAGCCAGCCGGCCCTTTACTTATGACACAGGCGCACGCTTGGCACTACTTTGTTGATGCACGTGCGGCTACTGCGCACACAATTCACAAACACAGAAAATATATTATTTTTTTAGCACTTGGGGGGAGCACCCCTGATGGACAGAGCACCCCCTGGACAACACTACAGCACCCCTTTAGGACTGGGACACTGCACAGGACTTTGGAACTGACTGCACAACACAGTCCAGCCAGCCCCTATGGACTTTGAAGTAGTGGACACAGCCCCTATTAACAACAGCAGCACAGCACAACACAGCCAGCCCCTATGGACTTTGAAGTAGTGGACAACAGCAGCACTACACTACACTACACTACACAGCACTAACTCCCACCCTCCCTCTTCACTGTCCACAGCCGAGTGAGAAAATGGCGCCGACGCGGGTACCTTATATAGGATCCAAAACCCGCGAGACTCGGAAGGCGGGATGATGACGTTTTGCCTCGATGTCAGATCCGAGTCAGGCGGGAAAAGTCGAGCCTGACTCGGATCGGACTCGGATCGGGGGGGCTCGGGGGGGTTCGGATTTCAGAAATCCGAACCCGCTCACCCCTAATATATATATATGGGGTGTGCACCGGCCACTTTTCGTGTTTTGTGTTTTGGTTTTGGATCTGGATCTTTCTTCGTGTTTTGGATCTGGATTGGTTTTGCCAAAACCACCCTTCCGTGTTTTGGGTTCTGGGTTTTGTGTTTTGGATCTGTATTTTTTTGAAAAAAAGCATAAAAACAGCTAAAATCACAGAATTTGTAGGTTTTTCTGCTCCTATGCTATTATTAACCTCAATAACCTTAATTTCCACTAATTTCCAGTCTATTCTGAACACCTCACACCTCACAATAGTGTTTTTATGTCCAAAAGGTTGCACCGAGGTAGCTGGATGACTATGCTAAGCGACACGAGTGGGCGGCACAAACACGTGACCCATCTAGGCGTGAAACTGCAGTGGCAGACAGGATGGCAGTTTGAAAAACTAGGCCCCAAACTGTACATAATGCAAAGAAAAAAAAGAGGTGCAAGATGGAATTGTCCTTGGGCCCTCCCACCCACCCTTATGTTGTATAAACAGGACATGCACACTTTAACAAACCAATCATTTCAGCGCCAGGGTCTGCCACACAACTGTGGCTGAAATGATTGGTTCGTTTGGGCCCCCACAAAACAAGCTGGCAATTAATCTGTCCCTGCACAAACTGGCTCTACGAAGGCAAGATGTCATCCTCATCCTCCTCATCCACCGATTACTCACCCTCTTCAGTGTTGTGTACATCCTCATCCTCACAGAGTATTAATTTGTCCCCGCTGGAACCACAGGTCCCTCTGTACATTCTGGAGGCTGGTCTCCCTGGAAGAGTTGATAATTCATTTTATGAACATCATCTTCTCCACATTTTGTGGAAGCAACCTCCTACGCCTTTCGCTGACAAGGTTCCCGGCTGCACTAAACACTCTTTCGGAGTACACACTGGAGGGGGGGCAACTCAGGTAAAATAGAGCCAGTTTGTACAGGGACCTCCAAATTGCTTCTTTTTCCTGCCAGTACAGGTACGGACTGTCTGACATGCCTACTTGGATGCTGTCACCGATGTAATCCTTTAACAGACAGACGCACGCTTGTCGCTGCTGCTTTGAGGATGCAAGTGCGGCTACAGCCCACACAATTCACAAAGACAGTAAAAAAAAGAAGAATATTTTTATTGTTTGTGGAGCGCACTTTGAGGGTTACACCACCCTTTAACAGACAGACGCACGCTTGTCGCTGCTGCTTTGAGGATGCAAGTGCGGCTACAGCCCACACAATTCACAAAGACAGAAAAAAGAAGAAGAATATTTTTATTGTTTGTGTAGCACACTTTGAGGGTGTCACCACCCTTTAACAGACAGACGCACGCTTGTCGCTGCTGCTTTGAGGACAGTATCATATGCAGTGACAGTAGACTTGTCAGAAATTGTTGGCATGTCCTTCAGTCCGGACCAGATGTCCAAACCAGCCCTTGACTTATGACACAGGCGCACGCTTGGCGCTGCTACTATGTTGATGCACGTGCGGCTACATCGCACACAAGTCACAAACACATAAAAAAAATAGTTTTTTATTTTTTGGAGCACTTTGAGAGTTACACCACCCTTTAACAGACAGACGCACGCTTGTCGCTGCTGCTTTGAGGATGCAAGTGCGGCTACAGCCCACACAATTCACAAAGACAGAAAAAAAAGAACAATATTTTTATTGTTTGTGTAGCACACTTTGAGGGTGTCACCACCCTTTAACAGACAGACGCACGCTTGTCGCTGCTGCTTTGAGGACAGTATCATATGCAGTGACAGTAGACTTGTCAGAAATTGTTGGCACGTCCTTCAGTCCGGACCAGATGTCCAAACCAGCCCTTGACTTATGACACAGGCGCACGCTTGGCGCTGCTACTATGTTGATGCACATGTGGCTACATCGCACACAAGTCACAAACACATAAAAAAAATAGTTTTTTATTTTTTGGAGCACTTTGAGGGTTACACCACCCTTTAACAGACAGACGCACGCTTGTCGCTGCTGCTTTGAGGATGCAAGTGCGGCTACAGCCCACACAATTCACAAAGACAGAAAAAAGAAGAAGAATATTTTTATTGTTTGTGTAGCACACTTTGAGGGTGTCACCACCCTTTAACAGACAGACGCACGCTTGTCGCTGCTGCTTTAAGGATGCAGGTGCGGCTACAGCCCACACATTTCACAAAGACAGAAAAAAAAAGAACAATATTTTTATTGTTTGTGTAGCACACTTTGAGGGTGTCACCACCCTTTAACAGACAGACGCACGCTTGTCGCTGCTGCTTTAAGGATGCAGGTGCGGCTACAGCCCACACATTTCACAAAGACCGAAAAAAAAAGAACAATATTTTTATTGTTTGTGTAGCACACTTTGAGGGTGTCACCACCCTTTAACAGACAGACGCACGCTTGTCGCTGCTGCTTTGAGGATGCAGGTGGAATCTAGACGGGATTTGGAACCGGGGACACACTACCTCCATCAATTGTCTAAATCCCACTGCACTAACGGCGGATACCGGACGCACGTCTAACATCAACATAGCAGTCAAGGCCTCAGTTATACGTTTTGCTTCAGGATGACGGCTGTCGTACTTCATCCTCTTTGCTAGGGACTGTTGGAGGGTCAATTGTTTAGTAAAAGTAGTGATGTTCCTACTTCCTCTCTGGGATGATGAACAACTCCCAGCAGCAGCAACAGCACTAGGAGGAAGTGGTTCTTGATCTTTCCCTATTTTATTTTTATCGGAGAAAGTTTGGTCCTCCATTTATGTTATATTGATATATACGTGCGGCTAAAGCGCACACAAACACAGAAAATATTTTTTTATTTTTGCTGGAGAGTAGTGCACTTTGTGGGTTACACCACCCTTTAAGAAATGAGCCAGCCGGCTCTTTACTTATGGGACACAGGCGCACGCTTCGCGCTGCTCCTTTGTTGATGCACGTGCAGCCACAGTGCACACAAGTCACAAACACAGAAAATATATATTTTTTTGGTTTGGACTGGAGTGTACTTTGGGGGTTACAGCACCCTTTAACGGTCAAGCCAGCCGGCCCTTTACTTATGACACAGGCGCACGCTTGGCACTACTTTGTTGATGCACGTGCGGCTACTGCGCACACAATTCACAAACACAGAAAATAATTTTTTTTTTGATTTGGACTGGAGTGTACTTTGGGGGTTGCAGCACCCTTTAACAATCAAGCCAGCCGGCCCTTTACTTATGACACAGGCGCACGCTTGGCACTACTTTGTTGATGCACGTGCGGCTACTGCGCACACAATTCACAAACACAGAAAATATAATTTTTTTTGGTTTGGACTGGAGTGTACTTTGGGGGTTACAGTACCCTTTAACGGTCAAGCCAGCCGGCTCTTTACTTATGACACAGGCGCACGCTTGGCACTACTTTGTTGATGCACGTGCGGCTACTGCGCACACAATTCACAAACACAGAAAATAATTTTTTTTTTGGTTTGGACTGGAGTGTACTTTCAGGGGTTACAGCACCCTTTAACGGTCAAGCCAGCTGGCCCTTTACTTATGACACAGGCGCATGCTTGGCACTACTTTGTTGATGCACGTGCGGCTACTGCGCACACAATTCACAAACACAGAAAATATTTTTTTTTTGGTTTGGACTGGAGTGTACTTTCGGGGGTTACAGCACCCTTTAACGGTCAAGCCAGCTGGCCCTTTACTTATGACACAGGCGCACGCTTGGCACTACTTTGTTGATGCACGTGCGGCTACTGCGCACACAATTCACAAACACAGAAAATAATTTTTTTTTTGGTTTGGACTGGAGTGTACTTTGGAGGTTACAGCACCCTTTAACGGTCAAGCCAGCCGGCCCTTTACTTATGACACAGGCGCACGCTTGGCACTACTTTGTTGATGCACGTGCGGCTACTGCGCACACAATTCACAAACACAGAAAATATATTATTTTTTTAGCCCTTGGGGGGAGCACCCCTGATGGACAGAGCACCCCCTGGACAACACTACAGCACCCCTATAGGACTGGGACACTGCACAGGACTTTGGAGTGGACACAGCCCCTATGGAGAACTGACTGCACAACACAGTCCAGCCAGCCCCTATGGACTTTGAAGTAGTGGACACAGCCCCTATTAACAACAGCAGCACAGCACAACACAGCCAGCCCCTATGGACTTTGAAGTAGTGGACAACAGCAGCACTACACTACACTACACAGCCCTAACTCCCACCCTCCCTCTTCACTGTCCACAGCCGAGTGAGAAAATGGCGCCGACGCGGGTACCTTATATAGGATCCAAAACCCGCGAGACTCGGAAGGCGGGATGATGACGTTTTGCCTCGATTTCAGATCCGAGTCAGGCGGGAAAAGTCGAGCCTGACTCGGATCGGACTCGGATCGGGGGGCTCGGGGGGGTTCGGATTTCAGAAATCCGAACCCGCTCACCCCTAATATATATATATATATATATATATATATAAATATATATATACAGTCAGGTGCATAAATATTGGGACATTGACAGAATTTTCATATTTTGGCCTCTATTCACCACCACAATAGCTTTGAAATGAAACAAACAAGATATGCTTTAACTGCAGACTTTCATATTTAATTTGAGGGTAATTACATCCAGATCAGGTGAACGGTGTAGGAATTACAACGGTTTCTATATGTGCCTCCCACTTTTTAAGGGGCCAAAAGTAATGGGACAAACTAAACAATCCTAAATCTAACTTTCACTTTTTAATACTTTGTTGCAAATCCTTTGCAGGCAATTACAGCCTGAAGTCTGGAACGCATAGACATCACCAGACGCTGGGTTTCATCCCTGGTGATGCTCTGCCAGTCCTCTACTGTAAATGTCTTCAGTTCCTGCTTGTTCTTGGGGCATTTTCCCTTCAGTTTTGTCTTCATCAAGTGAAATGCATGCTCAATCGGATTCAGGTCAGGGAATTGACTTGGCTATTGCATAACATTCCACTTTTTAGCCTTAAAAAACTCTGGTTGCTTTTGTAGTATGCTTCGGGTCATTGTCCATCTGCACTGTGAAGCGCCGTCCAATGAGTTGTGAAGCATTTGACTGAATATGAGCATATAATATTGCCCGAAACACTTCAGAATTCATTCTGCTGCTTTTGTCAGCAGTCACATCATCAATAAATACAAGGGAACCAGTTCCATTGGCAGCTATACATGCCCACGCCATGACACTACCACCACCATGCTTCACTGATGAGGTGGTATGTTTTGGATCATGAGCAGTTCCTTTCCTTGTCCATACTCTTCTCTTCCCATCACTCTGGTACAAGTTGATCTTTGTCTCATCTGTCCATAGGATGTTGTTTCAGAACTGTAATGGCTTTTTTAGATGTTGTTTGGCAAACTCTAATCTGGTCTTCCTGTTTTTGAGGCTCACCAATGGTTTACATCTTGTGGTGAACCCTCTATATTCATTCTTGTGACGTTTTCTCTTGATTGTTGACTTTGACACATATACACCAACCTCCTGGAGAGTGTTCTTGATTTGGCCAACTGTTGTGAAGGGGTTTTTCTTCACCAGGGAAATAATTCTTCTGTCATCCTCCACAGTTGTTTTCCGTGGTCTTCTGGGTCTTTTGGTGTTGCTGAGCTCTACAGGTGCGTTCTTTCTTTTTAAGAATGTTCCAAACAGTTCATTTGGCCACACCTAATGTTTTTGCTATCTCTCTGATGGGTTTGTTTTCATTTTTCAGCCTAATGATGGCTTGCTTCACTGATAGCGACAGCTCTTTGGATCTCATATTGAGAGTCGACAGCAACTGATTCCAAATGCAAATGTCACACCTAGAATCAACTCCAGACCTTTTACCTGCTTAATTGATAATGAAATAACAAGGGAATAGACCACACCTGTCCATGAAATAGCTTTTGAGTTGATAGTCCCATTACTTTTGGCCCCTTAAAAAGTGGGAGGCACATATAGAAACCGTTGTAATTCCTATACCGTTCACCTGATTTGGATGTAATTACCCTCAAATTAAATTTGAAAGTCTGCAGTTAAAGCACATCTTGTTTGTTTAATTTCAAAGCCATTGTGGTGGTGAATAGAGGTCAAAATATGAAAATTCTGTCAATGTCCCAATATTTATGCACCTGACTGTATATATATATATAATATTATGGAGAGTCTGTAATTTTTTTTAATGTGTGATATAATATTCAGAGGCAACTCTAAAGCCGGGTACATACTAGACAATATGTCATCAGATCCGGCGGATCGGGGCGACATATTTGGCACATCATCTAGTGTATACCCGCCATGTTGCTGATGAAGTGCGCTCCCACGCATCGTCAGTGACATCCTCCGTGGGCCCATGTAGGGCCAATGGGCAAAATAGTTAGCGGGGACCATGTTGCCGAATGCAGCATGGCCCTGGCTGTCACTGCTGGTATCGGCAAGGGGTCAGGGTCGAGGGGGGGGCAGAGATATCTGTGTAACTGGCCCCAAGATTTCTGTTGCTGGCCCTGGGTGGAGTGACTGTACAGACAAAGGGGCTTATGTAAATGGTTGAGACTTATGTTGTTGTAGGAAGTCTTATTTTTAAAACAGCAATCATTTTAAAGGCAAAACCAGCTTGGTTTTGCCTTTAAAATGATTGCCACTTTAAAAATATGTGAAGACTTGCAGGAGTTCCCTCAACAGCTGCAAGTCGCAACCTTTAACCTGACAATCTGAAAAGTGCCCGACAATTACAACTACTTGCATAATATTAGATACAGGGCATGAATTAGAGTGCATGAATTAGAGTTTTTGCAGTGGCTTGTGTGAGGATGTTTTCTGGCTATGTTTTTAGATGTATTGAAAAGGATTTTGAAACAATTTGTGTGGGGAATAAAGGACAGTTCAGAGTCAAGGATGGCACCTAGGCAGCGAGCTTGAGGGATGAGTTTGATTGTCGTGTTATCAACAGTGATAGAGATATCAGGTAGGTAACTACTATTCCAAAATCTTGTTTTGGAAAGATTAAGTTTGAGGTAGTGAGATGACATCCAAGATGAAATGGCAAAAAAAAATCGAGTAACCCGGTCCAACATGGATGTTGAGAAATCTAGAGATGATAGATAGATTTCAATATAGTCCACATACAAATGATATAGAAATCTGAAAGAGCTGATAAGTTGCCAAGAGAAGTAGTAAAGAAGATTAAGAAAAGTAGAGTACCTAGGACTGAGCCTTGCAATAATCCAACTGAGGAACCAGAGAGGAGATGGATCCAAAGAAATAAAGAAATAAATAAAGAAATGCTTTGAGGATGCAGGTGGAATCTAGACGGCATTTGGAACCGGGGACACACTACCTCCATCAATTGTCTAAATCCCACTGCACTAACGGCGGATACCGGACGCACGTCTAACACCAACATAGCAGTCAAGGCCTCAGTTATACGTTTTGCTTCAGGATGACTGCTGTCGTACTTCATCCTCTTCGCTAGGGACTGTTGGAGGGTCAATTGTTTAGTAAAAGTAGTGATGTTCCTACTTCCTCTCTGGGATGATGAACAACTCCCAGCAGCAGCAACAGCACTAGGAGGAAGTGGCTCTTGATCTTTCCCTATTTTATTTTTATCGGAGAAAGTTTGGTCCTCCATTTATGTTATATTGATATATACGTGCGGCTAAAGCGCACACAAACACAGAAAATATTTTTTTATTTTTGCTGGAGAGTAGTGCACTTTGTGGGTTACACCACCCTTTAAGAAATGAGCCAGCCGGCTCTTTACTTATGGGACACAGGCGCACGCTTCGCGCTGCTCCTTTGTTGATGCACGTGCAGCCACAGTGCACACAAGTCACAAACACAGAAAATATATTTTTTTTGGTTTGGACTGGAGTGTACTTTGGGGGTTACAGTACCCTTTAACGGTCAAGCCAGCCGGCCCTTTACTTATGACACAGGCGCACGCTTGGCACTACTTTGTTGATGCACGTGCGGCTACTGCGCACACAATTCACAAACACAGAAAATATTATTTTTTTTGGTTTGGACTGGAGTGTACTTTGGGGGTTACAGTACCCTTTAACGGTCAAGCCAGCCGGCCCTTTACTTATGACATAGGCGCACGCTTGGCACTACTTTGTTGATGCACGTGCGGCTATAATTCACAAACACAGAAAATATTTTTTTTTTTGGTTTGGACTGGAGTGTACTTTGGGAGTTACAGCACCCTTTAACGTTCAAGCCAGCTGGCCCTTTACTTATGACACAGGCGCACGCTTGGCACTACTTTGTTGATGCACGTGCGGCTACTGCGCACACAATTCACAAACACAGAAAATATAATTTTTTGGGTTTGGACTGGAGTGTACTTTGGGGGTTACAGCACCCTTTAACGGTCAAGCCAGCCGGCCCTTTACTTATGACACAGGCGCACGCTTGGCACTACTTTGTTGATGCACGTGCGGCTACTGCGCACACAATTCACAAACACAGAAAATAATTTTTTTTTTGGTTTGGACTGGAGTGTACTTTGGGGGTTACAGCACCCTTTAACGGTCAAGCCAGCCGGCCCTTTACTTATGACACAGGCGCACGCTTGGCACTACTTTGTTGATGCACGTGCGGCTACTGCGCACAGAATTCACAAACACAGAAAATATTTTTTTTTTTGGTTTGGACTGGAGTGTACTTTGGGGGTTACAGCACCCTTTAACGGTCAAGCCAGCCGGCCCTTTACTTATGACACAGGCGCACGCTTGGCACTACTTTGTTGATGCTCGTGCGGCTACTGCGCACACAATTCACAAACACAGAAAATAATTTTTTTTTTGGTTTGGACTGGAGTGTACTTTGGGGGTTACAGCACCCTTTAACGGTCAAGCCAGCCGGCCCTTTACTTATGACACAGGCGCACGCTTGGCACTACTTTGTTGATGCACGTGCGGCTACTGCGCACACATTTCACAAACACAGAAAATATATTTTTTTTTGGTTTGGACTGGAGTGTACTTTCGGGGGTTACAGCACCCTTTAACGGTCAAGCCAGCCGGCCCTTTACTTATGACACAGGCGCACGCTTGGCACTACTTTGTTGATGCACGTGCGGCTACTGCGCACACAATTCACAAACACAGAAAATAATTTTTTTTTTGGTTTGGACTGGAGTGTACTTTCGGGGGTTACAGCACCCTTAACGGTCAAGCCAGCCGGCCCTTTACTTATGACACAGGCGCACGCTTGGCACTACTTTGTTGATGCACGTGCGGATACTGCGCACACAATCCACAAACACAGAAAATAATTTTTTTTTGGTTTGGACTGGAGTGTACTTTCAGGGGTTACAGCACCCTTTAACGGTCAAGCCAGCTGGCCCTTTACTTATGACACAGGCGCACGCTTGGCACTACTTTGTTGATGCACGTGCGTCTACTGTGCACACAATTCACAAACACAGAAAATAATTTTTTTTTTGGTTTGGACTGGAGTGTACTTTCGGGGGTTACAGCACCCTTAACGGTCAAGCCAGCCGGCCCTTTACTTATGACACAGGCGCATGCTTGGCACTACTTTGTTGATGCACGTGCGGCTACTGCGCACACAATTCACAAACACAGAAAATAATTTTTTTTTTAGTTTTTACTGGAGTGTACTTTGGGGGTTACAGCACCCTTTAACGGTCAAGCCAGCCAGCCCTTTACTTATGACACAGGCGCACGCTTGGCACTACTTTGTTGATGCACGTGCGGCTACTGCGCACACAATTCACAAACACAGAAAATATATTATTTTTTTAGCCCTTGGGGGGAGCACCCCTGATGGACAGAGCACCCCCTGGACAACACTACAGCACCCCTTTAGGACTGGGACACTGCACAGGACTTTGGAGTGGACACAGCCCCTATGGAGAACTGACTGCACAACACAGTCCAGCCAGCCCCTATGGACTTTGAAGTAGTGGACACAGCCCCTATTAACAACAGCAGCACAGCACAACACAGCCAGCCCCTATGGACTTTGAAGTAGTGGACAACAGCAGCACTACACTACACTACACTACACAGCCCTAACTCCCACCCTCCCTCTTCACTGTCCACAGCCGAGTGAGAAAATGGCGCCGACGCGGGTACCTTATATAGGATCCAAAACCCGCGAGACTCGGAAGGCGGGATGATGACGTTTTGCCTCGATTTCAGATCCGAGTCAGGCGGGAAAAGTCGAGCCTGACTCGGATCGGACTCGGATCGGGGGGCTCGGGGGGGTTCGGATTTCAGAAATCCGAACCCGCTCACCCCTAATATATATATATATATATATATATATATAAATATATATATACAGTCAGGTGCATAAATATTGGGACATTGACAGAATTTCATATTTTGGCCTCTATTCACCACCACAATAGCTTTGAAATGAAACAAACAAGATATGCTTTAACTGCAGACTTTCAGATTTAATTTGAGGGTAATTACATCCAAATCAGGTGAACGGTGTAGGAATTACAACGGTTTCTATATGTGCCTCCCACTTTTTAAGGGGCCAAAAGTAATGGGACAAACTAAACAATCCTAAATCTAACTTTCACTTTTTAATACTTTGTTGCAAATACTTTGCAGGCAATTACAGCCTGAAGTCTGGAACGCATAGACATCACCAGACGCTGGGTTTCATCCCTGGTGATGCTCTGCCAGTCCTCTACTGTAAATGTCTTCAGTTCCTGCTTGTTCTTGGGGCATTTTCCCTTCAGTTTTGTCTTCATCAAGTGAAATGCATGCTCAATCGGATTCAGGTCAGGGAATTGACTTGGCTATTGCATAACATTCCACTTTTTAGCCTTAAAAAACTCTGGTTGCTTTTGTAGTATGCTTCGGGTCATTGTCCATCTGCACTGTGAAGCGCCGTCCAATGAGTTGTGAAGCATTTGACTGAATATGAGCATATAATATTGCCCGAAACACTTCAGAATTCATTCTGCTGCTTTTGTCAGCAGTCACATCATCAATAAATACAAGGGAACCAGTTCCATTGGTAGCCATACATGCCCACGCCATGACACTACCACCACCATGCTTCACTGATGAGGTGGTATGTTTTGCATCATGAGCAGTTCCTTTCCTTCTCCATACTCTTCTCTTCCTATCACTCTGGTACAAGTTGATCTTTGTCTCATCTGTCCATAGGATGTTGTTTCAGAACTGTAATGGCTTTTTTAGATGTTGTTTGGCAAACTCTAATCTGGTCTTCCTGTTTTTGAGGCTCACCAATGGTTTACATCTTGTGGTGAACCCTCTATATTCATTCTTGTGACGTTTTCTCTTGATTGTTGACTTTGACACATATACACCTACCTCCTGGAGAGTGTTCTTGATTTGGCCAACTGTTGTGAAGGGGTTTTTCTTCACCAGGGAAATAATTCTTCTGTCATCCTCCACAGTTGTTTTCCGTGGTCTTCTGGGTCTTTTGGTGTTGCTGAGCTCTACAGGTGCGTTCTTTCTTTTTAAGAATGTTCCAAACAGTTCATTTGGCCACACCTAATGTTTTTGCTATCTCTCTGATGGGTTTGTTTTCATTTTTCAGCCTAATGATGGCTTGCTTCACTGATAGCGACAGCTCTTTGGATCTCATATTGAGAGTCGACAGCAACTGATTCCAAATGCAAATGTCACACCTAGAATCAACTCCAGACCTTTTACCTGCTTAATTGATAATGAAATAACAAGGGAATAGACCACACCTGTCCATGAAATAGCTTTTGAGTTGATAGTCCCATTACTTTTGGCCCCTTAAAAAGTGGGAGGCACATATAGAAACCGTTGTAATTCCTATACCGTTCACCTGATTTGGATGTAATTACCCTCAAATTAAATTTGAAAGTCTGCAGTTAAAGCACATCTTGTTTGTTTAATTTCAAAGCCATTGTGGTGGTGAATAGAGGTCAAAATATGAAAATTCTGTCAATGTCCCAATATTTATGCACCTGACTGTATATATATATATAATATTATGGAGAGTCTGTAATTTTTTTTAATGTGTGATATAATATTCAGAGACAACTCTAAAGCCGGGTACATACTAGACAATATGTCATCAGATCCGGCGGATCGGGGCGACATATTTGGCACATCATCTAGTGTATACCCGCCATGTTGCTGATGAAGCGCGCTCCCACGCATCATCAGTGACATCCTCCGTGGGCCCATGTAGGGCCAATGGGCAAAATAGTTAGCGGGGACCATGTTGCCGAATGCAGCATGGCCCTGGCTGTCACTGCTGGTATCGGCAAGGGGTCGGGGTCGAGGGGGGGGCAGAGATATCTGTGTAACTGGCCCCAAGATTTCTGTTGCTGGCCCTGGGTGGAGTGACTGTACAGACAAAGGGGCTTATGTAAATGGTTGAGACTTATGTTGTTGTAGGAAGTCTTATTTTTAAAACAGCAATCATTTTAAAGGCAAAACCAGCTTGGTTTTGCCTTTAAAATGATTGCCACTTTAAAAATATGTGAAGACTTGCAGGAGTTCCCTCAACAGCTGCAAGTCGCAACCTTTAACCTGACAATCTGAAAAGTGCCTGACAATTACAACTACTTGCATAATATTAGATACAGGGCATGAATTAGAGTGCATGAATTAGAGTTTTTGCAGTGGCTTGTGTGAGGATGTTTTCTGGCTATGTTTTTAGATGTATTGAAAAGGATTTTGAAACAATTTGTGTGGGGAATAAAGGACAGTTCAGAGTCAAGGATGGCACCTAGGCAGCGAGCTTGAGGGATGAGTTTGATTGTCGTGTTATCAACAGTGATAGAGATATCAGTTAGGTAACTACTATTCCAAAATCTTGTTTTGGAAAGATTAAGTTTGAGGTAGTGAGATGACATCCAAGATGAAATGGCAAAAAAAAATCAAGTAACCCGGTCCAACATGGATGGTGAGAAATCTAGAGATGATAGATAGATTTCAATATAGTCCACATACAAATGATATAGAAATGTGAAAGAGCTGATAAGTTGCCAAGAGAAGTAGTAAAGAAGATTAAGAAAAGTAGAGTACCTAGGACTGAGCCTTGCAATAATCCAACTGAGGAACCAGAGAGGAGATGGATCCAAAGAAATAACCCTGAAAGAGCGATTTGATAAGTAGGATGAGAACCAGGGTAGGGCTGTGTCCTGAAAACCTAGGGATTGTAGTGTTTGTATGAGAAAAGAGTGGTCAATAGTGTCAAAAGCACTAGAGAAAATACCCACCTCATTCTGATTTTGTCCACAAAATTTTGCATGTTTCACCAGTGGATTCTGGCCGTTAGTGTTGCCAATACAACCACATCCACACTACATAAAATTAATTGACAGTCATCATCTCAGCTCTAGTCATAAGCTATAAATTCCACAACATTTTCACAATTATATAATTGTGTAACTCAGAATGTCAAAGTCACGACATAATTGAAGGTCTGTATTGCAGGAACTTCAGATCTCTTCGGAATGGCCGATTCATTGCAACATTCAATTTGAGCAAAATTTCCCAGTGAATTTACTCATCTTTAGTAACATATTTACTCAAAGTCACATTACATTCAATAGTTATATATTATGGCTACAAGAGCCATCACGTGGTTAAAGTAAGAAGGAAGGGATGAGTGGCAAGAAGGAAATTAACTGAGACAATGAAAGTTAAAGCCTTTTGTTAAGAGATTTCAGGATTCTAGATTGGTAGAGTCTAAAAAAAAATATAAATATTACGCTGTACACACTAGATGATATGTTGTCCAATCCAGCCGGATTGGACGACATATCGGGCACATCGTCTAGTGTGCGTGCAGGTCCAACGGGCAACATTGTTAGCGAAGACCATGCTGCTGAATGCAGCATAGCCCCCACTGTCACTTCATCGTTGCTGGCATCGCAAGTGTGAATGCCGGTAACCACACTGGGTCCTGTCGCTAGCGAGGTCGGTATACACTAGACATCATCTAGGGTGTACCGGCCTTAAGTCCTAAATATGTTCATATGTTTGGGGGGCAGCCTCCAGCAGACAGAAGACAGCCTATCATTTTCTAACAAGGCATTATGAAATGAACTAGTTGTTGAAATATGGAATGCGCTACTGCGTTGCATCCATGAATGCTATTACATGAAGCATTCTCCTTTACCAATATGACCACCTTTTGGTCTTCTGCACATGCGAGGTACCATCTTGTCAATGTGTATGAGCGCCACAGTGGGACACGGACATGTTCCACTTCGCTCCAGAGACTCTGTACAGATATCCTACATATAGCAGGCATATCCTGCATATAACCTGCGTATACATGCACTGCTACTGTCATACATCACTGGCTGGTACTCTGTATGTTCTGCTCATGCTCCGCTCCATTCAGATTACTAAGTGTATAACTGTGAGTAGGGCTGTACAAACGCTGTTACACTTAATAAACCTCACAGCTGGTTAAAAACTTGGGCTGTCTAGTGCACCTTACCTCCACTGGTGTTATTATAACCTGTATTCCCCCACTAATAGCACACACACATCAACACGTAAATGGTAGCTTAATTTAAGATGATTTTTAGGTTAAACTTGCTGAACAATCCATCTACCTTGCCATTCTTGCAAAATATACAAATAGGATTGAGCAAAATATGGAAAATATGTGGTTATTATATGATCAGTAAAACATGTACGCCTCCCAGCAGCTGGCACAAATCCCCATATTCAGCTTTGATTGCATCTAATTCATGATCACCCACAACATAATGTAGCTTTCCTCAGCTTTCTCATTTCTTGGAAAACATATGGGTGTGGTATAAATGTTCCATCTTAACACTCTTTAGTCTATAATCATTGTGACTACATGTGAACAGTATCAGTCAGTCCCCTTGTGTAGCTAACCTGGGGGTAGGGTATTGTTCTTGATTATCATCTATATTACATATGAACCCTCCCTTTGATAAATGTGTTTTTTTTGTGCACGATGCTGGATCACCAAGGGGATCTTGAACCACCAAACTCTATTTAATTTATATTTCAAAAAGTTCAAACCAGACTTGCTCAAACATCATTATAAATGACTGGCAAGCAAAATATCCTATATTACATAATGGTGACTTAATATTAAGTCCCTGGCAAAAAAAAAATCATATCACATACTGTGTAGAGGAGACCGATAAACTAGACAAAAAAAGTTCAAAAACATGATGTTAATGTTTTAGAAACTCATAAAGCAATTAAAAACAAAGGGTCTGATCCTGATTCCGAGGGGTTTATGTATCAAGCAGTGAAAAGCGTGGAGAAGTGGACCAGTGGAGAAGTTGCCCATAGCAGCCAAAATCATAATACTTAAAGAGGTGTGAAAATTATTAGACTCTTGCCAGCTTCTTACATTTCATAGTTTCCTGACTTACTGGCCACAGACTTAGGCCCTCATTCAGAGCCGGACGCTCTGAGCAGAGCGCTCGCTCTGAATGAGGGCCGTCCTCCATAAAAATGGAGCGTCCTCCTGGACGCTCGTATAGCTGTGGGTCACCACCCACAGCACATATGAGCGTACAGGATGATGGTCGCGATGGTCTTGACCATCTCGACCATCGCCAGTGCGACCAGAAGCCTGTGGTCTGGGTTTTCGACCACAAGCCCTGGAGTGATTTTGGCTCTATCAGAGCCAAAATCACTCCCACTGACATCACTAGTGATGTCAGTGGGGCCGGCTTCTGATGGTAGGCGTTCCCTTGGGAGCGCCTCCGTCTGGCAGGCACGCCCCCGGCACGCCCACCAAAGGGGGCGTGCTGTCAATCAACATCGACAGCACACCCCCTTTGATCAGACACAACGAGCGAAGGAAAGTCCTTCGCTCGTCGCGTCTGGCGCATGCGCACGACGGAGCTCCCTCCGTCGTGCGCATGCGCAGTGCACACCATCGACCCACTTGCGAGCGGGCAGCCGCTTGCGAGTGGGTCTGAATGAGGCCCTTAGTGCCTTATTTATTACGGATCGCTATTGCTATAGTGTACGCAGATGGCCGATTGTTGCGTAATGCGCATGCATATGCATCGCGCGAAGGCACCACTGCGATCGCACTTCAATCACAGAGACCACGCATAGCCATCGCAGAGTGATTGACAGGCAGTGAGCGTTTCAGGGTGGTGACAGGGGGGGGTGGGCAGAGAAACACAGGCGTGTCTGTACGTTTGAACGCCGTTGCGTCGGCGTGCATAAATTAGCAATTGCATATGCAGCTTGAGTACTCACTGCGTGCAACGAGGTTAGCAATTTCTAAGTAAGGTCAGGGCTGCTGTAAATCTGCATGAGGGGCCGATGGTTACCGATGTTTATGGAGGTATGCAAGGTATTACGTATGTGAAATAGTGGTAGTGGGAGGCAGTGGGCGTCTCTATGCTGGCAGTGCGACGGCATTGCAATAGCATTTATTAGCATATTTTCGCACCAGATCTGCGTGCAATTACGGAGCTGCGATCGCAATAGCGATCTGTAATGAATCAGGCCCTTAGACTGTCAAACTGTTTTGCAATGCAATGAAGTATTTTCATGTGGTACCTAAGATTCTAGGTCCTCTATTTAAAAATAAAATGTAGTGAAATGTAGTGAAATGTTGTTTTTTGAAGACGGCAGCCTTGGCAGACACTAACGTACAGTAGATGAGGTCATTCTCTGGCCAGGTAACAGCCCAGATGCAAATTCAATGAGAATCTTTGGGCAATTGTCAAGAAAAAAACTCAAGTGGAAGACGATCACCACCAAGAATGGCCTCATAGAAGAACTTATCCGAGTATAGCATAGGGATGAAGACATCAAGGGAAACTGACACTCTCATGAACAGCAGCCAAGCCATATCAGAAAGTCAGACATGCGGTCAAACCCCCAGAATGTAGTTTTCGAAGTTTGACCGCATGTCTCGTGTGCACCAAGCCCTGGAATGCGATGCATTCCGGGTCTCGGATGCGGTGGGTAATGCCGTCTCCAGATGACGTACCCCTATACAAGCTTATGGGCTTCTATTCGCGTCTAGTCTGATCCCTCCCAGCACCCCCGTCCTTCTGCGCTCGCCGGGAGAGCTGTCCTTTGCATTTTTCTTCATTCATACCGGCGTAATTAATGCCGGCATGCAAACAGTGGCGGGATGCATCACATCCCGAATGCGATGCACATTCATCCCACCCAATGTATTGTTGTAATGAGTGTGTCAATAAAAGAGTATTATAGAAAAAGTGTGACTTTGTTTTAAATTTCTTGTTTGAGTCTAATAATGTGCACGTCTGTACACACTAAGGGGCCTATTCATCACTTAATTTTTACAAAAGCCGGGTGAAAATTAACATTTTCACCTGCAATTGTAAAAATTAAGTTTTCGGGTCATTCATCACGAAGGTAAATTAGAAGATATCATAGATATCTCCTGCCTACCTTCCTCTGGCGGAATGGCCCACTGTCCCCATACACAGTGGCGTAAGTTCATCCCAGATGCCCGGAGACAAGTTGTAATTTGGTGCCCCCCCCCCCCCCCCGTGTCAGCCGCTGACACTGTAATGTAGCAATTCGCATGCAGACATGCTATAGGTAGACATAGGCAGCCGCTGATGGTCTGACATGGAGCTCTCCACTAGTGTATGGTGGCTTCTCAGGTGCCGGGAAGGGGTGCCATGTATTGGGCGGCCGTGATGGTACACTCCAAGTACTTAGTTACAGCCCTAAGTGGGGTGAGTATGTTGTGGACAAGGTGCCCCTTCAGAGCTGGAGCATGGCAGCAGGCGCCTCCATTGTCTCCCATAGTTCTGCTCCTGCCAGTACACTAGTATTGGGACAGAATTCATTTAGCTCCGAAAATATAATATTTTTGGAGCTTGAGTGAGGGAGCATTCACCATCTATGGGAAGAAGTCCCATGTCGTAAAGAGGGATCCTTTTGGATCCCTCTGGCCCTGTCTGGCTCCTTCCACTGGACGTCGGGGCTCTTGTGCGCATGCGTAACTTGTAGGTCGCGCATGCGCACTTCCGTCACTGCTCCGAAGGGAGCAGTGAAAAGATTCACTGCTCCGAAAAGGAGCAGTGAAGCCGAACACGGGACAGCTGATTTCCGGATCAGCTGTCACCGCCGCCGAAGCCATGATGAATTGCTCCAGAATCCGCGGCGAGTTAGAATGTTAATTGCCCTACAGTTAGCGGCCACTGATTGGCTGTGACCCACGTGGCTGACAGTCAACAGCATGTGGGTCACAGCCAATCAGCGGATGCTAAATGTAGAGAGGCCTCTGATTGGTTGGCGGCCAGGAGAATGACAAAAGCCTGCCGGTCTCTGTCATTCAGCGCTCTAGAGATGTATGTGATAAGACATACATCCTTACATGTCTTATATGGATCGGGGAATTGGTTTGTTTTTTGCCAAGACCCGTGGAGCCTATTGGAGAAGGGAACCGACCTGCGTCAGAAGGTAGGTGAGTACTGTATTTTTTTTCCACAGGTAAACTCGTGGGATTTCTACTTGGAGAAGGGGATGTGAACATCTTGTAGAAGGTAAGTATGTGTGAGTGTGTTAGGCATGTAATAAACATTTAAATTCTACGGTGTGCGTGTACTGTGTTTTTTTTACTATTTTTTTTACAGTGGGGGTACTGGTGCCGGCCGCCTGCTGGCACTTGAAGTTCCACAAGTGCCAAAGGGCAGGCATGCTGGCACCTGTAGTTCCACTGTAAAAAACAACAGTATTAATCGATTCTTTGCACTACTACCCCTGCACCCACTGGGCAGGGGTGCAGGGAAGAGCCCCGGGCTTCAGCGTAAGCCTGGGGTGCTCGAGAAAGGGGAACCCCTTTATTGGGGAAGTCTCTACCTCCACTGAGATCCCCAGCTTGTGCTGACTAGCTTGGGTTGTTAATACTTTAGCCGGGGAGACCTGGTGAAAGGGTCCCTGGCTGTGGCATTACACCCTGGCTAGATTTGCGTCCAGTGCTGGTTTTAAAAATAGGGGAACCCCACGCATTTTTTCCCCCTATTTCAAACCAGGACTGTCTCTGAGAGTCCAGTGACGGGTCCGAAAATACAGGGGAACCTTACTCGTTTTTCCCCCGTATTTTTAGAACTAGGACTGGGTCAGGAGCCCGGGGCTGGTTATGCTTTTTGGGGGGGGAACCCTGCATCTTTTTTTTTTTTTTTTTTTTAACATTAACCCTTTATTTTGTTTTAAACTAGGGGTGTGCACCGGCCACTTTTCGTGTTTTGTGTTTTGGTTTTGGATCTGGATCTTTCTTCGTGTTTTGGATCTGGATTGGTTTTGCCAAAACCACCCTTCCGTGTTTTGGGTTCTGGGTTTTGTGTTTTGGATCTGTATTTTTTTGAAAAAAAGCATAAAAACAGCTAAAATCACAGAATTTGTAGGTTTTTCTGCTCCTATGCTATTATTAACCTCAATAACCTTAATTTCCACTCATTTCCAGTCTATTCTGAATACCTCACACCTCACAATAGTGTTTTTATGTCCAAAAGGTTGCACCGAGGTAGCTGGATGACTATGCTAAGCGACACGAGTGGGCGGCACAAACACGTGACCCATCTAGGCGTGAAACTGCAGTGGCAGACAGGATGGCATTGAAAAACTAGGCCCCAAACTGTACATAATGCAAAGAAAAAAAAGAGGTGCAAGATGGAATTGTCCTTGGGCCCTCCCACCCACCCTTATGTTGTATAAACAGGACATGCACACTTTAACAAACCAATCATTTCAGCGCCAGGGTCTGCCACACAACTGTGGCTGAAATGATTGGTTCGTTTGGGCCCCCACAAAACAAGCTGGCAATTAATCTGTCCCTGCACAAACTGGCTCTACGGAGGCAAGAAGTCGTCCTCATCCTCCTCATCCACAGATTCCTCACCCTCTTCAGTGTTATGTACATCCTCATCCTCACAGAGTATTAATTCGTCCCTGCTGGAACCACAGGTCCCTCTGTACGTTCTGGAGGCTGGTCTCCCTGGAAGAGTTGATCATTCATTTTATGAACATCATCTTCTCCACATTTTGTGGAAGCAACCTCCTACGCCTTTCGCTAACAAGGTTCCCGGCTGCACTAAACACTCTTTCGGAGTACACACTGGAGGGGGGGCAACTCAGGTAAAATAGAGCCAGTTTGTACAGGGACCTCCAAATTGCTTCTTTTTCCGGCCAGTACAGGTACGGACTGTCTGACATGCCTACTTGGATGCTGTCACCGATGTAATTCTTTAACAGACAGACGCACGCTTGTCGCTGCTGCTTTGAGGATTCAAGTGCGGCTACAGCCCACACAATTCACAAAGACAGAAAAAAAAAAAGAATATTTTTATTGTTTGTGGAGCACACTTTGAGGGTTACACCACCCTCTAACAGACAGACGCACGCTTGTCGCTGCTGCTTTGAGGATGCAAGTGCGGCTACAGCCCACACAATTCACAAAGACAGAAAAAAGAAGAAGAATATTTTTATTCTTTGTGTAGCACACTTTGAGGGTGTCACCACCCTTTAACAGACAGACGCACGCTTGTCACTGCTGCTTTAAGGATGCAGGTGCGGCTACAGCCCACACATTTCACAAAGACCAAAAAAAAAAGAACAATATTTTAATTGTTTGTGTAGCACACTTTGAGGGTGTCACCACCCTTTAACAGACAGACGCACGCTTGTCGCTGCTGCTTTAAGGATGCAGGTGCGGCTACAGCCCACACAATTCACAAAGACAGAAAAAAGAAGAATATTTTTATTGTTTGTGTAGCACACTTTGAGGGTGTCACCACCCTTTAACAGACAGACGCACGCTTGTCGCTGCTGCTTTGAGGATGCAAGTGCGGCTACATCGCACACAAGTCACAAACACATAAAAAAAATAGTTTTTTATTTTTTGGAGCACTTTGAGAGTTACACCACCCTTTAACAGACAGACGCACGCTTGTCGCTGCTGCTTTAAGGATGCAGGTGCGGCTACAGCCCACACATTTCACAAAGACCGAAAAAAAAGAACAATATTTTAATTGTTTGTGTAGAACACTTTGAGGGTGTCACCACCCTTTAACAGACAGACGCACGCTTGTCGCTGCTGCTTTAAGGATGCAGGTGCGGCTACAGCCCACACAATTCACATAGACAGATAAAAGAAGAAGAATATTTTTATTGTTTGTGTAGCACACTTTGAGGGTGTCACCACCCTTTAACAGACAGACGCACGCTTGTCGCTGCTGCTTTAAGGATGCAGGTGCGGCTACAGCCCACACATTTCACAAAGACCGAAAAAAAAAGAACAATATTTTAATTGTTTGTGTAGCACACTTTGAGGGTGTCACCACCCTTTAACAGACAGACGCACGCTTGTCGCAGCTGCTTTAAGGATGCAGGTGCGGCTACAGCCCACACAATTCACAAAGACAGAAAAAAGAAGAAGAATATTTTTATTGTTTGTGTAGCACACTTTGAGGGTGTCACCACCCTTTAACAGACAGACGCACGCTTGTCGCTGCTGCTTTGAGGATGCAAGTGTGGCTACATCGCACACAAGTCACAAACACATTAAAAAACATTTTTTGATTTTTTGGAGCACTTTGAGAGTTACAACACCCTTTAACAGACAGACGCACGCTTGTCGCTGCTGCTTTGAGGATGCAAGTGCGGCTACAGCCCACACAATTCACAAAGACAGAAAAAAAAAGAACAATATTTTAATTGTTTGTGTAGCACACTTTGAGGGTGTCACCACCCTTTAACAGACAGACGCACGCTTGTCGCTGCTGCTTTAAGGATGCAGGTGCGGCTACAGCCCACACATTTCACAAAGACAGAAAAAAAAAGAACAATATTTTAATTGTTTGTGTAGCACACTTTGAGGGTGTCACCACCCTTTAACAGACAGACGCACGCTTGTCGCTGCTGCTTTGAGGATGCAGGTGGAATCTAGACGGGATTTGGAACCGAGGACACACTACCTCCATCAATTGTCTAAATCCCACTGCACTAATGTCGGATACCGGACGCACGTCTAACACCAACATAGCAGTCAAGGCCTCAGTTATACGTTTTGCTTCAGGATGACTGCTGTCGTACTTCATCCTCATCGCTAGGGACTGTTGGAGGGTCAATTGTTTAGTAAAAGTAGTGATGTTCCTACTTCCTCTCTGGGATGATGAACAACTCCCAGCAGCAGCAACAGCACTAGTAGGAAGTGGTTCTTGATCTTTCCCTATTTTATTTTTATCAGAGAAAGTTTGGTCCTCCATTTATGTTATATTGATATATATACGTGCGGCTAAAGCGCACACAAACACAGAAAATATTTTTTTATTTTTGCTGGAGAGTAGTGCACTTTGTGGGTTACACCACCCTTTAAGAAATGAGCCAGCCGGCTCTTTACTTATGGGACACAGGCGCACGCTTGGCGCTGCTCCTTTGTTGATGCACGTGCAGCCACAGTGCACACAAGTCACAAACACAGAAAATATATATTTTTTTGGTTTGGAGTGTACTTTGGGGGTTACAGAACCCTTTAACGGTCAAGCCAGCCGGCCCTTTACTTATGACACAGGCGCACGCTTGGCACTACTTTGTTGATGCACGTGCGGCTACTGCGCACACAATTCACAAACACAGAAAATAATTTTTTTTTTGGTTTGGACTGGAGTGTACTTTCGGGGGTTACAGCACCCTTTAACGGTCAAGCCAGCCGGCCCTTTACTTATGACACAGGCGCACACTTGGCACTACTTTGTTGATGCACGTGCGGCTACTGCGCACACAATTCACAAACACAGAAAATATTTTTTTTTCGGTTTGGACTGGAGTGTACTTTGGGGGTTACAGCACCCTTTAACGGTCAAGCCAGCCGGCCCTTTACTTATGACACAGGCGCACGCTTGGCACTACTTTGTTGATGCACGTGCGGCTACTGCGCACACAATTCACAAACACAGAAAATAATTTTTTTTTTGGTTTGGACTGGAGTGTACTTTTGGGGGTTACAGCACCCTTTAACGGTCAAGCCAGCCGGCCCTTTACTTATGACACAGGCGCACGCTTGGCACTACTTTGTTGATGCACGTGCGGCTACTGCGCACACAATTCACAAACACAGAAAATATATTTTTTTTTGGTTTGGACTGGAGTGTACTTTGGGGGTTACAGCACCCTTTAACGGTCAAGCCAGCTGGCCCTTTACTTATGACACAGGCGCACGCTTGGCACTACTTTGTTGATGCACATGCGGCTACTGCGCACACAATTCACAAACACAGAAAATAATTTTTTTTTTGGTTTGGACTGGATATGTACTTTGGGGGTTACAGCACCCTTTAACGGTCAAGCCAGCCGGCCCTTTACTTATGACACAGGCGCACGCTTGGCACTACTTTGTTGATGCACGTGCGGCTACTGCGCACACAATTCACAAACACAGAAAATATATTTTTTTTTGGTTTGGACTGGAGTGTACTTTCGGGGGTTACAGCACCCTTAACGGTCAAGCCAGCCGGCCCTTTACTTATGACACAGGCGCACGCTTGGCACTACTTTGTTGATGCACGTGCGGCTACTGCGCACACAATTCACAAACACAGAAAATAATTTTTTTTTGGTTTGGACTGGAGTGTACTTTCGGGGGTTACAGCACCCTTTAACGGTCAAGCCAGCCGGCCCTTTACTTATGACACAGGCGCACGCTTGGCACTACTTTGTTGATGCACGTGCGGCTACTGCGCACACAATTCACAAACACAGAAAATATATTATTTTTTTAGCACTTGGGGGGAGCACCCCTGTTGGACAGAGCACCCCCTGGACAACACTACAGCACCTCTTTAGGACTGGGACACTGCACAGGACTTTGGAGTGGACACAACCCCTATGGAGAACTGACTGCACAACACAGTCCAGCCAGCCCCTATGGACTTTGAAGTAGTGGACACAGCCCCTATTAACAACAGCAGCACAGCACAACACAGCCAGCCCCTATGGACTTTGAAGTAGTGGACAACAGCAGCACTACACTACACTACACTACACAGCCCTAACTCCCACCCTCCCTCTTCACTGTCCACAGCCGAGTGAGAAAATGGCGCGGACGTGGGTACCTTATATAGGATCCAAAACCCGCGAGACTCGGAAGGCGGGAAGATGACGTTTTGCCTTGATTTCAGAATCCGAGTCAGGCGGGAAAAGTCGAGCCTGACTCGGATCGGACTCGGATCGGGGGGCTCGGGGGGGTTCGGATTTCAGAAATCCGAACCCGCTCACCCCTATTTTAAACACACAACCACCCTGCACATATGTCACCGATATGTGTGCAGGCTGCTTGTTTGGGTGAGTTTGGCTGTGGTCAGCATACACCATCAGAAAACATGAGCTCAGCAAATCCAAATTCTTGATAAATTTGAGAGTTTCAGAAGGCAAAAATCACCTGAGTTTCAGCGATGCAAATCGAGTTTCTACTCAGGCAATCTCGATCAGACACGATTCTTAGTGAATTTACCCATAGGAGTACCATTAAACATGTATGGAGAACAGCATAAAGATATTACTGTATTTCAATTCAGAGTCTGCAGTGGTATAAGTCTATGCTGGACAGCAATTATAAAGTACTAGTTGAAGTACCCGGGTACCCCAAGATGGTGACCAGTTGGAAGTTTTTATGTTAATCGGTCAACTTAGAAGTTGACCCCCCAGCACGGAAGTTCTTGGCTGCAGGTGCTGCGAGCGTCATCTCAGGTTTAGTACCCCTGTAACTCTGGATTATCCTTAAAAGAAGTGTGCAGTGCTTAGAGAGAGAACAGGTCTGAGCAAGACGCTTGAATAGACAGTGGACTCTGAGTGGATCAAAAGACCATACACTATTTGCCTGTTTAACAGGCTGATATGATTCGCATTTCTTATTATTCTAGTGTGATGTAGATTTATTAACTTTACTACACTATATGGTGCTTGTTCTCACCCTTTCCAGTACATAACCATTTGGACCATACAGCAAAGGTCCATTTGGAGAACATTCAGCTGCCACCATTCAGACCGGGATTATAGTGGATTAATAACTTTTATTCAAGAAAAGAGAATTATTTGGACAGAATTCCTTGTGGGTTTAGCACTGATACCATTGTACCATTGTAATTTTATATATATATATATATATATATATAGCAGCAGCAAGGTAGCAGCACTCAGCGGGCTTCATAAAAAAAAGGACAACTTCAAAGAACCATTAAATCAACGTTTCAGGTTTATTGCAACCCGTCATCAGGATAAGTTTCCCGGGTAAAATGTAATTTCTTTTATTGATGAGGACCTTGATGTTCTTATGGGCTGCCACACCAGCAAGTTATACATATTGACGAGAGTGTGGACCAATCTGGATTTTATATATATATATATGGTTCGGCACTTATACAAATACCAATGCTGCCTGCGTGCCCTTGGAGAAAAGTCATAGAGCTAAATGAAATGCCGTATCTGGCAAATCACAACACGGCATTGCAGGATCACAACACTCAAGTACAAGATCATTGATCATATCCTAGAACATTTAAAAGGTGGTGACCAAATTGGAAGCTTCTAGGATATTTAGGCTCAACATGGTGACACCTGGGGGTCTCGACACATTTCATGGAATTGTCTTATGTAACATGAAGGCAATATGTGCCACTGGATTTTACTAGTTTAACATGCCATATAAGTTTCCACATTGTTACTGTGATTTTGTGCTTTATTAATTAATTTCTCTTTCTATCTGCATATATTTGCGCATTTTAACTTCTCTTCTCTGCACCATTGTTTCTGCAGTTGCCAGGAGGTGGTATAGCATCTCAGGTTGACATGGCAACCAACAGAGGAAGACCAGGGCCGGCAACAGAAATCACGGGGCCCGGTACACCCATTGTTTTAGCCCCCCCCCATCCCCGGGGGAAGCAGAAGGTGACAGGGAGAGGGTAACAGGCAAAGAGAAGGGTAAGATATAGGGGGTAAGTGTGGGCTCTAATGCACAGAGAAAGAGAGAGAACACCTTTCTGGGCTGGTGTTACTACATTGTGACGTCCGCGACGTCACAGGCCCCCGGCAACAGCACACAGCAGAGGAGTCAGGGACGGTGACGTAAGGCCCCCAGCAACAGCACACAGCGAAGAAGGAGAGGGGAGGAGCGGCCCCCAGCAACAGCACACAGCGGAGGAGAGGGGAGGAGCCGTGGATGGTGACGTCAGGCCCCCGGCAACAGCACACTACGGAGAAGGAGAGAGTGGAGGAGATTGGAGGAGCTGGGGCCGGTGACGTCAGGCCCACGGCAACAGCAGAGGAGGAGAAAACACTGGAGGAGGAGACAGGAGGGGAGGTTACGGTCCGTGGCAGTGTACTGTAATGAGTCAGTCTGACTCATTACAGTAGTGCTGTCAATACCGCTGCGGGCCCATGACTGTAGCAGAGGCGAGCATCTTGGGGCCTGGTATGGCTGTGCCCCTAGTACCCCCTTGTCGCCCGGCCTGAGGAAGACTGAGCGACATCATAGGGATGTGCCACACCCCCGGTCACGTGCCCCTGGCTCCGACACTGTTCTCACTAATCTGCTTTTGGTGGGGATATAAGGTCAGATATCCTATGTTCTGTTTAATATATCTTCCTGATGACGGGGCGTGCAAGCCCAGAAATGTTGAAGTAAAATTAATTGCTTTATCAATTTTCTTTAGTGCCGTGCTGTGATTTGCCGGGTACAGCATTCAAAGAGCTCTATATTATATACATACATATACATATATGAAGAAGTTTGTTTGTTGGCGAATATCTTCCACAGCTCTCAAGGTAAAGCTGCCAAATCTTACATAGTTATTTAGGGCTCTATTTATTAACATTATTTTTACTAAAATAAAGTGAAAAGGGGTGTTTTCTCACCCATTTGACATTATTTTAGTATCACCTAAATTTACTAAAGGGCAATTGCAGTAGAATTTGTAAAATTCTACTCCAAGCCCTAATTATGACATATTTTTAGTAAACAGATCGCATTTCCCATAATTGTAATGGGAAATGTGATCTGCCTGAGATTTACTAAAAATAAAATTTTAAAAAATACCGGGGAAAGCCCTGTGATAATAATGCCACATGGAGGTGACGTTATCCAGGTTTGCCCCCAGTTACCGAACTCCTGCTCTGCTCTAACAGGCAGAGCAGAGGCGGGAGCTGGCCCCTTTGATGAGCTGTGTGGTCTAAACAGACCACAAGCTGATCACTGCAAGAAAAAAAATAAAAATTACCTGAGTCCAGGGCTGATGATTGGTGCTCTGGTAATGTCCTCCCTCCGGTCAGCTGGTCTCCCGGCTCCTGCACTGTGACCATGGTCAGCTGCTGCATTAAACAGCTGACCGGTTTACAGTGCAGGTTGGAAGACCAACTAACCGGAGCCCAGGAGGGAGGACATCACTGGGGCAGTAATGACCTGACCGGAGGTAAGTAAAAGTAAGGGGGGGCCATGAGGGGGGGTAACGGTGGGGGGGGGTAGTAGCAGCATGCGCAGCACCTTGTCACTGTATTTTTTCCAAAAAATACAGTGATAAGGCTGCGGATGAGATTCCCAGGGACAGAGCTTTATCGCAAGCTCTGTCCCTGCAGGGGATTTTTAATAAATCCCTGTGATATTGCCTGAATTCGCAATGAAAATTCGGTCGGTAATATCACACTAAAACTGCATTTTAAATGCGGATTGTAGTAAATAGAGCCCATAGTATCAAAAATGTAAGCTATTAGACCACATAGCAACAAAACGACAGAGCAAAAAATCTTATATAAAAAATTAATTAGTTTGTTTGTTTGTTTGTTTGTCTGTCCGGTTATGCATTCGGAAACATGCATTGGGATGAAACCAATGCAAGGTGGTCCAGTTGGTTCCTGGCCATGTTTTAGGGGGGTTAGGTTTCCGGTTGGACCTCCTGCTGGTGTACGCTGGGTCGAACTTTTACCCAGGGGAGTCTGTGCTGAGCCTTCCACTGGATGGATTTGGACAAAAACTTTACAGAGTTGTAACATTGGATCCCAGAAGACATATTAGGGGGTTGAGGTCCCAGTCCGACCTCCCGTTGGTGTACGCTGGGAACCAGTTCTGGGCCTTCCACTGGATGGATTTGGATGAAAACTTCACAGAGGGGTGGCAATAGGTCTGGGTTGCCTAATAGAGATGTTGGGTCTCCGGTAGGACCTCATGGCAGAGTGCGCTGGGCAGAACTTTGACCCAGGGAGCCTGTTCTGGGCCTTCTAATGGATGAATTTTCCTGACATCACATAATAAAACGTAGTAACTTGAGGAATTAAACCCGGGCAATGCAGGCTAGTATATATATAAGCTTCTTTATGATGCACTTTTACCTTTTCAATACTTACAGTTTAAAAGCTTTTTGCTGCTTAATAATGCAATTTTTCTGGTTATATTTAAAATCTTGAAATGTATCAATGTCTACCAAGTTTACATCACACATTCTCATTCTAGTGGTACAGCACATACCTTTAACTAATATTTCTTGGAAAGATAGAAATCTTTTAAACTTCTCTCCTCCTGAGATGATACTGTCATATAATAAGTCGGCAAGCTGCTATCACTGAGATAGACAGGAATTATTGCATTAGCTAAATGAAAATCACAATTTGTCATTGCCTGCATCTAATCGCTTGTCAGACAAATCCTCACACTGATATCAAATGGAGTTTGTGAAAATTAGTTACAGTTCCTCGTGAGTATGTGTTAATTGTAAATTCTTGGCTCTCATATTTTCCATTACAGCGTTCTTATCTGTTATTCTAAATACTTACATTTGTGGATAGCGTTCTGAGACTATTTGTAACTGTCATTCAATTTTATAGGCTCAGTATATTCTGGACTTACTGTATTATATTGAAGCTCTTCTTTGAAAATATACAGTAGTTGAAAATAATTTGTACAGTAACAGTCAAAAATTGTCCAGTTCTCAGAAATGTGTTTGAAGTAAATTTGTCAGATTCCGATTCACTTTTAAATTGATCCAGACGTTTTTTTGAGGGTCATTTGTAGTCAAAAGCAGCCAATAGAAATGTTCTACTATAAGCTAGGTGACAAAATGCATACTAAATTGATCATGATGTTCTAACCACCAGAGTACAGAATATAATTTAGACCATAAAAGATGCTACTAAAAATCTATCATCTGCTTTAGATAAATTCCCAAAGTGTCTACGGTAACTACCTTTGCTACAAAAATACATAATTAAATAAAGCAAGCAATTATCTATTATATAGCACATACTTCTGGGAAATACTATTTAGGTGGTTTATTTTTGCTTAACCAACAAACTTCGATACAAAAATACTGCTAATTGCCGCATACTAGATTACTTTATTGTGCCTTGGCAGAATATTGAAGACCTCCTTCTTCATATAGAGTAGTTTCGGAGGTGATACGAGTGAATAGGTTTAAAATTCGTTTTTTTTAATTATTGAATAAAGCAGTGGTTGAAGTGGGAAATTTGAAGCTTGTATTTATGCGCGTCAGAAAAGGGGGCGTGGTCACTCAAAGGGACACACCCTTAAGACACGCCCCCTTTTTATAAGTGAAGTGTACCACACCATAGTACCCCTTATACACATTATGCCACACAATAGTAGTGCCCCTTAAACAATGCCCACAGCAGTGCCCCTTATGCAATGCCCACAGTAGTAGTGCCCCTTATACAATGCTGACAGTAGTAGTACCTCCTATACAATGTCCACAGTAGTGCTGCACCCTATACAATGCCCACAGTAGTGGTGCCCCTTATGCAATGTCCACAGTAGTAGTGCCTCTTATGCAATGCCCAGAGTAGTAGTGCCCCTATACAATGTCCACAGTAGTGATGCCCCTTATACATTGCCCACAGTAGTAGTGCCCACTATACATTGCCCACAATAGTAGTAGTGCCCCCTATACAATGACCACAGTAGCAGTAGTAGTTCCCCTTATAGTAGTGCTCCCTAAACATTGCCCACAATAGTAGTAGTGCCCCCTATACAATGACCACAGTAGCAGTTCCCCTTATAGTAGTGCTCCCTAAACATTGCCCACAGTAGTAGTGCCCCTTGTAATCGTGTCCCCTATACATTGCCCACAATACTAGTAGTACCCCTTGTAGTAGCCCCCACTATGCATTGCCCACAGTAGTAGTGTTCCCTATACAGTGCCCACCCTAGTAGTGCCGCTTACACATAATGACATACAAACATACACACAAGCAGTACTTACCTGAAGCCCCGCTCCTGTGCCGGCCGTTGTCCTACAGCTCCTTGTGTTCGGCACTGTGGGAGAGACATCATGACGCCTCTCCCAAAACCCATTGTGGGAGCCAAAAAGCAGAGGTCAGGAGTGAGCTCCAGCTTCCGGGTGCAGGGAGGGAATGGTGCCTTCTCTATATGCCTCTCCAGATCTTCCAGCAAGCGGCTCAGTGCTTTAAGTGCCGGTATACCATAACATGGTATACCGGCACACTTCGAGCACTGACATAAAGTTAAAAAGTGTGGAGAATTCATGGTTTTTGGTAATTTGACTTTGTTCAAATTTTGCAAGAGCCAATACTTGTTTTAACTATTCTGGACTATTATTATTATTATCCTTTATTTATATGGTGCCACAAGGGTTCCGCAGTGCCTTACACAGTACATAAACAATTAAGCACATAAGAAAACAGATATTAACAGTACAAACAATGCTGGACAGATACATGATTTATACCTTGATGCATAACACTTAGATAAGTAGCATGGTGTCTGTAACCAAGGATTGGGTGCTGTTGTAAATTAGAGTATAATTAAGTGAAGGAGAAGCACATGAGGGAAGAGGGCCCTGCTTGTGAGAGCTTACATTCTAAAGGGGAGAGGGCAGGCAAACAGGGGTGACACAGATGGGCTGGATACAAGGGTCACAGTAAATCGAACATCTATGGAAAGGTTAGTCTAAACTTAAGAGGAAAAAAACAATGAGTTCAGCAAAATTGCACCAAGCCTCATGATTTGGGGGCCACAACCAAGGACCATTTGAGAGGTCATCTTGCTGCGTCATTCGGTAAGGCATAGTTGGAGTGGATAAGCAGATTGCATGGGGAGATCAGGAGGGATGCAGGCAGCATTGGAGATCCAGGTGAAGACACAGGGCCTGATTCAGAGCCGGACGCCATTTGCGGACGGTTGTTCCAAAAAAGGGGCCGGCTATTTAAATTGAGCACACACTCTTTGCAGTTTGTTGACACCTCTATGCCTGAGCGAACGAACGAAAAATGTGCTCGCTATTTTGTAAAGACGCCCCTTTGCTAACGCAACACACGTCATCTCCGGTATTTATTAGATTAATCGGGTACATCGAAAGGCATCTGAACTGCTCGCAGTGCTTGCGGTAGCTTTTTCTGACCGCTATCACTGCGAGCAGTTCAGGCTAAAAGACAACCAAGTGACGTGATCGATGACGCTCCTTTACTAATTATGCACTCCCATTAAACGCCCTTTTGACCGTTAGGCACGCCTGCGTTCGGCTCTCCACTCCCCCGTTTTCAAGCACCTTCCCCTGTTACCACCCACAAACGGTACATTCTGTCAATCAAATTAGCAGCCCCTCGCTGTTTTGCGAGCGCACGATTTCCAACTGCAATGACTGGTTTGCGCATGCGCATTACGACCCATACGCATGCGCAGTTATGCGAACATCGCTCAGAGCGAACGAGCGGTCGCTTACGAGCGGCTCTGAATCAGGCCCACAATCCATAGGCATGATGGAAATGTGCTGGTAGATAAAAGCAGTCCTTAATAGCAGAAATTGCTGATTTGTTAATTTCTCCTTCTGTTCGCCTCCTGTTTGACTCCTGAATAACTCCAGCTTTAACTTAAATGTTCTATTTACACTTTAAACTAAGCACTTCAAATCTAGGCACTGTTGTTGCAGCAGCCTCGGCTATGGCAGCCTAATAGTGACAAATAAGTATGACTCAAACCAGGTGTCCACACTGATTCCACCCCCACCCCTAACACCCTCCTCACACAACAAAGGGTCAGCAGTAAAATAAACAAATGGTAAGAGGACAATATACCAACACAGATACAGAGTAATTTCCTGCCTTGATACAGATTTTAAAATAATATGAAATACTGTTTAATCAGTATGTTGGGTGCAGTAGTTAATTACCTAACAGATTTAAAGGCTGTGCAAATAAAAACCAAGCAGCAATGTGTTGGGTGCAGTAGTTAATTACACTTTAAACTAAGCACTTCAAATCTAGGCACTGTTGTTGGAGCAGCCTCGGCTATGGCAGCCCTAATAGACTACACTGCAGAGTCACAAAACACTAACATGCTTTTCTAAAAGCCAGTGTTGCAGTGTTAAATGTTCAGCAAGAGCTGGACAGTGGCACGATGGTTAGTTTGATGCCTTTTAACAATGAGTTCTTGGATTCAATCCCACCAAGGCCCTATCTGTATGGAAAATAAAAAAAGGATACCAGCGGTAAGTGGTCACCAAAAAATTATAAAGCTCAGAAAACAGATGTAAAGGTCACATTTATTACATATATTAGCAATGAAACAGGTAGCATTAAAAGCATGCAATTAGGAAAATACAATAAAAATAGTAGCAATATAAAAGCACAGCAAATATTTACCAAGTGGGTGAAACCTTCATCAACGTTCTATACAAGATACAGCTGCAAGTGGATACCAATCCAGTCAATTTCTCTGCGATTTTCGCCTATAGGATGGAGATACACCTTTCACCCACTTGGTAAATATTTGCTGTGCCTCTTCTATTGGAGCTGTTCATATGGCCCACACAGCTAGTGCCCATTCCATAACCATGGACTTTTAATCCCCCTAGTAGCGGATTCATTGCATTGATTTTTTATATTGCTGCTATTTTTATTGTATTTTCCTAATTGCATGCTTTTAATGCTACCTGTTTCATTGCTAATATATGTAATAAATGTGAAAATTGTGACCTTTACATCCGTTTCTGAGCTTTATAATTTATTGGTGACCACTTAGCGCTGGTATCCTTTTTTTATTTACTATTTATATATTTTGGGGTCTGACAAACCTCTACTGGCTGCTTTCTTGTCTGCGCATTGGATATTTTGTCTATTGTCCCTATCTGTATGGAGTTTGTATATGTTCCTCATGTTTGCGTGGGGATCTTCCAGGTTTCCTCCGACAATCCAAAAAAATATACTGGTAGGTTAGTTGGCTGACTGATGTCAGTGACTAAATATTTTCTGTAAAGTGTTTCCTAATATGTGCGCAGTATATAAATAACTGTTAATAAATAAGTATCCAAACATAGATGAGTAGCGGCCTATGTCAGAGGTTCCCAAACACGGTCTTCAAGGCTCCCCAACAGTTCAGGTTTTAGAGATATCCATGGTTGAGCTCAGGTGGTTAAATCAAACTGACTGAAATAATAATTAAGCCATCTGTGCTCAACCATGGATATCTCTAAAAAGCTGTTGGGGAGCCTTGAGGACCACGTTTGGGAACGTCTGTTCTATGTAATTGTATGTGATTGATGAGGCGCTGCCTACGTAATTGTATGCCTTGCCAGGTGATTCTACACCTTTCAGTTTCTGCATAACTGGGTCACGTTCTACAACCTTTGCAAATTATAATAAAGTGATAAAGACATCTCTGGTAGGAGGAGAGCTAGGGCTTGGGTATTACATGTTTTTTGTAGTATGCCTGTACTGTATGTTTTTTTGTGCACATTAAAATAAGGTTAATCTGCACTATTGCATATGTACCACATGATTAAGTTGGGAAGGGTAAGGGATGCCGGCGCTTCAGAATCCCAACGCTGGCATCCCAACAGGGTTAGAATACAAACACTTGTCGGTTAGTTTTCTAACCCTCCCCCTCTCCCTACCCCAGGGGAGTAGTGAGGGTGGTTCTGGTGGAGCATGAGCTCCGGGCGCCAAAATGGACAGAGGGCGCCATCCAGGGTTCCGTAATTCATGGGCGCTGCACAGTATGATGGCCGTCTGTTAGTTCTATCTCAGTTTGTTTGCTCTATATCCTAAATAAGTTATCGATCTGGGATCCGTTTCTATATTTCATGCTCCCTCAAGCTGCCCAGATTACCTCATATCCGGCCCTCCCACCTCTGTGATCATCTTCTGTCACTTCCCCTTTTCTATCAGATTGATTACATTCACCTCTCACCTCTTTAATTCCCTCCCCTCTCTACCCTGTGTTTGGTTCTTTGCCCCATCCACTCCTTTCTTATTGGCTTCTGTCACCACCCCTCTCCTTTTCTTATTGGCTTCTGTCACCACCCATCTCCTTTTCTTATTGGCTTCTGTCACCTACCCTCTCTGATTGGTACTTTCCGCTCTCCTCTTTGATCTCCTCTCTCCTTCTCTCCTCATTCATTCATTGTGCTTCAATGGACTTAAAAGTGACACATCTGAGGTAAAGTCCTAAACTATAATTATAAGGTATTAGATTAAACAAAGTCACTGCTTTCCTATTTAAAGTAATGAGGTGTTCCCAGGCATGACCACAAAGTGTTATTTGAAAGGTCTTTTAAAAAATACTAGGAGACCTGAAATAATAATTTTTTATTTGAAGGGGGCGTGGCCACACCTCTTGCGATTAGGCCACGCCCCCTGTTACACGGTTCTTGGCGGGCCTGCCCGCGCCAGCATTCTAAGTGCCCGCATTCTAATCACCAGCATCCCGATGGTCTGGATTTTAACTGCATTCCGATGAGGTTATACATATAGAGATTCATCTTTATGAAGGGTCCAGACCACACAGAATAAAAAAAAATACCAGATACTGTATGTCTGTATGAGCCTAATTGATGTAAGCTCACAAACAGATAGGGAGTATTGTTCACACGTGTTTTGGACACTCACAATAGAACACACAAACTGTTGTTGAAGTTTTTTAACATACCGCACCATATCTTTTATTTTATGCCTTTTGGAAAGTGGCTTATAATATCAGCAGGAACATAACATCTACTAAGAGAACTTATCAAGCACATTATACTGTACTTTGGATCAAACTTATGTGACTTTGATTTCCATTTTTATATATTTAAGGTAGCTAGAAGCACCAGGGTAAGGTCACCAAACTGTATCATATAATTAAGAGCTGTCATGACATATGTATTTGCAAACCCCCCAAAAAAGTGCTAAATGGCTCATTGGTTTTCACTGTAATGTCGAGTGAGTATATACAGTACAGTACTATCTGGGAGGATGAGTACACCATAGCGTTCTATTTTGCTGTAGTACAGTATACATAGATGAACCACATTTTTTGTGTGGGATGAGATTGCAAACTAATTGTGAAAAGTGAAAATTATAATTTTCCTTAATTAGTGGTGATTGAGATTAGTACTTTTCCTATAATTTTAATTTATGGCCCTTATTTGATACAGGTGCAAAATAAATAAATATAGACCCTAAAACAAATACATAATAAATGCTCCCCATCCTTTGCTTTAACCAGTTAGTGAGAAACTGAATGTACAGTAGCTCATTGGTTGAAGCTCTCAACCAATCACATATGTGAATTTGATTAATTCCCACCACTTTGACGGATGCTTACAGAGATAGACTCTGTCGCTGGTCTGCAAAGCTTCTTAAACTGGGATTGAGCAAACATTACAATATTAAATAAAAGAAAAATAACTTCCCATGTGTTCTGTATGGGTGCAAGCCCTAACACTCACTGAAGCCTAACCCAAACCCTAACCGCAGCCTAACACTTACCCTCACCGCAGCCTATCCCTTACATTCACCGCAATCTAACCCTTACCCTCACCGCAGCCTAACCCAAACCCTAACCATAGCCTAACCCAAACCCTAACCGCAGTCTAACACTTACCCTCACCACAGCCTAACCCTTACATTCACCGCAGCCTAACCCAGACCCTCACCACAGCCTAATCCTTACCCTCACCGCAGCATAATCCTTACCCTCACCGCAGCCTAATTCTTCCCCTCACCACAGCCTACCCTAACCGCAGCCTAACCCTTACCCTCACCGCAGTCTAATTCTAACCCTCACTGCAGCTCAACCATAACCCTCACTGCAGCCTAACCCTCACTGCAGCATAACCCTAAACCTCACTGCAGCCTAACCCTCACCACATATATACAAAAAAAAGGTGTACAGAATTGAAATGCGCAACCCAAAAGCAGCTAGTGGGATAGTGTCAAAAAAAGAGGTATCCTTCACCCTCCACCAAAAAACACAATAAAACCAGAGTGACACCACACTACCAGCGCTGATACATGTAAATACTTAGAACCAATAGTAGGTAACTCCAAAGTCCTCCAACTTTCATAAATAGTGGATGATCAGATGATTCTTAGACACAACATGGTCCGTAGAAACAAATGGCATATGTCCCATATAAAAAAGAACATGTGGCATATAGTGAAGTACAGTTTTAATACATAAAAAACGACATAACAAATACACAATAAACAAAGGAATCCTTTCTTTCTATTATAAGCCCGCAGAAATTACTGGCAGCAGCACATAACAACGGGCAGTAGGTTCTATAGAATGGAATCCCCAACCAGCCAAAATGGAAACAATTACCAGCTGAATGAGAAAAACTTGCAACAGTCAGGTCTTTGTGAACGGGTGGGAATGCCGCGGTCCAGCGTCTGTCCGGAACATGCACTGGATACTAGCCGGCGTTCATCACACGTTCCCTGCAATATCGCAAGTTTTGGAAACAACCAACGCATTTCAACCCCTTACCCGGGGTCTTTTTCAAGGTCCACAGTCAGAATAATTCCAGAGAAAAGTGAGTCCATTAAATACATCGTATGTCCTATCCGTGCGGTCCGGACACAGCTGATCTCTATACATTAATCAACTACAAGTCCCATGATCACTTGCTGTGTCCGGTCAATCCCTTCCATTAGCACAAAGCACGTGATTCCTCCTCTTCCGCTATACAGCCAGGGTGCGTGTTATCTTCCACTCATAGTAGCGCTACGTCACTTCCTTGACTGTAACCATAGTAACAGAACGCTTCTTAAGAGCAATACTTGGTTCTCTATTCAGCTCTACATAGCGTATCTGTTAAATGTACAGATTATCTCTCATAGAAATTGCAGATTGAGGTAATTCGATTATAAAGTGCTCTGTGCCTATTAGTATAAAACAACAATAAGACCATAATAATATACACAATAAAAAACACAATAAAAAACACTTAAACAAATTAAAAATATTATAAAAACCATTTGACCTCAAAATCGAGGTTCAGCACTTCCGGTTTTAGAGTACCTACTATTGGTTCTAAGTATTTACATGTATCAGCGCTGGTAGTGTGGTGTCACTCTGGTTTTATTGTAACCCTCACCACAGCTTAACCCTTACCCTCACCACAGCCTAATCCTTACCCTCACCACAGCCTAATCCTTACCCTCACCGCAGCCTAATCCTTACCCTCACCACAGCCTAATTCTTCCCCTCGCCACAGCCTACCCTAACCACAGCCTAACCCTTACCCTCACCGCAGTCTAATTCTAACCCTCACTGCAGCTCAACCATAACCCTCACTGCAGCCTAACCCTCAGTGCAGCATAACCCTAAACCTCACTGCAGCCTAACCCTCACCACAGCCTAACCCTTACCCTCACCACAGCCTAACCCTTACCCTCACCGCAGTCTAATTCTAACCCTCACTGCAGCTCAACCATAACCCTCACTGCAGCCTAACCCTCACCACAGCCTAACCCTTACCCTCACCACAGCCTAACCCTTACCCTCACTGCAGTCTAATTCTAACCCTCACTGCAGCATAACCCTAAACCTCACTGCAGGCTAACCCTCACCACAGCCTAACCCTAACCCTTACTGCAGCCTAATCTTAACCCTCACCGCAGCCAGTGGCGTAACTAGGGTAGGGCTGCCAGGGCTCGTGCCCTGGGCGCCGTGGGACTGGCGGCATGAGGCGGTCCGCACTACACAGTTACAGCATCCAATGAGAGTCAGTCAGACTCTCATTGGCTGCTGCACCCACTGCCAGAGCCGGGCTGGAGCTCACTCATGAGCTCTGTATTCTGACTCCTGCAGTGGGTGATGGGAGAGACGTCATTACGTCTCTCCTATAGTACCGAGCGGGAGGACGGAGGTGCAGACAGCGGCAGGTGCGGCATGGGCGGGGATTCAAGTAAGGTAAGTCAGTGTTTTGTGTGTGTATGTATGTTTGGGTGTGTTATGTAAGGGGCACTACTGGGGGCACTGAATAGGGAGGACCACTACTGGGGGCACTGCATAGGGGGGGGGGATCACTACTGGGGGCATGCATAAGGGGGACCACTACTGGGGACACTGTATAAGAGGCACTACTGGGGGCCTGCATAAGAGGGACCACTACTGGGGGCACTGTATAAGGAGCATTACTGGGGGCCTGCATAAGAAGGAACACTACTGGGGGCATTGCATACTGGAGGTACTGTATAAGGGGCACTATTGGGGGGCCTGTATAAGGAGGACTACTACGGGGGGCATTCCATAGGGGGGGGACTGTATAAGGGCCACTGTATAAGGGTGCACAACTGGAGGCCCTGTATAAAGGAGACTACTGGGGGCACTGTATAAGGGTGCACTACTGGGAGCACTGTATAAAGGGCACTGCTACTGGGGACATTGCATAAGGGGCATTACTACAGTGGGCATTGCAAGAGGGGCACTACTACTGGGGGCATTAAGATGCATATGGAATGGAAAGGAATGTTCCCAGAGTGACGAGAAAGGGGTGTGTCATGTTGACACGCCCCATTTTTCAGTGGCCACGCCCCTTGTGGTATGTGACCATGGCCATTTTTTGGCGCGCGCACATAGGGGGGGAGCTTCATTTTTCAACTTACCCTGGGCTCCATATACCCTAGTTAGGCCACTGAGCGCAGCCTAACCCTCACTGCAGCCTAACCATAACCCTCACCACAGCCTAACCCTAACCGCCACCACAGCCTCACAGTTGCCATGGATACAATAGAACACAATTAACTCACCTGTCAAAACATTTATTGTCTGACCTTCTGCAGAACATTTTCTTTTCATGAATGGATTTAACTTACATTTTATTTTTTTTGTAAACATTTCCCTAATTGAAAACGGGAGCGTACAATAAATAGGGGCTCTGCCACCTACCTTGCTATACTACATGAGAGGGCTGCTGAAATTCCTTAAAGTCACAATCAGCTTCTCTCCCCGTTACAATGCGTGAGACAACCTCTTATCGCGTGAGACACAGGTCCCAGTAACCTAATTAACTTACATACTGTAAGGCCAACAATAACAAAGTCTAGCCTCATAACTAATAGTTTCAATGCCAGAGGGGCCTGCAATCCATTACATTGTAATACTTTGTAGGTCAGTCAAGAAACAAAAGAGTGAAAGGGCACATTTGTATACTCTGATCTGCATTGCGTAGCAGGTGTAAAAGGAATGTGTGTTTAATTTACAAAGTTTACATATTACATCAGATTCTAGGAATGGGTACAGTATTTGTAATGCACATGCTCAGACTACACGTATATTACACATTGTCACAAAAGGGCTGAAAATGATGTTACAAGCCCGAGTAGATTGAAGTGAGAGCACCCTGGTTTATTTTTCTGGAAATGATTACTAGGCAAAATAATACAAAAGTAGGGTCCTGTTATTTTCTCCTCATTGAAATAATTAAAAACATTAATTGTGTTATTTTACGGTCACACTAGCAGGAAATACTATTAGCAGCAGACAGCCGGAAGTCACAGTGCCGTTTGGATCCATGAAAAAATAAATGTTCATCTCAGTTAAAGTTACAGAGTATTTACGGAATTAAACTTTTCATGAAAACATAAATTAGCAAAGCAAGTACAGAAATATTAAAGCCTCATTTAGTGAAGGTTGGAAGTTTGTGGCTTGAACGTAAGAGTATTGTTATGGAAGCAAAAATAAAAATCAGATATGTGTATTCGGATTTGCACAGATGCAACTTAAAATACGGTGGAGATGTATCACACATTCTAAAGAGTAGGGCAGTGGACACGTCGAGAAGTTGCCCATAGCATCCACTCAGCTTCTACCTATCATTTTATAAAATGTACTTGATAAATGCTAACTGTAACCTGAATGGTTGCTATGGACAATCTCTCCGTTGGTTCAATGAGGCTAATTTCAGCTTGCAGCCTGTGGAGGTACAGGCATCCTGCACTGAAGCTTGAAGGTGAGGACACCCATAGCCATGAAGAAGCCCCAGAACCTGGTGGGAGGTATGAAAGGTAAGTACTGGATACTGGCGTGAAGCAGCCGGGTATCTGTTTGTGAGGCTCCACCCAAGCCACTGGTGACAACGTCACTATCTTGCCCTGCAAATCCATGCCCTTTAGCGGAATAGTAGGTGCAACAGTGCAATCAATCACCAAAGAAGATTTTTCATCGTACCTCAGCAGTTTGGTGTGAGTGGCAATTGGCCTCCAATATACGTTAAGCGAGATCTGTTGACGGATTCAGTATGTCATTATATAGATACCATAGTGTCGACAGATACAAAATGTCAACAAGTACATAATGTTGACACACAATTTCTACATCCCCTGCTGACAATAAAACAAATATAAAAAAATATTATTTGCAGTTTAATATTAATTTCTACTTGTAGCAGAAAATTTTATTTTCTAAATGAATGTAATGCTGCCCCTATTCTGGTACAGTGAATTTATTACCTAGAACACTTACTGTTATTGTGAATCTTGCATTGGAGGAGATTTAGAGGTTATATTCATTTCCACAATTTTGCACTGGCATGACTACAGTAAGAGCACGTTCTGACAATAAATACCCATGTAGATAATTGTGCTCACTGTTATAGCTTCTTCTGTCTAGTGGCGTCACTAAGGGGGGGGTGTCCCGCAATGGGTGTCAACCTCCGAGGGGCTGACACCAAAATGCCGGCTCCTCCTATGGGAGAGGGTACCGGACGCTGCATACTAACATCCCAGTCACTGAGGAGGATCTGGCAGTGCAGGGAGAGTCTCTGGGGGCAGACCGGCATCTCCAACAGTGCTGGGCATGCTCCCAAAGTGATGAAAAGGTGCACACAGGGGGTCTGTTGGCCTCACTGGGTGTTACCGACCCTAGTGCCACCACTTCTTCTGCCACTGATTCAATGAATTATGATTAGGTGGTAGTAGTACTGGGCAATTCAGGCTTCCAACATTTCAGTCGATTAAATCGCATAACTCAGTGGATCTTCCTCTTTAATAAAAAAAAAAATAGAATAACATTTGCATCATTGCCATTGCAAAAGATTTTTTGAGGTTGTTCCGAGACGTTCTCTCTCCCTAGGAGGGAGTTTTGATGACAGTTTGATTTAATTTCATTATTACATTAATTACCACTGGCAGAAAGTTGTTGAGAATACACTTTTTTTTTCCTCTGACATATTTACTATTCTTCTTGTATGAATGACTGCAGAGTTTATGTGTCTATTGGCAACGTACAAGCAGTGCTGTTTTTTTGTGCTGGTACTCTGGGGTACCCAGTGCTGGCAGCTGTTTTTTGGTCCAATTTTTAATTCTTATAACTAGTTGCAGAAACAGGAAGAAATCAGTGAAATCATTTCAGGAATTAATAAAGCAAGCATATGCCCACTTGTGGCAGCACTGACGGTGTAATGGTTAGCATTACTGCCTCACAGCACTGAAATCGTGGGGTTGATTCCCACTTTGGCACTGTGTGGAGTTTGTATATTCTCCCTGTGCTTGCGTGGGTTTCCACCGGGTGCTCCAGTTTCCTCCCACACTCCAAAAATACACTGATAGGTTAGTTGGCTCCCAACAAAAAATTAGCCCTAGTGTGTAAGTATGTGCATGTACATGTGGTAGGGAATATAGATTGTAAGCTCCACTGGGGCAGGGACTGATGTGAATGGACAAATATTCTCTGTAAAGCGCTGTGAAATGGGTTGGTTATGAAATCCCGGCTGTTGGGATACCGCTGGTCAGAATCCCAACAGCTAGAATCCCGACACTTATAGAGAACAGCGGTGAGTATTTTTGTAACTCCTACCCTAACCCTCCCTCCTCGGTACCTAACCCTATCCTCCCCTCCAGTGCCTAAACATAACCTCCCCCTCCCCGCACCCTAATCCTAACACTCCCTCCCTAGTGCCTAACCCTAACCCTCCCCCTAATGCCTAACCCCGCTACCTAACCCTAACCACCCCCTAACACCCCGATACTTACCTTCGGGATGCCTGCGGTCGGGATACTGGTGCTGGGATCCCGACCTGTGGAATATGTGTGCGCTATATAAATAACTAGTAATAAATAAATTATACAGAGAGAAGAAGCTGCTATAAACTTGAATCAGCTTGTAAGTTTACCTGCACCTTTTTTCTGAGTACTGCCATCTTTTTCAATAGATAAAAGCACTGCGTACAAGTAATGACTTCAGATGCGACTTGTAGTGAATTAAACATTATACTGATTGTGAGAACAATTAATTGCCTGTGAATTTATACAGTACATTTATATATGTAATGACACTAATGGCAAGTAGACATTTTATTGCATTAAAGAATTTTTATTTTATTTGTATTCCTATTTTCCATTGCTACGATTCATGTACTGTAGAATATGTTTCCAAGCTTCTGTAAGTCTTTTTATAAGCCTATAGACATACTGTATGGCATTTGATGTAGCTTTCTGGCTTCATTTGGTTCTAAACACAGTGATTGGCCTGTTTTTATCAGTAGGCTACGGCCCTGCCAGAACCGAGTCTTCTGTGGACTTCGCTCATAGCAGTTTCATAACTTTGTAAGTTAGCGACTCTGTTTTATTTCCTTTTTATTCCTTCAACATATTTGCATATTAATCTGTGTGTCATTTGTAACTGTTTTTGCAAACGTGAGCACTGGAGTAATTGTGCCCAAAACATGCATTTAATTTTAGCCTGGTCTTTTGTGTTTCTTAAACAAACCTATACACCTGTAATGAGCCGAGGTACATAGGGGGTCATTCAGACCCGTTCGCTCGCAAAGGACGCTCACAAACTTGTCGATGTTGCCCCACTGCGCATGCGCACGACGGAGGGAGCTCCGTCGTGCGCATGCGCGAGACCCGGACTGCGACAGCCAAGCTGTCGCTCCGGGTCTCGCACCAAAGGGGGCGTGCTGTCAATGCTGATTGACAGCACGCCCCCTTTGATGGGCGTGCCGGGGGCATGGGGGCCAGACGGAGGCGTTCCCATGTGAAAGCCTACCGTCTGAAGCCGGCCCCACTGACATCACTAGTGATGTCAGTGGGAGTGATTTTGGCTCTGATAGAGCCAAAATCACTCCAGGGCTTGCGGCAGCGAGACCCTACCGCAGGGTTTCCGTCGCAAGCCCGATGGTCTTGACCATCGCGACCATCATCATGGACGCTCGCATAAGCTGTGGGTAGTAACCCACAGCTATGTGAGCGTCCATGAGGACGCTCCTAAAACAGGTAGGAGGGCCCTGATTCAGAGCGAGCGCTCTGGTCAGAGCGTTCAGCTCTGAATCAGGCCCATGGTACCATCTGTCTGAAAATTTCATTTGAATATTAATAAGTGTGTGCAGGTAGAATTGAAGGGCTACCTGGTAGAGGTACAAATCAGCAAATTAACCCTTAATGGTGGCAGCGAAGTTGTGTTATATTACCCATGAGTGATGATGTGACCATAATCATTGACAGCGGTTTCAGATTGATATATCTGGGAACCGACTCATCATGGGTGCCCTCCCATAAGGGCACCTAACACGTGACTGCCAGCTCCCTGCTGATTATTGTGAGTGTTTAATCACTATTGCAGCAATGTATATAAATCGTGTCCTTGTCCTGCACTGTAATGTACTATAAGTTACTTGTTTCTTGTTCACTCATTAGTTCTATGTACTATGTAAGGCGCTGCAGAACACTTGTGGCGCCATATAAATAAAGGATAATAATAATAATCATGACAGTATGGCTCATTTACAAAACAACAACTGAGTAACAGCTCTCTGGAATGGTACCTTAAGGTCTAGAGAGGAGCAACAGAGCCAACCAGAGGATCATAGCTTACAGTAGATTCTTCTTGGTCTCAAGGCCAGCCCACTTGAGATATCATGTTGTTACATTTTTGGGGGAGGGCCGGAACAGGGTGGATTATGTATTATATGTAGTAGTGACAAAGACGCTTAAATTGTATCTTCTAATAATTATAATGCAGCTCACATAACTGGGTCACTGTAATAACAATAACATTTACATAAAGATGTGTCCTCATACATTTAGCCTTAATACGCCATGCAGGGCGACTTGTCTGGCGTGAGTGAGTCGCCAGGTCCTGTGCTACTAACTTACAGGACCTGTCGTGCCCAGGGGCTTTTTAGCGAGACTGCAACAAGGATGTGTAAGGACACATCTGTATATATTAATCACAATATATACAGAATCCAGAAGGCCAGCAAATGGAGATCCCGACAGGGTAAGTATTAACCTTATCCCTACCCCTCTCCCCCCCTAACTTCCCCCCTAGTGCCTAAGCTGACCTCCCCTCCAGGGGTTCCTAAACCTAACCCCCCCTCCCCGCACCCTAAACCTTACCCTCCCAGGGGGGTGCCTAACCTTAACTCCCCCCCTGGGGGTGTCTGACGCTAACCCCCTTCCCCTAGCCTAACCCTACCCAGGGGGAGGTGCCTAACTCTAAGTCTCTAAACCTAACCTTCCTATCCCGCGGCTAACAGCTCCCGACGCCCGGCTTACCTACGTTCGGTATGCTGGGTGTTGGGATTTCGGCATGGGGCTAATGATAGGCATCGGTATTTAGACACCTATCATTAGTCTTATGCCGGGCTTTCATTGTCGGGAAGCCGGCGGTCGAAATGTCTGATTACATCCCGCATTAATATATGTATGTAATAAACACTTTTTCTCTCTCAAGTGGTCCTGAGAATTCCTGCAATCACAGAGCCCTTTCATTCATATGTAAAATAAAATACAAAAATACAAAGATTGGAAAGGATATATATTATAAAATATATATTTTTGTTACAATATGTAAACATTCCCATGCTATGGCAAATGCACATCTAACAACATGATAAAATGCATGTTTTGTAAATTACATCTTTGTAAATATAGAATTTCAGCACTTTACAATCCTGAAATATAAAAAAACAACATGTGTGCATAGTACTGCATATAAATGTGCACATTAACTCATTCACACCCATTAATAAGCCTGGAATTTGTGATAAATCCATGTGATTGATGAACGTGTGAACGGGCTCATAGTCAGTCTCCACATGTATTCTTGTTATCTCTGTAGTTCATTTCCTGCTGTCTGGTATTTTCTGAGGACCTAGAGTAGGGTGTATGTGAAAAAGAATGTGCTAGTTCCCCCCACTTTACCAGGATAGATGGTGTTGTGCTCCTGTCTTTCTGTGGCTCGATTGGTGGGATTTGGAGGATTCTTTATGATTACATTTATTTTGTGACTTCTAATCTAGTATGTATATATGCTTGCATCACGAGGTAGAGCATGTCTATGTGGGTTGATCTAAAATATTCTCATTCCCTTATAGGATCCCCCCTAACAAATCCTGAACTATCCTTAGCACTAGATTTTCTGGGCTAGTGTCCTCTATAATACCAAGACTTCCGACCTATAAAGATAGCCAGCTATAGGTTAGACTGCTCACACTGGATTCCACTATAATAGGAAGACCAGGATACCCTGCCATAGTGAAATCAACCACAAACTGGTCAGTACGTCAACCACAGACTGTTCAGTGGTCTGTATGGGGCACAGTTGCCGACTTTCCAGTCCCCCCAGATCAGAAGTGCGGGGTCAACGGGTGTGGGAGGGCGGTTCAGCCTAATAGGAGATGCGGGGGGCTTTGTGCTGTGATAGCATCATTGTGGCCCTGACCCCCACTATACAATGCCACAATGACACACGTCATCAAGCTGTCCCCCCCTTTCTCCCCCCCTGGAGACTTGCCTAACTTTCCGGGCATCAGAGAGAGCCACCTAAGATTCTGGAGTCTCCCGCTATGGGGGAAAGAGGGGTTGGAAAGAACAGTATGTCAGTCCCCTGTGCTGAAAAGCACTGAGGTTCTTCTAGTTGCCCAATCTACACAAGACTGGGACCTGTGGACTGGCAACCCCTGCCGATGTTACCAAAAACGTAAGCATAAGTAAACCCATTTCAAAATACATTGGAACTGAATAAAATACTCCACGAACCCTCATTCTTCCATCTTGATCCATCATAGTCTAATTGTTAGTGACTTGAATCAATTTAAATACAGTGGGAAAATTTTCCCAGAAGATACCCCCCAGTGACTTCCATCATCCTTCTTCCTTACATACCTGCATTGCAGGCCCCTCAAACAGACACACTGTGTTATACGGAATGACTGATTATTTAACAGGAATATACTGAGAGTTTAAAGATAAAACATATGATAAAATTCCTTAAGTTATGCAACACCTTGTGTCAGTTAATACTATTACATACATTTAGTGAAGATGTTATACAGTCTTTCAGAAACCTGTCTTTAAACATGATGAAGCAACTGTCTGCACATTTTCTGTCTGTGCACTTTGACCCTTTATGCTGCTCTGAATAACATACTAGTATATACAGGCAGCAAATATAGAACGGCACAATATCAGTTATATAGTCTTCATATCAATTAGGGACATAAAATATGCATATATAATAAACCACACAATAAAAATGAACTGCTACAGTGTATGTAGCAAAACACAACAAGAAATAACAATGGCCCCAAATTCTCATGATGCTGAAACTGTGGGTTTCCCAGGAAAGCAAGATTTATAAAACATATGCAATACTTTAAATTTATTTATTTTTTATTTATTAACAGTTTCTTATATAGCGCAGCATATTCCGTTGCGCTTTACAATTGTCAACATTGATAGAACAAAACTGGGTAATAACAGACAGATATATAGGTAGGAAGGCCCTGCTCGCAAGCTTACAATCTATAGGGAAATAGGCAGTAATACACAAGGATAGGTGCTATATATTGCATCTTGGTCCAGCCAGAATGCACAGTTTCTTGGTTGGCTGCATGATCCAGTCACACAGGAATGTCGGCCAAATGTCATGAGGATGTGAGAGAAAGACAATGTGTGAGGTTATGTGTGGACTGCAAAAGGGGATGTAATTAGATATGGAAACTATGAAGGTTGTGTGGGCGGTTCTGGGATCTGATAAGCTTGCCTGAAGAGGTGAGTTTTCAGGGATCGCTTGAAGGATTGGAGACTAGAGGAAAGTCGTATTTTGTGTGGTAAGGCATTCCATAGAGTGGGTGCAGCCCTAAGAAAGTCCTGTAACCGTGAGTGGGAGCAAGTAATGCATGGGGATGAGAGACGCAATGACTGTTAAGCACCTACATGAACAATTTGGTTGTATGAACGTTTTCACAGAGGTACCTTTGAAACCACAACAGTTTGAAAAGATCCTCAAATTACTATTCAGTGAGTCAGGCGCTGCTGTGGTTAGCGTCTATGGCAGTAGTTGCATCTACGACTTTATAAAGGTTACAATCAGCTCATCCCCTGGTGTACAACAGTGTATCTGAATGCGCAAGGGCTGGGATGCCCACTTTGAGTGGCGCAGTCAATATCATTGGAAGCAGGGCTGCCGAGAGGGAAAGGGAGCGGGAGGTCAGCAGGGTCCAAGGGCCAACGCCACCCGATGCCCCCCCTCTTATCTCTCAGCAGCAGTCTCTCTCCCCAGTGTCCTCTGTCTCTGCGGGGACATGGGGGGGGAGCATTCATATTGATCGCTGCTCCAAACGCTGCTACTGTGGAATGCATGATTGACAGGTGTAGCGCATTAGCCCGTCTCCAGACTAGTGTGTCAACTAGCTCCCATTGGCCAAATCTAGCCAACTAGCGGCACTGTAAATCATTTTTATTTATTTATTCCTAGGAGGCGGGGCCACATCTCTAGCAATTAGACCACGCCCCCAAAATGTAATTAGGCCTGAACCAATCTTTCTACAGCCCTGATAGGAAGCACCATTGGGACCTGCACCAGCCCCATGCTAGGTGCAGAATCTCCGGCAGAGTATGGCCTATTTCACACATGCCAGTTTTCCTCGACCGGCAAAAAAATGGCAGTTTTTTTTACCAGGTGTTAAATTTAATAATACGTGGAAGAAGGTGGGTTCTTTCACACGGCACAGGCATGGCATGGTCGTCGTGTAACAGCCGGGAGTATCCACTAAGCAGGACGGCTCCCGTGCCATGTCCGTGCTGTCCAAGCAAAGCAGTGGAGTATAGAAATCAATGTTTCCTCACACACACACCGGCCGGCTTTTTACTGCAGCTGATGCGCATGTCCTATAGAAGAAGGGGAAAAAAAACACATTAAAAACGGCTGAAAGACGCTCCATGTGAAAGACACTGAGTGCCTGAAAAAAAAAAAAGTCCGGCTTCTGCCTGTTTTTTGGCCGGCCGGCCAATATTAGCAAATGTGAAATAGCCCTATGGCCTCTAATGTGACACAGCTGCGACACTCCTTTAACACGGAATACAGAATATTTTTGTGCATCTGTTCAGCCACCTCCCAGTTAGTGGCCCCAGGAACACCCAATACATTCCAAAATCAGTGCATCTCAATCAGTCCTGCGACTCTGGGCCTGATTCAGACCCGCTCGCAAGCATAGTACGGGGGGGTGATTTACACAGGTGCTCTAATACTGGTGGGGTACCTTCCCCTCCATCAGACAATTCCACTTACAGTAAGCCACACTGCCAGGCTGCAGCTTCCCACCCTCACAGTATGGGAGCCTTTTCAAGGGGGCTCTTCCCTGCTACACACATAAATGGAGGCACTCACCCTCTCTCACTGCCTAACTTTTTTTTACTGATGCCACACTGCTGGACTCTGTAGTGATTCCCCTCTCTCACCCTGATGAAGGCACACTATATGAGGAATCTCACCTTCTCTCGGCTACATCTACTGCCTTTCTACACTCTCCATTTTTTAACATAATGGGGACAGTTTCACCAGGGGGATGTTCCCCCTCTCAAGCCCCTTTGTGGGCTCTCCTATTGCTGAGGCTGGTGCGTTGATGTGTTAATTCACTCTACCTCCTAACCCAATTACTACGCCAACATCAGCAGGGGTGTGGCCTAAGCGATGACACATGGTGACACTGTCCATGTTACATGCAGTCTTGTTCTAAAGGAGTGGACAGATCTGCACACTCAGGGACACATTTAATAACTGGTAAAGGGATTATGTCATCCTGTCCTTATTCAACAAACAGCGATAATCTAAGATTACCGCTGTTTGTCACAGCATCGTTCTCACCATCTTTAGATGGCGAAAGCGATGCGGTCCCTTCCAGGCACTGCTGGGTCCCTATGTCATGCACACCGGCACACATGCGCAGTACACAGGAGCCCGGAGGACCTCGCTGATGATAAGGACTTCACTGGAGGGTTAAGTATTGACAAATTCTAGTGGCATTTTTGTATGTGAAACTAAATGAAAAATGGTAGTTACGTTCGTTCTTAAATGGGGCCCTCATTTACATAATATTTGGTACGTCTGAACATCTTGACAATTTCTTCAGCCACAGGTTATTCTATCTCCACCTGCTGAGGTCATAATAACAGATGAGCAGGACATGAAGACTGAATACACTGCTTGCTCTAACCCAGCAGTGTAAACATAAAAATATACATTTCTCTATGCTGGCTTTAATCTTGCTGTTTGGTATTAGAAACGTTTTCCATTAGCCACATTACCCTGGGGGTAGCTTAATGTACTGTATGAATAAAGCACATTGCAGCTCAGTTTTAACCATTTTTCCTTTCACTAGAGATGGGCGGTTCGGTTTGCTGAAAACTAAACACACCTGAACTTTGGAGTTCAGAGTCGAAGAGAATCCCAGCTCAGATAACTTTGGGGTTCCCAGTAGAATCGAGTCCCGACTCGGGTTTTCTCGCAAGTTCAGAACTCGGCTCTAAAAAATTCATCTCGTTTGTTTTGGATTACATTTAAGTCCCTCCCATGTGATTTCAGGTGCAGTGACGTGGTCAAAATTTAGATTAATAATACTATTGAAACAAAAACAGGTCCAAGTTACATGATAAAAAACAAAGACCAGAGAGATATTTAATAATATGCGCCAAGCTGCAGTATATAAGTCTGTCTTATAGGCAAATAGCATACAGCACCGTTTGGTAACCTACTGATCTCCACTTGCTGTGGAACTACAAGTCCTATCATGCTTGTTCCACAACAGGAGCAAAATAGGTTGCTTAGGATTCTATCACCAGGGCTGTAGGAAGTGGTGTGCGAGCAGAGCGGTCGTCCAGGGCGCAGGAGACTGCACCTTTGCTGCCCCACGGCCCCTGCATCCGACTTGCAGGGTGCCTGGAACAGCACCCTGCTTCCTGGAGCGCTAATGCGGAGCTGCCCAGAGCATCTTTTGCACACTTCGGACATACACCCTGCAGCCTGTACAGCCGTTGTACTTCTCTGTGATGATAGCTCCACCCTCTCTGTGTGATGTCGTGATTTCACGTGTTCAGGGGGTGGGGCCAGCACAGGGCGTAGTGCCTATGCAGCACTGTCTAGGACAGGGGTGTGGAAACTTTTTTCTGCAGAGGGCCATTTTGATATATATAAAATTATTTGCGGGCCTGGTGCAGGCCACACCCACTATGTGATGTCACATGGGGGCGGGGCCACAATCACCAGTGATTACTGCAATGCCCAAAACAAACGGAGGATGCTCCGGGGAGCTGTAAGGGCAGCGGTGTGACTGTATGAAGCATCCTAAGGACGCTCCAGGCAGCACTGCTGCATAGATTCAGGCTGCAGGGTAGCATTCTAGGCACCCTGCTAGCCAGGTGAGGCTAGCAGAAAAAAGCTCCAAGGCCCAGACCAAATGATTCCGGGGGCCTTATACAGCGCCCGGGCCTGAGGTTCCCCATCCCTGGTCTAGGACTATAAATGTTTGCATCAATAACATAATTATTTAAGTGTAAAAGCTGCTAATATTACATTAACGTTTTATAATATACAGTATATAAGCATAGACAAGTGTGGATAGTTAAAGTTACAGTAACTGTATTATTGATAAAATGACCAGACAAACTATTCCAAAAGCTCTAACTTTTAACAAATAATAATTTGGTTTATTTTGCGGAATAATACTTTACAGCTTTTTCATGGAACGCTATCAAGATAAACCAAAGATAAAAATCTAAGAAATGTAAAAACATAGGACATTATAAATAGATGTCAGACCGTTGAATAAATAAATACATGATGCAAAACACCAGTGTCAGCGGCACAGGCAGACTTTGCACCATTCATTGAATGTGGTTGCAAGGCATTGACTGGTTGAGGTCTTTCCTTAATTTCGCAGTGGTTTTGGTGTTATAATATATCGGACTGCAGTTTTCAAGAAAGCACTTCATATACTTCAATAGAGATTGGGTCACTCAGCACAGAGGTGCTTAAAAGATGGGGATCCATATTGTGTTTTTGGAGTCCTCCTTTTTTTTTTAAATCCATTGTTTGAAGTACCAGGACAATATCACCACCGATACCTATGGTTTCCCCAAACACTGACATTTGGAATCGTGGTTAAAATAAAAATAATAAAATGAGCAATTACATAGCCTACCAATGTGTATATGTACAGTATATAGAGAATTTACAATAATTTAGAGTTAAATAGGACATTACAGTATTTTATATAGTCTTTGTTATAAACTTAAAGCACATTAGCAGACTCTACTCAATACTAATCATTTAAAGATATCTGTTTAGCCTATTTAAATTAATACACTTTGAATCAATTTTACATAATTGTGCACAATAGTGGTGACCACCTCCAAAATATATTATGCCCTTTCTCAAGGAACAATCATCATTTTGGACAGACATAATTCACCAGTCAGAGAACCCAATTAGTTGCACGGTTACCTTGTGTACTGGTATATAAGCTTCTTTACAGTGGTAAAATCATGCGAGGTTCAGACACACTGGGTAACCTAAGATACAAAGACAACCGTGCACAGGTGCTGTGTCCATTGCATTGTACCTTACTCCATCTCACTGTGTCCGGATCAAGCTGTATGCTGTGGGACTTTTCCAACACTACTGACCAACTATTCAGCCCGTCTTGGCTAACTCACTGCAGTTCACCTTCGCAGCAGATGAACGCTGGAGTGCTGCGGCTCCCACTTGCTGCCGACTGTGACGCTGTGTGCTCGGTACCGAAGGACAGGGAGTATAAGCGGCGAAGACATAATGGGGGATATGTACGAAGCCCAGAAGCGGTATCAGCGCACGTTATGTGCGAAGCCCAGAAACGGTATCAGCGCACGTTATGTGCGAAGCCCAGAAACGGTATCAGCGCACGTTATGTGCGAAGCCCAGAAACGGTATCAGCGCACGTTATGTGCGCTGATACCGCTTCTCCCCGATGTATGATCGGGGGTCTGATCGCTGTGCGCCCCTGTCATTATCGGCGCTGCTATCTATAAGATAGCAGCGCCGACGGCAGGGCCATGTACGAACAGTCATAACGCATGACCGTTCGGCCGGCTGTAGCTGTCGTTATCGACAGCTACAGCCTGGCATTAGCCTATCCCCTGCTGCGGCGGCTGCCGGCTCCACGCGGGGATCTCGCGATACTTGTGAGATCCCGCGCATGCTCAGTGGAGCCGGCCGGGAGAGAAACACAGCGCATCAGCACTAGGCTGATGCGCTGCTGTCTCTAGCGGGTAGCGCCGGAGGTGGGAGTTAACGCTCCCCCTCTCCGGCCGATGAGATGTTTATACATCTCATCAGTAGTGCTTCCTGCTTCGCCTCGGTAAAGAGGCGAAGCGTTATAGCGGCACGTTAAGTGCCGCTATAATACATCTACCCCTGGATATCATGACTGTACCCACAATTGTCACAGTATTATCACCACACTTCTAATTTACCGGACGGAAGATTAGAGATTTATTGGAGTTTACTAGCACATGCTATCTTATGCTCTTTAAATTGTGCTCAGCATTTGTCATGAAAGACTAAGAAAAGGCTGACTTTTACTTGTGCCCCTGGATTAATATTAGAAACACTCCTACTCGTGTGCTTCATGTTGCAATGCATATAAATAATATCATTATATTTAACAGCAATTAGTGTAACTACTTGCAACTGTATGAAGGAGTTATTCGCATTTTATTCTTTATATTAATGTCTTATGATTAATGTTGCACACTTTTCAATTTTATGTACTCCTGGGAGGTATTTAACTTGTGAGAATATATATTTTTTATTAAATTTATGCTATTAATTGAATTATGTACGGTTATTGTTTCTGAGAACCACATCTTACTGCATGGTTGTCTTTGTATCTAATGTTTTTGTGTGTGGAGATTGGAGTTTGTGTGTGGAGATTGGCATTCTCCACGTGTTGGTGCTGGTTGGCTGCTAGAGATATTTGGTTTTGTTCACCACAAGTGTCTCCACAAGTGCAAGGTAAATTGTTATATTACACTGGGTAACCTAACCCAACATGTGCTATGAAATAATCTATTGTATTCTTTAGGTCTTAATGATAATATGAAAATGCTGCCCCCATGTGGTGTAGCGGCCTAACAATACACAAGTCAAAATTAAGAAATACCTTTCAATTAGAGATGTGCGGGTTCGGATTTATTCTGTTCTCTTCGCCACATTACCGCAAGTTCAGATTAGTTCGGATTTATCTTATTGGCTATGAAAGCCGGATAGCCAATATGATGCCTTTTTGAGATCCGAACTTATCCGAGTAAAACTGAACCGCACATCTCTACTTTGAATGGTATTGCACAACAACATATAAAAAGCAGTGATGTGCAGTTTGGTTTTCCTGAAAAATGAACACACCAAAACGCTAGGATTCCGAGCCGAAGTGGGTTCCCGACTCAGATCACTTTTGGGCTTCCGTGTTGAATAGAGTCCCAGCTCAGATCACTTTTGGGGTTATGAGTAGAACCAAGTCCCGTCTCGGGTCTGCTGTAAGTTCAGAACTCAGATTTAAACATCGAATCTTGGGTTTTGGATTGCATTTAAAACAGGTCCAAATGACACGATTTTAGCTGTTTTTATAAATTTGAACGAAATCCAAACCAAAACTAAGTCCGATCCAAAACACTTGCGGATGGTTTTGTCAAAACCAAAACCATAGCATTTGAGGGTGGTTTTGCTAAAACCAAACCACAGGGGTCCACGCACATCTTTAATAAAAACAGGGCTAGAATACATAAAAAGCATGAAAAGATAACCTTAACGACATCAGAATGAAAAAAAAAAAAAAAGTAGCTATGGAAAATGGGCTCACGTCAAAGATTGGAAAGATTGGGAGTGGGGCGCAGTGATCATACCAAGGATTCATTATTTTGAATATGTATGGGAATACCATCTCAGTTCAGCCGCTGGTACCAGAGAGAGTTGCTGTTGCCATCTTGTTGGTGAACTCCATGATCTCTTTGGTGACAGCAGCTGCTGCCACAACTTTTGCAACCACGTGGAACAATTGTCCTGGCTCTGTGTCCTGCAATGAAATACACTGCGTATGTTACATTTGTGACATGATGTTATATTATTTATTGTTATATAATATATCAATCTCAGATTGGAGGAAACACTACGTGCTTCTTTACTGGAAAGCAGCATATGCCAACAATTAACTGTACAGATGCATAACAGGAACCAGGAAGTTACAGGTAACAAGTGCAGCATATTATTCAGCCGCACACTCTATAAGAAATATTGCTATAAGCACCACAAAGGGCACACTTCTACTAAGTGCTGGCTGATGACTGCAGGAGCAACCATGCACCATAAGAGCATCAGCCTTCTACAGAAGCAGAAGAGGAAAGAGGGCCTGATTCAGAGGTGCTCGCAAAAAGAGAGCGCTCGCTCTGAATCAGGGTGGGCACTGTTTTTTTTAGTTGCGGCCTCCTGGTAGCTCGCATAGCTGTGGGTGACCACCCACAGCTATTGCGAGTTGCCAGGATGATGGTCGCGATGGTCTACACCATCGTGACCATTGGGCTTGCGACGAGACCCTTGTAGGGTCTCGTGGCCGCAAGCCCCAGAGAGCTTCTGGCTCTAATAGAGCCGGAAGCTCTCTCACTGACATCACTGGTGATGTCAGTGGGGCCGCCCACAAATGGCAGGCGTTCACTTGGGAACGCCTCCATTTGTGAAGCCACCCCCCGCCACGCCTACAAAACGATGATTAAAAATAGATATAAAAAATCATGTTAGTAAGTGTCAAAAATCATCTCTAAGTAAATGTGTGATTTAGACTCTGAATCACAAAATAGACCAAACATCGACCCAACATCAACCAAAAATCATACAAAAATCAACCCAAATCGACTTTCAGTAAATACAGTACACCCCTAAATCACACATTTACTAACAGATGATTTTTGCCATTGTTTAAGAAAATTATGAAATAAATCATGTTAGTAAATGTATGATTTATACCCTGAAGTACAAAATCGACCAAGAAACGACCCTAAATCGATTTTAGCCCCTGAAGTTAACCAGCCACAGATTCTGTGTAATTCATATTGTATGTGTCCCGAATTAAAGGGATGATGTGGCAAGCCTATTTATCATACTTAACTACTCTCCAGGAAGTTGGTGGAAACTCATGATTTTTCGTGTAGTACCCCGGAAGAGTGGGTGTCTCTCCCGCATCCCGCCCACTTCCAGGCTTCTTCCGGAGAGGAGAATTAAAAATGACAACAAGTATGCTATAATTAATATATATATATATATATATATATATATATATATATATATATAGGGAGTCAATCACCGGGGACTCAGGGAATCACAGATACTGTATAATTTTGACACTGTTGACCACTCTCTTCTCGTACAAACATTACAATCCCTAGGTCTTAAGGACACAGCCCTTCCTTGGTTCTCTTCCTACCTATCTGATCGTTCTTTTTCTGTTCGTTTTTCTGATTCTGCCTCCTCTTCGCTACCTCTATCAGTTGGAGTACCGCAAGGCTCTGTTTTAGGTCCTTTGCTATTCTCAATCTATACCACCTCTCTTGGCAAACTAATCCGCTCTTTTGGATTTCAGTACCATCTGTATGCGGATGATACTCAAATCTACCTATCCTCTCCAGATTTATCACCATCTGTATTGGTCCGTGTCACTGAATGTATTTCTGCCATTTCATTTTGGATGTCATCTCGCCACCTGAAACTTAATATTTCTAAAACAGAATTAATTATATTTCCACCGGCCAATAACAGTTACCAATCTGATCTCTTTATCACTATTGATAACTCAACAATCCACCCCACCCCACAAGCTCGCTGCCTTGGTGTCATCCTTGATTCTGAATTGTCCTTTGTTCCCCACATTCAATCTGTCTCAAAATCATGTTACATACATCTAAAAAAACATATACAAAATTCGACCATATCTCACACAAGACACTGCAAAAACTCTAATCCATTCACTCATTATTTCCCGCATTGACTATTGCAATAGTCTCCTTACTGGTCTTCCCAAAAACAGGCTATCGCCATTACAATCCATTATGAATGCAGCTGCGAGGCTTTTCTTCCTTGCCAAACGTTCATAGTCTGCTGCCCCGCTCTGTCAGTCCCTCCATTGGTTGCCGGTTTTCTACCGTATTCAATACAAAATACTGTTACTTACACATAAGGCCATTAACCGAATTACACCAACATACATCTCTTCACTCATCTCAAAATATATCCCAACCCGACCTCTCCGCTCAGCACAAGATCTGCGTCTCTCATCCCCATGCATTACTTGCTCCCATTTACGGTTACAGGACTTTCTTCGGGCTGCACCCACTCTCTGGAATGCCTTACCACACACAATAAGACTTACCTCTACTCTTCAATCCTTCAAGCGTTCCCTGAAAACTCACCTCTTCAGACAAGCTTATCAGATTCCAGAACCGACCACATAACCTTCATAGCTTCCATGTCTTATCACATCCCCTCTCACAGTCCACACATAACCTCACATATTGTCTTTCTTTCACATACTCCTGACATTTTGCCGACATTCCTGTGTGACTGGATCATGCAGCCCACCAAGAAACTCTGCATTCTGGCCGGACCAAATTGCAATATATAGCACCTATCCTTGTGTATAAATGCCTATTTCCCTATAGATTGTAAGCTTGCAAGCAGGGCCCTCTTACCTCTATGTCTGTCTGTTATTACCCTGTTTTGTTCTATCAATGTTTCCAATTGTAAAGCGCAACGGAATATGCTGCGCTATATAAGAAACTTAATAAATAAATAAATAATGGCTTTATGATCAGATCAATCACATGTTGCTACTGAGACTACAGTTCAAATCCTAGATGGGTACATTGAGGATATTCTTTTTTATATTTGTATTATATATCACAATACATTTTCTAAATTAAATTGCCAAGGAATCAGGAGTTAAACAAAATGCTTTCCTTGCTCTGGTTAATGTTTCTACCAAGTTTACTGGTGTTCAAACTAGGACCAGGGGTTCCATAAGGGTGGAGACAGGCAAAATGCAGGTTCCTGAGCCTGTCTGAGTGTCCGAGCCTGTCAAAGAGGTGCAGACATGCTCCCAAGATTGTGTGGCCAATGCTTCTTCAGCAGTGCAGCATGTAAAGGCGTCCCTGGTAGTTACAGCGAGTGCCTCACATACTTGGCCATGCATGCCCCCCTTTTCCCTTAGTACCAGGGCCAGAAGAACTCCTGGTGGCCTGGGTATACCACAGAGAAGAAGGGGTTCATTTTGAAAAATTCCTCAACACCAACCTGTACTTCCCCTTACCTGAAATATGGGGTTCATTGGCCCCAAAACTTCTCCCATTTGCATCTTGGAGTCAATGTTTTTTTCAAGTCAACCAAAACGGGGAGCCTGTTTAATGAATAGGCAGCAAGATCACTTGGACACTTTATCTCATCATTACCCCCCTTGAGGTCAGATGATGTTTGAGATCTCGGCTCCAAAAGTTCACGTTAGAATCTCAAATGTCAATGGCCTCAATTGGCTCCATGACGATAACAGGAAGCAGGGCTGTAATATGGTTCATCTTGTGAACCACTCTAGCACTGGGGCCATCATAATGGATCCCATCAGTGCAGAGAATAAAGTCCAATGGAAGGGACACCCATAATTGAGGTGAAGGGGGTGGGGAGTAGGGGCTAGCTGTACTTGGAAGCCTTGGAGAGAGATAAAGTGGATGGAGATAAAGTGATAAAGTGCCAACCACTCAGCTCCTAATTGCCATTTTACAGGCTGTGTTTGAAAAATGACAGAAGCTGATTTGTTGGTACTTTAGCTCTCCCCACGGCTTGATACATCTCCCCCGAGAGCTTTACAATTACTATTATACAAGGCAGAATTAGCCTTTCATGACAATAATCTAAATTATTTAATTCAACCAGTCATGCCCTCAATCTTGCCTTTGCCAAGATGGCATTCTATTACACTGATATAACAATCCACTATTTGTCAAATCTAATTGTTAAATCTTATAAACTAAAGTTGCCAACTGAAGAATTACTGCTTAAATCTGATAGTACCAAGTACATCCCTGTCAGAGCCAAAAGCCCTCATATTACTCCCTTTTACCACACAAACTGATCACAATACTGCAGAACCTCTCAGCTAAGAGCAAGGAACATTCAATTGACAACATGTGCATCTCATTGGACCTCACACAATTTTCTAAATATACTGTATGCGTTACAGTTGGATAGTGTTCTGCTATGTTAGCTTAGACATGCCATATCCAAGTGTTGTATCTTATTTGTGCAAAGGAGAAGGTCTTTTAATTCCCAATAGCAGTTTACGGCAGTGATTCCCAAACTTGAATCACGACGCCCTAGAGAATCAACATTTTTTTCACAGCACCTCTAAGCCAAAAGTTGGTTATTGAGAAATTCAGACCGCAAAGAGCGAGCACTCTATTAAAATATCCGGCCCCTTTTTCTGAACGAGTGAGCGCAAATAGCGTCCGGCTCTGAATCAGGCCCATAGATTGTAAGCTTCACTGGGGCAGGGACTGATGTGAATGGCCAACTATTCTCTGTAAAGCGCTGCGGAATATGTGTACACTATATAAATAACTGGTAATAAATAAATATTTCAAAGCATCAATGAAGCAAACTTAAATCTCTCTTAATTTATAGCAATATACATGTAGTAAACTATTTATTTTAGAAACACAGCAACCATATATGTTAAACAATCACCTGAAATGTCCTGAATAATATGTAAGCTAGAAAAGGAAGGAAAGGAATCTGTATATGGTGCACTACTTTAATATGTAACCTTTATTATTTTACTTAAAATATTCAAACAATACACAAAGCAAGGCGAAATATCTTGGTTAAAATAAAGTAAGAGTTGTGTACAAAAAATGTGAAAAGATAAGTGTAAGTATATGATTTCTTTTAATAGCCAAGTGTCTGTTTGTCAGTAATAACACATCCTCTACATAGGGTTGTGTAGATGTTAGTAAGTCGTCTGCTGGTTCTAGTGATATAATCTTAGTATTCTGTTACAATTAAAGATAATATTCAGTTAAATTCAGTCAAGTTGGCTCAATACCTCCTACGTAGTAAGTGTGTTTTCTTTGTAATATTGTATCCAAACACAATCAGTTGATCTAAATGTAGCAAACACCATTGCTGTTGAACATGTCCGATAAAGTTGCAATTTGATCTTCTATATCCTGAATCCTTTAGTGATAAGTGTATTATTATGTTTGACAGGATGTGGTAGCACCCCTATCTACCCCTATGTGGTAGCACCCCTATCTACCCCTATGTGGTAGCACCCCTATCTACCCCTATGTGGTAGCACCCCTATCTCCAATACTAACTAGGGATTATTAACATTTTGGGGATTCCTATGAGATTAGCATGTGATTGATTTTCCTGTACAACAGCTCCCTCTCTTTATTGTACTGAATAATATGTACCAAGATCCATCTGAAGTTTTGAATTTTATAATTACCTGGGTCCATAAGCTAGAACTCCTGTGCTTTACATTATCCAACGTCTAAAATAAGAGTTGTGCATACATATCCCATTTATAAAATGCGGTTGTAATATCACTTTGCTTCCAGATTCTGGACTGGCGTGCATACCGCCCATGTATGGCCATTAGATAGTGGGGCTGCCGGAGACCAGACCCCTCTCCCGTACATTTTGAAAAAAGTAACCAATGATCTAACACCATCTTTAGATGGTGCCTGCTGACGGGGTCAAGCTCCAGAATGCTTCTCATTCCGGAGCTTGGTAAATCCAGCTTGCATAGCAGTCCCCATAGAAACCTATTCATTTCAATGATATCAAAAGTAAAATAAAAACCAAAACAAATTTTAAAATATAGTTTACACAAATAAAAGACTTTCCAAAACCCTCAAAACTTGATTTGTCATAGCCCAAATAGGAAAGCTAAACATGGAAAAAATGAGTAAAATGCAATAAACCAGAATGTACAGTTGAATGCAGTAATGAGACATTATGTTCTGACACATATCGGTAAGTGTAATGAGTTGCACTGAAGCTGCACTTACTCGGACAATACAGTATTTCAGCATATTACCTTGTTTTGTGACAGTTGTTTCCAACCATAGAGCGCCATGGTTATAAAAGTGTCTGTGACTATATTTCCAAAATTACAGGGGGATTGTCATAAAAAAGTAACCACTGGAACGTTTTTAGTAGTTAGTATGTAAGGCACAAACATCACAAAAAGGTCCTTTTGTCTTCTTTCTTCCTTAATTACCATGTATGAATGTCTATCAGTTCAATGGAAACTACGATTAACATGCACTGTTTTTGGCTCAGAATCATAGCAGTATTTCCTTTAGTAAACTCAGGTCTGCTAGAGGTCATTGACGGAGAAGCAGGCATATCGTAGCTTTTAAGTACTGATCACATATTACTATCCGTTGTTCTAATTCCAACCATTAAATTCCTGGTATTATATGAGTGAAAGCACTGAGGTTGTGAAACTAAGGGGTACATTTACTAAGATGGGAGTTCTATTAAAAAGTGATGTTGCCCATATCAACCAGATTCCAGGTATTATCTTCTAGAAGGTGCTAGATAAACGAGAAGTAGAATCTCATTGGTTGCTATGGGCAACATCACTTCTTAAATAGAACTCCCATCTTAGTAAATTTACCCCCTTAGGTGACTTGTGGCTCTGCTACTCATAGGTCAGTAGGATTAATAATGGGTGCAGAGTGTGCAATGCCCCTGGGTTCAGTGGGGCCACACACTGCACCCAGAATATACTTACCTTGTGCTGACCAGCAGGTTCCTCCGCAGCAGCAGCAGCACCATCTTAACAGTGAATTTTCAAGAAGATGGAGTCACACAGTGAAAGCAAAGACGCGGGCACTTTGCTCTCTTGTGCGCATGCTCCATCTTCCCGAATATCACTGAGAAGATGGCACTGTGGAGGAAGAGGGACCCGCTTGCTGCCCAGCGCAAAAGGTAGCCCTGTGTATTTTTTAGTTATAGGCATATGCTAATTACTCTACTTGCACCTATATAGCATAATAGTCTTGTGATTAGATTGTCACAGCAGCACATAGGAGCCTGGCACTGACAGGTATGACAGCTCTGGCATCCTACTCCTAGGATGGGTCCCCTGCGCCCGCTGTGGTGATCTGTTTCCGCCTCCAGCTGAGCTTGCATCATCAGTGACTTCTGGGTATGTTTCTGCGGCTCCAATAGGGATGCGTTCGTCGTTCAGCACTGAGTTTAAAGGGCCAGATGCACCAAGAATGTGACGTCACATTGGCGCCCATTTTCAAATTCCACCTATTTAACCACTTAACTGACAAATTATTTTTGTAAAAACGCACAGAAATTGTATTTAAAAAAAAAAAAAAAAATTCATTTAAGTTTAAAAAAAGTTTTCTTTTTAATTATATTTAAATATTTTAGTAAAAAAAATAGATACATAGGGGATGTTTTGCATCCCCCCCAAACCCCCTGTTCATAGGCCCCCCATTATAATTTATCATTCCTACCATCATCAAAAATAGAGCCCCAAAGTGTCTAAAGATCCCCAGATATAACAACCCCCACCCTCCTAGTGGTAGTAGTTACCTGTGGAAGAGTCCCCACCCTCACTCCCAGGGACAATAGGTGCCCAATTTAGTACTACCCCCCCTCTACGTGTCACTGTATATATGTAAAAAAAAAAATCTAGGTATCCCCACCCCCCAAGCCAAAAATATGTTTATATGCCCTGCATAACCCACCCAGGGCTGAAAGCTGCCCCCTCCGGTTAGACCCCTTCCCCCTGTGATCTAGCCCTGCCCCCTCACCTTTGCAGAGCGCAGCGAAACGTGGGCGGGGGGGCACTGATCATCAGCTGCAGCTAATTTCTGTACTTGCAGAGATCAGCATAGCGGTACTCGGAGGGGAATTATGTTCCCCTCCTCGCACTTTTACTTTCGTCACTCTGGGGCACGATCCACACAGCATTCTGGGGCGCGATTCCGGCAGTGATGTCGGCGGTCACAGACCGCCGCATCACTTCCAGGGGGGCCCAGGGAGACAGAGAAGATCCGTTCTGTACTTGTGCAGAACGGATACCCCATTAAAGCTGGGGGACAGAGTGGGCTGACGTGATCACATGTAATGCGATCTTGCCAGATGAAGCACTTCTAGCTCCGGTCGCATTACATGCGACTACGCCAGTTAAGGGGTTAAGGAAGTCCCTGGGAGCACTCCTGTGACATAGGCTAGCTCCAGCGTTCGGAACTCCTTGTGCATTTTGAAACCAATTTCTGACCCCCGTGACCTGTATCAGTCTCATCCCTGGCAGGGGAAGAATTATGGGAGACAATGGAGGTGCCTGCCGCCAGGCTCTAGCTCTGAAGGGCAACCTCCTCCATAGTCAACAACATATTCACCCCTCTTAGGGCTGTAACTATGTACCCAGAGTGTACCGTCACGGTCGCCCAATACATGGCACTCTTTCCCGGTACCTGAGAAGCCACCATACACTAGTGGAGAGCTCCATGTCTGACCATCAGCTGCTGCTTTCGTCTATCTATAACCTGTCTGCATGCAAATTGCTACATTACAGTGTCAGCGGCAGTGACGGGGGGGGGGCACCAGATTATAACTTACCTCCGGGCGTCTGGGATGTACTTACGCCACTGATCCCTGGTACTGTGCTGTCGGTCTGGTTCTGACCCGGTCTGTCGATTACACTTCTATACTCCCCATGGCGAACCACTCATTACACCACAGAGTATATTAGTACCTGTACTTGGATGCCCAGATAGAGGGCTGCGACCAGGCACAGTTAAACCGAAACCTCCTTGCGGGAGTCCCTGGTGAAACCTACCGGCACGTTAGACTCCGCACTTCTGCACTGGGTCTCAACCAACCCCAAGGTACAGTCCAGCATCCATTAACCATCCGTGATTTTGTGACATAGATGTGGGGTTGTGATACATGCTAGATAAATGCATCTGTCCTCCTGAATCAGGCCTTCAATGCGGCACAAATAATAATCTCTGGTGGGCGTGCTTGGATCACTACTTGTAGCGAATAGGCGCAGAATGATCGCCAGAAATTATATTCCTTGATCTATAGATGTGATAAACCAGCTGCATTTGATGCCCTGTAGTTGACCAGTGGTTAGTCTAGAGGGGCTGACGGGTACACTGCGGTTTACGACATGCAAATCCTTTGAACTAGCGACACCAGGAAGAGAGGGTGATAACCATCTAATACCATTCTTGTGATTGAGGAATGTTTACACCACTGTATACTGGCCTGTGTAGGTTTACGAGGGAGTTATGTGGTCACACATCTTTATAGCAGGGAACCTGTTGGTTTGGCCAGGTAACCCTGTATTTGAAATCACAGGGACCCTCTATTGATCTCAAACCCTCCTGACCTGATAGGGAGACCCTGTTAATTAGGAACAAAGAATTAGAGATCTATACAAATAAATGCCATCCAGCATTCAATGTTCAGTCACTGGGGAGCATACGAAGTGCTGTAAATGTGCCCTGAGATTTCTTATGTGTGAAACCCCCCACACAGCAGCGCTAAGAATTTTGTTGTAAGTTGTCTTAGAAACTCTAAATTTATTTCTCTTTATTTTTTATAAAATATTTGCATATATAATCTGTGTCATTTTATTCATATTTTTGCCATGATTCAAAAAAGTTTGGGAACCACTGGTCTAGTGTATCCAGTATGAATTTTACATCAAGATACACTTAATTTGATGCAACCACGTTGTAACACAGTATTTTGAGCTGCTGCATCTTTTTTATGTTACGGAGAAGCTATAAAGGGAGTTTTACTATCTTGGAAGCTGCACCATCGTTACCTGAATGTACAGCTGTTGCCTGACAGATAACACACCCACATCAGGTCTAATTAAAAAGACTTAAAGGGCACTATAACATGGAACATGTTACGTGGGGGAGATTACTTAGAAGTGGGGATGTCCCAACTCCCAATATGACTCATCCCTGTAATGAGCTTCCAGTGATACTTTAAATGTAAACATGAATTTTAAACTCATGACTACTCTAGAACTAACACATCTTATGTGAAATTAATGATGGAAACAATTAATAATTGAACACTGCTAGACATATTTGTGGTCTCACATATCTGCCTTGCTGCTATTCTCAGCCAAGGGTGAGTGCAAAGGCTAACTATCATATGATGCAACACTTACATATCAAAACATGAGAGAAGAGGAAATCAGGAAAATAAATTGCACAATAAGAACATAATATATAAACAGACACATGAAAGACGCCAAAAAGATTATAAAATCCACAGCTCTTCTACAACACGAACAACAAGAAATGTTATTCTGTGGGGCTATAATGGAACCTGTGCAACTTATATAAAATGTGTTCCTGTCTCCTGCTGGGCTCTGCTGCCTCCACGACCAGTAGATGTGCCATGGGATCCCAGAAGAGGGGGACAGGAGCAGGAAAGTGGGAGTATCCTAAGCAGGGCCGGCTCCATGGGGAGCCGCCCCTTGTGCGGGATGGGTAATGGACGTCCCAATCCTGCGCGGCAAAGCCGTGCATGACCGGAAATGGGGGTGTGACCTAATTACCATAAGCCACAACCCCTATTTGACATTATTTGTGGATGTGCCCATATGGCACGCCTTCCGTTAACGTCAGGCTGGGGGCACTACGTCAGTAGCAGCCCCCAGCTCTCTTCCAGCACTGAATGGATGCCGCGCGCATGCTCGCAGCATCCATTCCTCTTCTCCAGGGCCGGCACCGCTGCCCAACCTCCCGACTGACCGCAGGACGCTTCGTCCCGCAAGTGGAACAGCGAGGCAGTGCCCGAAAAACGGGACTGTCCCGCTGAAATCGGAAATGCCCAATGTAAATAAAAACCTTCAAATACAAAAAAACTAAATAAAATCAAATGTCATTAAAACAAACCCCTCACTCTCGTTATTTATTAAGCCCAAAATGAGGCTAAACTGTATTTGAAGTTTAAAAATGTAAAAGTATAATTTAGTGAAATGGTGCACTAATATTCTACTGCGTTCATCGACTGTGCTCAATCAATTGGGTCCACTGAAGGCAGCCATTTTGTGGGCTGATAATTCATCTGCATGTGGCATGAGGTACTATGGGGCAGATGTACTAAGCTCTGGAGTTTAGTACATAGGGGTCAGATCGTAGTCCCCATTGACAATAATGTGGACTGCGGTGTGAATTGCTAGTTAGCACTTTGCCGAAGATTTCTGTGAAATATCCTGCATTGTGCTATTAGAACATAATACATAAAATTATGCAGAAACTGCAGTTTCTGTATAATTTTATGTAAAAATCAGCTTGATACATAAGCCCCTTAATGTTAAACAGTGCGTATATCATCAAACGGAATGAAACCACAGTTCCATGACATGAGAATGACAAAATCTTCTACATTGAATTTCTAGGAAATAAAAAATTCCAGTTATTTTGAGATTGCCATCTTTTTGAATTCACTGCTATCTGGAGACATTTGGTATCTAGTTTCCTTGTCCAGTCTGATTTATCTGTGAGGCAATCTGTGTGCAGAGTGAGGTCTATGTTGTGTGTCAGGTTGGTTTGAGGGTTATGTAAGACTGCGGAACTGTCAGTAGACGTTTGTTATGTGTGGCACAGTGTGGTCTGGAGGGGAGCAGGTCTGCGGTTTCTCTTGTGGCTGCGGTGAACAGAGGCCTTATACTCAGAGGAGTCATTAGTGGTTTGTGGATTTGGCAGCTGTTCCAGTTAGGTTACACAAACCTTTCCTTGCCAGAGAGCTGTATAGCCTTGCAGCATAATCAACAGACTAAGCGCATCTTCATTCTTTGTTCTACCCCTAGTATAATAACATCATTTAATAATTATTGAGGCTGGAAAATAGCTATTTTACCCAAAATGACCTTACATTGCTTCACAACTAGAACAATATTTCTGTTTAGTGTTGTGTGGGGGAGATGTGTCAAAGCTTGCACTGTTTCTGTTTATGTAGTTTGTAAGGCACTGCAGACCACTTGTGGCACCATTTAAATAAAGGATAATAAATAATTAAGATTAACTCCGATATCTACATCAGAAATGTGACCATGTTTGTATCTCACATTGGGGGTAATGTAAAGCATATATGCCTACTCTCCCGGGAATCGTGGGAGGCTCACGATTTTTTGGGTAACCCCCCGCACCTCCTGAAGAGTAGGCAGATCTCCCGCATCCCACCCACTTCCTAGTGAAGTGGGCAGGATGGGGAGATTTTACCTGAAAATTTCGGGTCCGTAGGGAAGAGACGGGGCTAAATGGCGCAAATCGCATAATTTAGCCCCGCCCCCTCCTCATGGACCCGCGAATAGCAAGTGTTTTCTGTACAGGGGACGGGGCCTAATGGAGTCTATTGTCTGGCTCCACCCCCGAAGAGGAGAGCAGCAGTTCCCCTCCTGCTGCTCCTGGAAAGCTGCAGAGGAATGTCAGTAAGTATGATGTAAAGCCTTCCAAAGCAGGGGTAGGCAACCTGTGTCACTCCTGCTGCTATGGAGCTACACATCCCAGCATGCCCTGCCAGGGTTTTGCTGTTAGGGCATGCTAAAACTGTGGCAGAGCATGCTGGGATACAGGGCCGGCTCCAGGGGTCTGAGCACCCTGTGACGGCCCGGTACGTAGCGCCCTGTAATCGTGCATGACCGAAATTGGGGGCGTGGCCTCATTACCATAGGCCACGCCCCTTAAGTAACATTATTTGGAGGCGTGCCCACATGGCATGCCTCCAAATAACGTCAGGCTGGGGGTAAAGCCCAGCCTTCCGTCACTGGCTGGGCTTCCCCCAGCCCTCTCCCGTCAGTAAATGCTGCACGCATCCATTCACACTCCGGGGGTCTGGCACCGCCGCATAGCTGCAGTGGTGGGGCTCCCCAATCTCCTGATTTGACCACCCACGGGTCACTTCGGCCCACGGGTGGAACAGCGGGACAGTACTGTGAAATCGGGATTTTGAGGAGGGGTGCGCCCTCTATAGGTGCACTGGTCGAACACCCCTAGAGCCAGCCCTGTAACGCCACAGCAGCTGGAGGGCCACTAGTTGCTCATCCCTGTTCTACAGGGATGTTCTTCTAAGTGGTCCTGTAGAGAAGTTGCACAAAGTAACCAATCAGCTTCTACCTGTCATTTTATTGAAAACATTTGATAAGTGCTAGCTAGAAGCTAGCTAGAAGCTGATTGGTTGCTTTGGGTAACTTTTCCATTTTTTAGAAGCTTTAATACATCTCCCCCTTGACCGTCTCAATTCAACAATGTTAAATGTAAGGTTAAATAGATTATTAAAAATCTTGCACCTGTGTGCAAGTATGCACACAGGTGCATACTTGCCGACTTTACTTTGGTACTCTCCAGGAGAAGCCCAGAGGGAGATGCAGATGGGCTGGGCTCTTTACATCATTAGGTGAATTGCATCATATTGGCTCCGCCCCCTATGGACCCGTTATTCCCAGTATTATCTCCCCATCCTGTCCACTTCACTAGGAATAGGCTGTTGGAGATCCAGTCATTCTACCAGGGATCTGGGGGACTATCCAAAAAAATCTGGAGTCTTCTGGACCTTCCAGGAGAGTAGGTAAATATGAGTATGACACACATACATCGAGGATACACAAAAAAACCCATAAAATAGATCTATTTGTATAACATGCAAGTCTAAAAATGAGTTTGTACTGGCTGCTTTCTGCAACTGGCGAGCAGTGTGTATGTACTGTAGTAGGCTAACAAGTAAGCACACGCGCTTATTGTGTGGCTCATCTGCTTTTTATGTGGTTAGTGCTTATACAAAATACATTCCTCAAACTGGCAAAATGAATAAAGATGTAGCAAATGATGGATTATGCTAACACATAATAATGCTGACAGGCAAAATAAGAACATATATAAGTATGAACAGTGGGCCTGATTCAGAGCCGGACGCTATTTGCGCTCGCTCGTTCAGAAAAAGGGGACGGCTATTTAAATTGAGCGCTCGCTCTTTGCGGTCTGTTGACGCCTCTATGTCTGAGCGAGCGAACGAAACATGCGCTTGCTACTTTGTAAAGACGCCCCCTGGCCGCTCGCATCCTACGTCATCTCCGCTATTTATTAGATTAATCGAGTACATCGAAAGGCGTCTGAACTGCTCGCAGTGCTTGTGGTTGGATTTTCCTACCACAATCATGCGAACAGTTCAGGCTAAGAGACAACCAAGTGACGTGGCCGATGACTCTGCTTTGTTAATTATGCACACCCTTAAAACGCCCGTTTTGACCGTTTGGCACGCCTGCGTTCGGATCTCCCCTCCCCGTTTTCAAACACCTTCCCCTGTTACCACCCACAAACGCCTCATCCTGTCACTCAAATTAGCAGGCACTCGCTATTTTGCGAACACACGATTTCCGACCGCAATGACTGGTTTGCGCATGCGTATTACAACCCATACCCATGCGCAGTTGTGCGAACATCGCTCAGAGCGAACGAGCGGCCGCTTACGAGCGGTTCTGAATCAGGCCCTAGGTTCAGGGCTATTCTGCAAGTATGCAGCAGGTGTTTTGAAGAATAGAATTATAGCGGCAGGTGCACAAATGCAGAATTTTTAAAAACTTACTTTAGGGACATAAAAATATGCTAGTACCCATTTTCATGTACCCCAAATTTGATGGGACCACTTAAAAAAAACGAAAAAAATCACCTAAGTGCTCTTCTGTATCACTTCTTCAATGTCGGGAAAAAAACACCTGCTGCGGCTATTTAAATCCCCGACTTTCAATTAAAGGCTCAAACGGGGGTACCCATAGTGATCCCCCTTGTTTTTACAACTTTAGGGGGGTCTTACAATTTTTTTAAGGAAAAATTCGTAACTTTACGCAAATCCAACTTCGGAGTTTCCCGTTTTCGTTAATTTTATATTGAATACGGGGATAAGCGGGAGCGCGCCCGATACTTTAATGCAGGTAAAAACTCCGATATGAAACGTTAACTTCGACAGTGAAGTTAACGTTTCATATTGAATACCCCTCGTAGTGTTTAACAGCTGCCTGCTAGAAATGATGGACTGTCACTGTAAATAAATAAAAGTGTACCCCGGTTAGGAATGTTACTGAGCTTACTGTGAAATAAGCGCTGCACTAACAGGTAGTCTAGATTTTTCGGTCTACTTTTTACCGAAACAGGTAGAACATTGTATAGTTACAGTAAGTGCAAACATTTTCCATAACACAGTGTATTGGCTGTAACGTTAACCCCAACTTTGCCTGAACATTTGGTTTCTAGACATGAGCTCAACATCTTGGGATGGGATTGGCAGTAAGGACAACACATCTATTCTGCCCAGTATTACTTCCTATTCCCTGTCTGGCACCAGCTCCCTATTCGCTCACTGCCGTTTACAGGACTGCGTGATGTTAAAAAAAAGGCTCCGAAGTAACCTTATTATAATGGCTCGCCCAGGATTTATGTGGCTGTTACAAAACAAAACATCACAATTATTTATAATTTTATTATCGAATCGTTCTGATACTTTACGGTGTAAAGGAGTAGCCCAAAGAGAGAGAACATTGATAATTCACGTTTTATCGAGGGTGTTCCATCGGCACACAAGCTAGTATAGTCATTGCTGCAGGCATGGAGGTGCCTACTGTATCTCAGGATTCCTCATAGGGCCACTAAGCCTGAGAAGTTCCCAAAAGGCGCAACATGCTATAACACAGAGTCCCATTCTAAGGAGCGATATGCAAAACGCAGAGTATGACCGCAGTGAACATGGTGCCACACGGGATGAGCCAAGAGTAGTAGGTACACAGTTAAGCATTTTATGGCGAAGAAGTAGACAGGTGGCGAAGTTGACCATAGCAACCAATCAGCTTTCAGCTAGCATTTATCAAGTACATTTTATAGTATGATAGTTAGAAGCTGATTGGTTGCTATGGGTAACGTCTCCACCTGTCCACTTCTGAACTCTTTAGAAGGTTTGATACAGCACATCTCCCCTTTAGTCAGTTTGCAGATGTTACACACTAGTTTCAAAATAGCTTTTCAAATACTGTAGGTGTAATTCCTCTATAGGAAAACAAAACTGCATGTTTGTCCCAATACATTTAATACATGTTACAATTACAACTGTGACAATATCGATAGAAAAATATTTTGCCCATCTACAAACTGAAATTCCAATACCTGTAACGGTAATCTGGTATTAATCTTTGGTCATCTGTCTGACACACACACACACACACATTGATGAAATGCACTGTATCATAATGACTGACGGAACCAAATGTTTATGTTGTAACCGTAGGCCACAAGCTCTGCCTAGCACAGTCCTGCATTACATCTGCCAAAGGATATTCTCCAGTAATCTCTCCTGTCCTCTAATAACCTTCTCACATTCAGGCCTAGCCCTCCCAACCTGAACTATTTACCTCACAAAGGCACTTTAATTAGGCCATAATTATAGAAAAGTACAGCAGCAAACACATACTTACAGTACATTTAGACATCTCCCAGTCTCTAGTCCAGTGTTGTCCAACTCCAGTCTTCAGGGAACCTATCAGTGCATGTTTTCCAGGTCTCCTCATAGGATCACAAGTGAAATAATTAGCACCAGCTGTGGATCTTTTAAAATGTGTCAGTCAGTAATGATTAAACACCTGTGGAGATATGGAAAACATGAACTGTTAGAGTTCCCTGAGGACTGGAGTCGGGAAACATTGATCTAAACTTTCTAAAGGTTTCCCAAAATGCATTTCATAACCACTTGCCTGACGTGGCCGCGGCCAGACTGTGATCGATGATCCTAACAGGATTGGCTAGGGTTGCTACCTCATCCTAATAAGAGACACATATGAATTACCCAGATTCTCTGGCTGGCTGACTTCAAGTCTCCATTTTACCTGTTTTTAATCAGCCACAGAACCTGTGTCATTCATATGTGTCCCTGGGCTCTCTGCTGCCTGCAGCAATGCCGTGCTTCCTCCCCACTCCCAGGCTAATATGAGCGACAAAAGGTGTCGTATTGATTCCTTCTTCTAAAAAGACTCTAGAGTGCCGCCTCTCTAACTGATTGTGTTATATATTACACACACAGTATAATATATATATATATATATATATATATATATATATATATATATATATACACATACACACACGTATTGTTTTGCTCTTTTTAAATTGTTTCAAATTATATTTGCCAAAAAATGGTCGCTTTTCTTTTAATCAAAGCACGTAAACATTAGCTATTTCAACAGGTGCTAATGAATGACCATATAGATAAAATTTCAATAATACTGAAATATAATTAAAAACATATAGTAAAACCACCTGCAGCACCCTGATTATGAGTTTGTGGGCTCTCACTAGAATATCTTTATAATAAGAAAGGTGAACAGAATACATGTAATTGCATGGTGCTGCGCTTAGAATGTGAAAACAGAGATATTGGTACCGTATGGCAGAAAGATGTAATGAGAACAGATGCACTACTAAACAATTACACCACATTTAAAAAAAAAACAACAAACCTCACAACATATAACAATGAGAGTTATCACATAAATGTCAATTTCTAAAATAAGCTTTTCTATAAACCACTGTTTAAAAAATATTCAGAGTAGTAAATGGAATGTCCGTCTGTATACACAATAAAATCTGTCTGTATACCAGCGACAGGTGATGGATTAATTAAAGTCTTGAAGCTGCTTACTGGTTAAATATAGGCTTACCATACTACTGTACCTACCCTCCAACATGACCCATTCCAATAGGTACAAAACACTCTGATCCTGGACTTCCCACCTAATGTATGATTGCAGCCACCTGTGTTGAACTAGGTAATTGATGGGACAGGTGGCTGCAATCATAAATTAAGAGAAGTCCAGGAGCAGAGCATTTTGTACCTAATGGAATGGGTCATGTTGGTGGGTCTGCATACTATCCCTTTAAATCAAGACACTCATGAATTACAATTACACAGGGTCTGTGGCTTGTAATATGCAGAGTAATATGCAAAGTCAGCCAGCCACAGTGACAGAACCTGTGTAATTTATGAGTGTTCCAATATAAAGGGATAGTATGGTAAGCCTAGATCACAGGTTCTCAAACTCGGGTCTCATCACCCCAAACTGTACATCGTTTTCAGATCTCCTCACATAATCACAAGTAAAATAATAAGCTCCACCTATGGATCTCTTAAACTAAACTTCACCTGCTGGGTGAAGGCCCCATACATCAGCAATCGGTTGTGGCAGTTCTGCAATTTACATTCGATTGTGCATAAAAATCTGCAATGTATGAGCTTCACAGATCGCAGATTGCAACCAAAAAGTGATTGGAATTGTTAAATCAGATTGTCCAATATGTTGGATTTCACAGATGGATTGGGGCTGTAGATTGCTAGTGTATGGACATGGGGCCTGATTCAGACCCACTCGCGAGCGGCTGTCCGCTCGCAAGTGGGTCGATGTTATGGACTGAGCATGCGCACGACGGAGGGAGCTCCGTCGTGCGCATGCGCCAGACGCCACGAGCGAAGGAAAGTCCTTCGCTCGTTGTGTCCGATCAAAGGGGGCGTGCTGTCAATGTTGATTGACAGCACGCCCCCTTTGGTGGGCGTGCCGGGGGCGTGCCTCCCTGACGGGGGCGTTCCCACGGGAACGCCTCCCGTCAAAAGCCGGCCCACTGACATCACTAGTGATGTCAGTGGGAGTGATTTTGGCTCTGATAGAGCCAAAATCACTCCGGAGCTTGCGGTTGAAAACCTCAACCGCAGGCTCCGGCTCGCAATTTCGATGGTCGCGATGGTCACGACCATCGCGGCTATCACAATGCACGCTCGTATAGCCTGTGGGTGGTGACCCACAGCTATACGAGCGTCCAGGAGGACGCTCCATTTTCATGGAGCCCGGCCCTCATTCAGAGCGTGCGCTCTGCTCAGAGCGTATGGCTCTGAATGAGGGCCATGATCAGCAGATTTGCAGACCGTTACTAGTAAAATAATAGGCCTTTCAAGATTGGCAGATCTGTGTTTGCTGCAAACGATCTGCAAATCACTGAAAAAGATCTGTAATGTATGGGCGCAGATTGCTAGATTGGGAAATCATAAGATCGGGCAATAAACCTTTAAATTGTTCAATTGTGGTTCTCAGATTGCTGATGTATGGGGGCCTTGACCTGGAAAACGTGATCTGTTTGGGGTCCTGAGGACTGAGTTTGAGAACCACTGGCCTAGATAAATATGTTCCAAAATGGTGTACTTGCAAATGTCCCAAATTGCCAGTATAATATCCGGTTTGTATGACGATAATTCTTTATTGAGAATCCATGCAGAGCGCAATCTCCAAGTGTATCATACTTGCCTACTCTCCTGATGAAAAGGTTGTGAGCCTCTTGAAAATCGGGTGACGCTCCCTGCCCCCCGGAAGAGTGGCCATCCGCCCACAAGGCACCCCCCCCCCTGCACCCACCACCGGTGTCCGATCTCATCCTTGCATAGGTGGCTGGTCGAACTGATGACGCGATTTGCGCTGAATCGCGTCATCATGGCCCTGCCCCAGGCTACACAGTGCCGGTAACCTCGGCATTGGGCAGCGGGGAAGGGGCCACAGTGACGCGATCGCACTGTCATACTCCGCCCACAAAACCGCATCCCGCCTCCCCTTGTTGTGCCGAGGTGGCTGCCTCCTCGCGGATGAGGCTGCCAAATTGTCGGCAAGCCTAAAGTGTATATGGTCTGTACCAGTGCCACCACGGGAAACAGAAGTCATAGGAGGAGATGTACAAAGCTGTGGAGAGAGATAAAGTGAATGGAGATAAAGTACCAACCAATCAGCTCCTGTCATGTTATAGGCTGTGTTTAAAAGATATGACAGTTAGGAGTTGATCGATTGGTATTTTATCCCTTTCCACTTTATCTCTCTCCAAGAATTAGTACATCTACCCCCTGATGTGAGCTCATAAACCAGTCTCTTAGCAGAAGCAGATCTCCAAACAAGTGGCAACAGGTTGTCATCTGGATCCAGTGTATAGCACGGAGATGCTACAACAGCACCAAATGACGGTTGGCAGTAGTCCTCTGAATCATGTTTAATTACCTATTATTTACATAATTTGATTTTTTTTTAAAAACTACAATTTTGGGGACATTTTTTGAAAAAATATTTGTCAGTTAAGTGGTTAAATGAAGCCTGTAGAAATAGATCTATTAATAATTATGTATCCTGCTGAGGCTATTTTTTTACTTCGTATCTATCATCATATTACGCTTAAAAAATGGACAGATTTCCAAAATTGTACATTTTTCCTTTCCAGTCTGCATGTACTACGCACTTGGAGAATTATTATTATGACAGCCTTCCACAGCCCAACAACAAGTTGAGATTATAAGGCTGATCTAAATCAGTATAAAACATCTATTTATCGCTGATACATTTATGAATTGGTGCCCAGTACCTGGTGTCTCAAAATAAACGTTCAAACGTGCTCATGTTTTATTTTGTCCAAGGTGAAACAGAGCCAAAACCACTAAAGCTACGTACTCTCCGTCTCGTTTGGTATACGCTCAGCTGCCACTTTATTACTTACACCTGTTCGTCTGCCCGCTAATGCTAATATCTAACTAACCAGTCAGACACGTGGCAGCAACTCAATGTATAAAGGTATGCAGACATGGTCAAGGGGGTCAGTTCTTGATCAGGCCAAACAAAAGAATGAGGAAGAAATGTGATCTGTGACTTTGGCTGAGGGATGATTGTTGGTGATAGATGGTGTGCTTTAACTATTTCAATAACTGCTGGGATTTTCATGCACAACAGTCTCAGGAGTTTACAGAGAATGTTACACAAAACAAAATGAAGAAAAATGTTCCTAATAAAGTGGCTGTAGACACAGGTGTGCGTAGAACCCGGCAAAGGGGGCCACAGCGGGACCTCCCCCTCAGCCGGGTCATGGACTACCCCATCCCCTTCTCCCTTCAGAAAATAGACTACTTACCTGGAGATTAGTCTATGTTCTGGAGGGAGGGGGAACGGGGTAGTGCACGACCCGGCAGAGGGGGAGGTCCTTCACGCCTATGGCTGCAGAGTGTTCAATATACATATAAACAACACAAGCTCCTCTCAAGACACTCTTTATGAACATTATATAACCAACACAGTTATAGTCTTGACCCAACACTGCTATACAGTTCTGTGATTACCAGAATAGTAAAGTGGGGGAAGGCAGGACCATGATGATGAATAAAATGCAAAAATGTTTTCATTCACTTCATGTTAGGGGTATTTTTGGAGTACAGTATATTCGTTTCTCTGGCAGCAACAAATTAATTATAGAGGTTCCCTATTCTCATATCAGGGCCATGGTGCTGCATTTCAGCTTGATTGATTGTGCCATCAAGCTGCCCCAACCTCCCACTTCACTTGGGAAGTATGTGGCAGCGGGCAACCTCTGGCAGACTTGCCTACTCTTCCAGGTGTCCGGGATACCCATCGGAAATGTGGGAGCATCAGAGATGTTCCAGCAAGTATAATGCATCCCAATGTAAGTAAAACGCATGTGAAACCGCAAATATGTATGGTCTCATCAGTTCGCTGCCGGCCGCCGTGTAGAGAGGAGGGGGCCCTGTAGACTGCACATGGGCCCCCTCCTCTCTTAATATGCCCCTGATGACAGGGGATCTTATGCTAATGCCAGGGCCAATTTTGAATTACTGAGATGCCCACTTGCAGCGTCTATTGTAACTGCATTTCCGTCTTTTTAGCATGGGACTCACCATCGAAAATTGCACCAACCCTATGGCAGGTACAGTGGCTCTGTCTGACCAGGGACTCCTGTGTGAGCAGATGGGTGTCTTTAGCCACCCCCCTGTTGGCCGCATTTCACAACAATGTTTTTCAAGGCTATCAAAAAACACTTGTCGGGACAGCAGCTTTGATAGGAGCCTGTACAGACAAAGAGATTGGCAGTAAAGAGATAGCTATCCCTGTGACTTTAAAGACACCAGGTCGCCATCAGAGGGAAAGAGCCAGTGCTGGTGTACAAGCCCTAGACTCAGAGGGGTGCCCGCAGTGTGCTGATGATTTTGTCTGTTAACTGCTTCTTATTCACAGGCAGATGTCTCAGTCAGAATCATCGGCATGCTGCAGGCCTCTTCTTGTCGATGTCTGATGTTTTGCTGTTGTGTGGGTGGCAGGGTAGGCAGGCTCCCATAAGTGTGGAAGGATATGTGCACCTTTAACACACACATTTCTCAATAATGTCATACCCGAGACTCGAACCCAGTACCTCACACATTGCAATCAGACACCTTACATACGCATAGGAAGCCAGGTAATTATAACTATATGAAGCTAGGTGTAATGGTCAGTATAAACCATTGCAGCTGAACAGATCTATGTAGTGTGTGGCTGCAGTGCATTGAAATATATGGTTGCACACTACATTGATCAGCTTAGCTGCAATGGTTTATACTGGCATTTGCACCTAGCTTCATATAGTTAGAGTTACCATGCTTACTATGCAGGAGCAAATAGTTCCATGTGTAATGTTTCTGAGTGCATTGTAAAATGTCCTGGGTTTGAGTTCTGGGTATGACCTTATTGACAAGTGTGTGTGTTAAATAAAGAAGGATGTAACTGAATGGCAAGGGGCTCACAAAGAAAGCTATCACTGATAGATCTCAAATTAGGTGTATAGGAATATTGGGGTAGATGTATAAAGTTGTGAAAAGAGTGTCGAAGCTGAATAATTGGCTGAGACAAGTTTGGTTTAAAATTTAATTGCAGCGATGCCATCTTGCGACTGGCCGCAAGATGCCATCTTGAAAATGAGGTCGCAAGACGCCATTTTGCGAATGGCCGCGTAAGCGCCATTTTAGATATCTCACATTTTAGTACATGTGGCGATAATACTATTAGCACCATGCGATTGCAGTTTTCACCATTTCTCATACACACATTAATACGCACAATTGCGCTGTTAACTAGTCGCATATTAGCGAATGCATAGGACTTTGTATGAAACCGCTGTTTTATTAGCTTTATGCGCACTCATCTGCCCCAAGTTAATTAGCATCCTTATATCAAACCCTCAATACCCACACATTACATATTCACACATAAGGTTCAATAAGCTTTAAAGTGTATGATTTAAGTTGGTTCAGTTAGTTTAAATGCTGAGAAATAAAGAGATTTGATAACTAAGGTATTATACATGCTAAGCAAGTCGTGTTTGGTCTTGTATTGATGCGTACTCTTTTTACAGTATTCCGGTGTTATCGGTGAGGAGGTTGCATCATGCAAACTCAAGTTATGGATCGCAGAGCCTACAAGCAACAAAATGTATATTTCATGAACAACTGTTAGAATGTTGCAGGGGGCGTGAAGAGGAAGACCCCCAGCTGTTAGAGGCAGGGAGAGTCTATTTGAACCAGCCTGTTAAATGTGCTGTAACAGATGCTTCTCCCCTGGGAACCAATGACATCAGCAACTAACTTCCTTATTGTCCTGTTTATTCTGGGGGCTATAAATATGTGTGCACGAACGCTGGTTCTCAGTCTTCGTGCTGAACGCTGTATGACTAGGGGTCTCTTGCTGATGCCTATCTCCGGGTCCGGAAGCACCTGCGTATGTATACTGTACTAGGGTCTGTATAATTTACGTTTTGTGCCTAAATCGTGTCTAGATCAATTGCGTGTAACTGTCTGAACTTTTACCTTAATAACACTTGTGCTTCGGAACCACAGATTCCACGTTTAAGTCTTTATTTATGGTATGACTGCGTACGCAAATTAGCGTCATCCTTAGAAGATATAGGCAGGATATTAGAAGGTATAGGCAGGACATTAGAAGGTATAGGAAGGTGTGTATAGAGGTTCTGATCCAGTATCGTTAAGAGTGCAGAAGTGTGCCAGTGGAGAAGTTGCCTATGGCAACCAATTAGCTCCTACTTATTATTTTACAGAATGTACTTAAGAGGGTTGGTGTTCAGAACGCTTTATTGGAGTGTTATTAAAGTCAGTTCAAATGTGTGTATATATATATATATATATATATATATAAATATATATATATACAAATGTGTATATATGATGACGATGTATAGTATACATGCGCCGATCATCGCCAGCTTTGATAAACCACGCCTTAGTAAATCTACACCATCGACTCCAATTTTTGGAAAATGCATATTGGGGTTGTTACCCGAATATTCCAACTCCAGTATGCCCAACAGTTGTTATGTATCAGCTTAATATGGGGTCGCTGCTCAGAATAGTGTGTTATACCCCACCTTACAAATAAAGGACACTACATTAAGCTGAATTCACTAATATTGTAAATCCATGAAACCATATAAGATATTTTCCAGCCTTGAAACATGGAACATTAACTTCCTGATAAACCCCTTTCTCCGATGAATACACTGCTACTATGAAGGGCTAGTTGGCCAAAATATTCATATATCCTCTGACAGTCAATAGGTGTTGTATGTATAGGTGGCAGCATAGACGGTGTAATGGTTAGCATTACCGCCTCACAGCACTGGGTTCGATTCCCACCACGTCCCTACCTGTGTGGAGTTTGTATATTCTCCCTGTGCTTGCGTGGGTTTCCTCCGGGTATTTCGGTTTACTCCCACACTCCAAAAATATACTGGTAGCTTAATTGTCTCCCAACACAAATTAACCCTAGTGTGTATGTGTGTGCGCATGTAATAGGGAATATAGATTGTAAGCTCCACTGGGGCAGGGACTGTTGTGAATGGCCAAATATTCTCTATAAAGTGCTGCGGAATATGTGTGCGCTATATAAATAAATGGTAATAATAATGTATATCAAGAGATCTGTGTATGTGAAGAACATACCCACACCATACCACCAGCCTACATATGTAACATACTGCAGGATGCATCCAAGCACTCATTTTTCATCAAATACTGGTCCTCCTGTAAGCATGAAACATCAGGTACCAGGATTCTTCACAACACTTCACCTTGGTGTGGAACTCAAGCTATCAAATGCCACACCAACTTTGTGAAAAGCTATGAGAAGCAGTGCATTTGGATATGCCTCTCTCTGCATCACTGCTGTACTCGGCTGTTTGACTGCCTGTAGCCTGTCTATTGCTCCAGTGGTTGTATGGCCCCTTCCACCATTGGTCTGTGATTTGCGATTATGCTCACACAGAGGATTCCCTCGCAGAGTTAGTGACAGGTAGTCAGCATTTGGGGGAGGTAAAGTGGGGTGGTTAAGGAAACGCAGGCGTGTCTGACCATTTAAACAGTGTGAGATATTGCAGTTGCGATTGCATTAGCGTAAATCTCTGAATCAGGCTAATTCATTTCAACACTACTAAGCTCTGGAAAGTGATAAAGTGGAGAGTGATAAACTACCAGCCAATCAGATCCTAACTGTCATGGTACAGGCTGTTTGAAAAATGACAGGAGCTGGATGGCTGGTAGTTTATCACTCTCCAATTTATCACTTTCCAGACCTTAGTACATCTGCCCCAAAGACATAAGCCGCCAAGCAGGATCTCTGTGCTGAGAAAAGGTTCAATTTGATACTGTACATTGATCCTTATGTTTCTTAACTTCAGAAAAGAAACCCCGTTATTTCCAGCACAGCGGAATGTCACTCTGCACTGTATCAAACGCAGCACAGCACTGTTTTATTTTTACAATTATCCGATGAATCAGTGTAATTCAACTTCTCCTTTTATTTGCTGAATATCTGTCTGTAACTCGGCTGCTCTCACTGCTGTGTGTCCCTCGGCTCCTCTAATACCTGTGCAGATGCTTTGACCATTTTTCAGATGAAACAACATTGGCCATTTACAGCTGTCAGTTCCTTAAGAAGATGGTAAAGCTGGAATAGCCTTAGAACAAGCTATGTCTTTAAGGAATACACAGAGTGACTGTCTGCAAACGCAACAAGATTTCCTAATCAAAATTCTTTCTCCAGTCCGCATTTTTCTCTTAGCACGTCATTCCATAACCTTATTAAATTGGGTACATTTAAGTGGATTTTTGGGTCATGTAATCCCTCTTAAAAAGGCAATATTAACCCCTCCCAGCTAAAGAGGTCAGTTGAGAATTCCTCCCCTGCAAAGCATTGAATTATGAAGTCCGCTGGGATACCCCCAGGGTTGAGATAAAGGAGAGACCTTGGGCTATTAGACTGTCACATGTTCTCTGTCACTAACAGATGTCAACACTACTGAGTATGTCAGTACAAGTGACTGCCAGCGCTAGTGTCATAGGGGTGTAAACCCCATCACATGACCAGACAGGACCAGCTGAGTTATGTCACATGACTAGACACCAACAATTGTGTCTGTGATGGCAAAATGTGTGTAGCTGGCTCATGCTCAGTGTAAATTCAAGAAAACATGATTTAAGATGTAAGGCAACAGCAGTCGTTTTATATATATAATATACAGTATTATCTAATATATTTAAGTAAACATTTTCCAATTAAAATCTGCATAGATATGCAAATTGGTATTTAATAATATAATTGCTAAATGTTGGCGATATCACAGATATCTCCTGCGCTATAGCATTCAATGCATCTCACTGCTGTCCCCATAGATCATTAATTGTGCTGATTGTCACAATACATCAATGCCGGGTAACTGCCATGGTTAGCATGCTTCCTGCTCTCCCCTCTCTCCTATGCTTCGGCCATGTCCATCATTCTGCTCTGTATTATAGGGCTTTGTTGCTTGCAATCAGATGACCTCTGATGTCACTAGGATGCCAAGCACAGTAATATGCAAGAGTATTAGGCTCACATACTCAGGCACTCCTGTATATTGATGGCTTCTAGTACTTCTGTATATAACCTGGCCTATTTAGCTTATCTCTTTCTGGGCGGGAGGCATCAAGCACGATGCATCCCACCCCTGTTCGCATTTATTAACTCTGTATGCATGAAGATTTGCAGTTAAAACTGCAAAGGACAATAAGAGCTGTCCTTTGCAGTGTGAGGACTTCCGGGTTTGTTACCCGGGAGTCCTTCTGTGCATGTGTGGCCATCGGCCAGTGTATACACAACCACGGGGGACACTATTGAATCCCTCTCTGGTAAGTCTATGGTAAAAAGCCCATAGGCTTCTATTAGACAACGCCATTTATAGATGGCGTTGCTTATCATGAACAAGCTCTGGAGTTTGATGCATATGGGGAATGCGGTCAGACCTCCAAAAACTGCATTTTTGGAGGTTTGATGGCATTTTTGAGGATAGTTCATTCCGCCCCCTCTCTCTCTCTCTCTCTCTCTCCTGCTGATTTTGCACTGTGCTAACTGCTAAGTGTTTTCCTGTGTCATTTACTAACTACTCTCCAATTTATCAATGTGACATGTGCAATACTTCTCTGTGTACAACAAGCTATGTCTTTAAGGAATACTTACTTGCTATATGCAATTCCTTAGCCTGCTGCTGACTAGAACTGGAATATTGGGCTGGTAATTTTTTTTCTTCCCCATATTTGTGAAGTGGCATTGCCACTTAAGGTGCATGTGGAGTAAGGACATAGGTTGGGTTGGCACATGTGGGCTGTGGCATGCTGCATTTCAACCAGTTCCATGACTTGGTTTCACTGCACAACAGTTCCTACTCTTGTATTATCCAGGCAATCCACTCTTACCTGTCACCCTTATATGGTGGTGGACAGGATTGTGCTTCTGTTTGTCCACACATTGTATGATTGACAGCCACTATCACTGGTTTTGCTTATCACTTGGAATATAAATAATTTGACTCAGTCCTGGACCGTCTACCCGTGGCACCCCTGCAAGTGCTCTGCAACACCCAGTTTGGGAACTACGGAGTTAAGGTATATACATAGATGAACAGGGAACAGCACATACTCAGTGCATACAAGACCTCATTCTGAGTGGACGCTTTCTTTTGCCTGCAACATTCTTTATTGTTAGTGTGCATGCGCGGCTTTTTTTCCAAGCAGCCTACGCTTGCAGCCCTGTGCACCAAGGGGATTGGGCCAAGGATTGGAGGGGGTGTAGATGTAGACAAAGTACAGCAAGGGTGGGTTGACGCAATTGGATCCTAAGATGTTTGATGAAAAAGCACAATTGTGCCTGTTTGGAAGGACACATGATTTGCGAGCAGGTCTGAAGAGAGCCAGCCCAGGTGATTGCGGGAGGCGTGGCCATGCCTCTTTAGGGTAAAAATACTTTTTTGCTGGGGAGGGGGCGCTGTGAGCTTCTCAGACCGGCGCAAATCCAAGGGGGGGGGGCTGATTAGTGTGATCGCTCCCGGAGGCAGAGGAGACTGCTGCTGCTGCTGCCCCAGGGGTAAATTTACTAAAGTGCTGGTTATAGAAGTGGAGATGTGGCCCATAGCAACCAATCAGATTCTAGCTATTATCTTCTAGAACTTGCTAGATAAATAAGTAAATATACCTCATTTTATCTGCACACTCTGACCATTTACCTTAGTGTGTATGTATTATGTACTGCATCTTTGACCACCTTTTGTACTCACAGTGAAGCCACACCAATCGTCTTTCTGGCGCATCTGCAGAGTTGGTCGCATCTCGCATTTGAGGCCAACTAATAATAGGAAGCAAAATGAAAATGTTTTCTTCCTGCACATTTTACATTTGCATTTGCATCCAACTCTGAATGAGATCCTCTGTAGCGCCTGGTTCCTCAAGGTGTACGTGGTTGGTTATAAGTGAAAGGCTGCTTTTGCATTGTATGTTCTCATCATTTCAGCAAGTAGTATAAAGCAATATCTGTGCTTCTCCGTTCCACTTTTATCCCATTTATATACACATCATATAGAATGCAATAATTGGCCCATATTGTAGTCATGATGTGTAATTGGTATGTTGTCACTTGGGCCAGCTTACAAACCTCACACATTGCAGACCTTTCATCTTGTTTGCGGATATGCTCCTCTTTGTCCAGCTAGCCCCGGTCCTGTTCCATGGATCTGCCCTGTAAAAACAAAATTCTTTATTATGAGTACAGTATGACCAACTTCTACATTAATTTAAACTTTTAAATTAGCTTGGCTTAAATTCATTGGTGTCTTAAATTAATCATGAGATTGGCATTGAGGAGACATTAAGGCTGTGTTTATTACAACACGCTTTAGTCACTTTTTGAATGTTTTTATTACATTGTACCTGAAGTATAGGCTAAGGTCCAATGTGCAGTGTTCTACAGCGGAGGACGTGGAGTCTTTCTTGGAGATAGATAGACCGTATAATCCCCTTTATCTCATTTAGGGGCATATTTACTAATTCTCGGGCTTCAGACCTGACAATTAGAATTCTTATCGCATCTGTTCGGGGCAATAACAAATTCACATTTGCCCGAATTTACTAAAAACACTTGCAGGGACAGATGCTCCGAAAGCTACCCATAGACTACCATAGGATAACGCAATCTGGAGATGGCTTATCCAATTGGGGCCAAGCTCTGGAATGCTGACACATTTCCGGAGCTTGGTAAATCTGACAGTTTAGCAGCCCCCATAGAAACCTATGGGGTCTGCAGATATGGAGAGACCGTGGCAGATATTAGAGATATGTTCTGCAGTCTCCCCTTCATACATTTGGGGGATTCTTTTTCATATTGTATTTTTCTTGCATCATGTTTTATCTCTACTAAAGTAATCATTTTTCTTAATTAACTACAAATAAAAACCAGACATTTATTGATTACATAAACATTTCCTCCACTCAGGTCACGCAATTGATTGTATTCCAGCTGTGTATAATGAAAGTCTTTCAACTGACTTCAAAATAAATGCACCTGCCTGTGCGAGGTTCCGCTGTTGGTTATTGTATTTACAAACAAAGACATCACCGTGAACATCAAAGAATATTTGAAGCAAATTTTAAATAAAAAGTTATTCTTAATATTGGCGGGTATCCCCCTAAAACAGCCGGATAAATAGGTCTCTTAAATACTCTCCTTCCACAAAACTAATTGTAGAAGTGATGCCGTTAATCCTCACTTGCCCACTCTCCCAGATCTCAGAAAAGTAGGAAACCCACCCATCCTGCCACTTTTCTGATGGAGTGGGGGGGGGGGGGGCGTGATGACGATGCGCTATAAATTGGGTAATCATGGCCCCGCACCCTGCATTGTAACACCAGGAATCGCTGCTAATTATTGTGGAGAAGGGGATATGAGGATTCATAGGGGAAGAACTAAGGAGCTTATTCAGAGGCGGACGTACGGTCTACGCACGATGTTTTGCCAGTGCGCATGCGCACGAGGGAGCCGGCTCCCTCGTGCGCATGCGTGAGAACCGCTACGACCGACAGCGCTGGTCGTAGCAGGTCTCTTTCCAAAGGGGGCGAGCTGTCGATGTTGATTGACAGCTCGCCCCGTTTGGAAGGCGGGCCGGGGGGTGGCAACCCAAACGGAGTCGTTCCTATGGGAACGCCTGCCGTTTGGGGGAGGCCCCACTGACATAACTAGTGATGTCAGTGGGGAGCTTCCGGCTCAGACAGAGCCAGAAGCTCTCCAGGGCTTACGACAAGTGAGACCCTACCCTAGGGTCTCGTCGTAAGCCCCGATGGTCGTTAGAACTGTGGGTGTTAACCCACAGCCTAACGACCGCAACAGAGGCGGGCGGTCAGGATGCAAGTGGCCGCCCAGTTTCTGAGCGACCGCTTGCATCCTCCGACCGCCTATGAATGAGGCCCTAAGTTCCTCTCTTCGCACTTTTTTATAGACGCGTCGCCTCAGTGTGTCATTCGCAGGGCAATAATTTGGCAGCAGCATTGGGAGGGTTGGAGCAGCAGGAGGAAATCCGATCTGCACATGAGGAAAAACCTCAAATAACTGCAGTATCATGCATGTATTATTAATAGGGTCCCCCTAGAGAAGTCTTCATAGTGATGCTGCCGAATGTATCAAGGTCCGAAAAACTAGTACAGATAGCTAATGTTATCTTTGATTCATCCCTGGTAATGGGCACTTCCACATGTGTGGTGCATGCCCAGTAACCTTGCTGGGTCTGAACATGGAAATAAAATGATTGCGTAAGTGATCAATTTACATAATTCACTTCGCAGGTACTGTAAGGGGGTATATGTAATAGGTTGCAAGCTGCAGCCGCTGCAGAAACTCCTGCGAGTCTTCCCGTATTTTTAAAGCGCCAACCTATTACATAAGCCCCATGGGCTCTTTTCAGAACTCTTTTTGTTTTCTTCTTCTTTCGGAAGTCTTGTTGTAATACATTGCATCGATACATGAGGGCGTAGTGACATGATAGGCAGTGATAACAGATTATGTTTATCAGGTCATTTTCCCGGACAATGATAAATCGCCCCCTTACGCTGTTCGGTCCCTAATGCAGCAAACTTCTGGCCTCTCATGTGAATAGACTGACAGCTGCGTTTAGAACATCAGTAGTGACATCAGTTCCCAGACATACATGAACAGTTGTTTACCCATATAGAGAAAGGTCTAGTCTTTCCCTATGCACAAAGACACAGAACTGTAAAACACAGTATATACTAGCGTAGCTGCAGTACAAGACTCCCTCTATCCTTCACATACGCACATTGCTCTCTCTGCTGAGAAAGGTCTGTACTGTACATCACAGGCTGAAATAATGCTTGATACATAAATAAATAGCAGTTTAAATTACCTTCTAAATGTAAAGGTCTGTAAGTTATCGAGCCCTCTTGAACTTGTTTTGGGAAGTTTTCTAAACTTTTATCCTTGGGGAAAAATGTACTTACTGTATGTACAATGCTCCTCAATATCTCCAAACTACTGTAGTAACTACAAAAGCCTGGTGCAGCTGTGATAATGTCATATCACCTAAAATGTCATATTAAGCTGTGCAATTGAAAGTTCAATTGATTTTGCAGGTCTCCAGCATATTACATGTGATTTATACCTAGTAACAACTATACTTTATATGAGGGTCTTTTTATTAAAGGTCTACCCTGAAAATCATGTAAAAAAAAGTTTCCGGACTAAAAAAACAAAAAATGTTTCTAAAATGTTTACATTATTACTAACCCAATACCCACGACCAGGGGTTTCAGGGATAGCCCTTATGTGGTATCAGCACAGGACTGGTTTCTCCTTGGATGGGGGGGGGGATCCATTTTTTTTGCAGGCCCGATAATCCTAGGGTGTCCATCCCTGTGCTGACGGGCTGGTTGGCACTATGGCAAGGTAACTCAGGGATTTGTGCAGCACTATAGAAGCCCTGTATTTTCTGTAGTCTGGCGATGGTGGCCATTCTCTGCGAAGGTTTCCACTCTGCTGTGCTGACAATAAATGGGGGCATGTGCGTGTGCGGGCTACAATCTGTATGCTCAGTAAAGCAGAGCAGTGGACATGGCAGCATAGGGACCAATATTGCGGCTCCCCACACCAAAATTTTCCTGTAAGGCCCGGTAACTAAGGACCTCATTCAGAGCCGCTCGCAAAAAGCGAGCTCTCGCTCTGAATGAGGGCGGCCGCCTTTTATTTTTTAGCCGGCCTCCTGGCCGCTCGCTAAGCTGTGGGTGACCACCCACAGCTTTTGCGAGCGGCCAGGTGATGGTCGCGACCATCGGGCTTGCGGCGAGACCATTGTGGTAGGGTCTCATCTGCCGCAAGCCACATTGAGCTTCCTGCTCTAAAAGAGCAGGAAGCTCACTACTAACATCACGAGTGATGTCAGTAGGGCCGCCCAGAAACGGCAGGTGTTCCTTCAGGAACGCTTCCGTTTGTCCAGCCACCCCCCCTGCCCACCTACAAAATGGGGCAAGCTGTAGATCAACATCGACAGCCGCCCCGTTTGTAGCGAGCCCCGGAGCAAGTGAATTTCTCAGTCGCTACGGGGCTTGCGCACGTGCATGGCACGCACAGCGCATATGCAGTGCCCCACCATCGGCCCGCTTGCGAGCGCATCTGAATGAGGGCCTAAGTGTTATGGAGCCACACATTACACAATGGCTGGCAGTTTGGTAGAAAATTACAAAACAGAACATATAAACTAGTAACTGTGTCACCAGTTGTTTGACCAGCATTGGTAAGAGATAAAATGGAGAAAGATAAAGAACCAACCAATCAGCTTCTGTAATTTTTCCCACATTTTTTAGCCTGTAAAATTACAGTTAGGAGCTGATTGGTTAGTACTCTATTTCTCTCCACTTTATCTCTCTCCAAGGGCGGGATGCAGCAAAGGGAGAAATGTGGTCAAACCCCGAAAATGCGGGTTTGACAGCATTTCTCATATGCACCAAGCCTTGGATGCGGTGGGTAACTCCATTTTCAGATGACGTTACCCTATAGAAGCCTATGCATTTCTATCGGGCTAGTGCTGTGAGAGCGGATGTGTGTAAGGTAAAGTGGGTGTCTTTATGTTGTGCTGATGGATTAGCTTGCTATCGCAGTTGAACTGCGTGCGTACGCAATATTGCAATCCATAGTGAATCAGGCCCTCTGTTTGCAGAATTTTAGCACTTTGAAAACCCTAAGAAACACGCTTCCAATGACAGCCATTTCATCCTGGTAAAAACAATGGTATCTTTTTTATTAGCCAATAGTGGTTCTGAGACACATACTGGGCAGAGTGGCAAGCTCAACTCCGAATGCCAACTGAATGAGAATGGAACATGCTCTATGTACATTCTAAAGCGATCCTACCACCCCACTTTCTCCTGTACGAGAGCAGCCGCAATCATTGTCATCGGTACTAACACCGACTCCAAGCTAGGTGCAGAATAGCTATCTGGATTTCTTGTCCTCTTTGCATATGCAGTGACAAGTAAGCAAGTAACAGGCCCACGACACCCCCTGACACACCCACAAACAGTTCTCCTGCATGCATTTGCCTTGTTGCCACCCAGTTGTGACCATCAATGACAATTTAACATCTGCAGAGAAACAGCTGAGATACGTATGACACTGAATCATGTGCACTTAAAGATGCGTATGCAGTCTGCGACCCATCTCTAGATGCAGGCATGATATCCGAATAGAAGATCAACAGTGTATAGGTCGACATTCAATAGGTTGACACAAGATAACAGACTTGACAAAAGGTCGACAGTGTAAAATGTTGACAGGGTTAAAAGGTTGACTGACAAAAGGTCGACAGCATGAACTGCACTGCACTGTCAACCTTTTGTCAGCCAACTTTTTGTACCTGTCGACATGTTGCATGTCGACTATTTGCGGTCAACCTGTTGACAGCCTATTTATTGTCGATCTTTTATACCACACCCATGTGCACAGCTGCCTTTGAAGTTGCAACTCAGAATCAGGATCACTATTAGTACAAACAATTCCTTTCGTGTGGTGAGAGTTAATAGACAAAATGGTTTACTATATATGACATGAAAATTATGGGGGGAGATTTACTAAGACTAGGGGCAGGATGCATGACACATAGCATTCGGGCTGCGATGCATCCCGCTACCCTTTCACATGCACCACAATGGACAGCTCTCTCGGTAATAGCTGTACTTAGCGAATGAGGGACTTCCGGGTCTATGACCCAGAAGCCCCTCTGGCATCCTTCTGCTGATTGGATCTTCAGCAGAATATTGTAACCATTGGTACAATCGAGTACCATCGCAGCCTCACACACACTTGCACAAGCCCTGGCTTTACTCGGAAATTGCTAACCTCATCGCATGCTATGAGACTTCACATTGCGTAAGGCATCAGTGGCAAATTTATGCACACCCCTGCAGCGGTGTGCGAATGCCCTGGCATGTCTGCTTTTCCCCGACCACCCCGTCACCACCCTCAAATGGTGCATCCTGTCAATCCGATCGCAGTGGCTATTTTGTGCAGGCGCAATGCGGTGTACGCATGCGCGGAATGCCATAAATGGACGATTGCGTGAGTATTAGCAACTGTGTTCCTCGCTGAATCAGGCCCAGAGCCAGCAATTTAGCAAATAGAAGGTACACGCTGTCAGATGTTCCCTGTTTTCCGAGGCTGGGGTGTGCTGTCCCCACTCATATCATCCTGTTCCTCTGCAGCCAGATCATAATGCACCTCTGCAGCTTTTTCTGGGATTTGTGTAGATGAATGGTGTTTTTTTTGTTATTTTTTTCAGTTGTGGAAATTTTTACACATGTTTGTCGAATTCCCTCACACCACACTATAATTTCATCTTTGATAAATACTCTGAGGTCTTCTTCCGCAGTTATGCCGTCTGAATATTTTGACACATTATTGTTGAATTCCCTCCAAAGATTGTTTTTAATGGTGAGCCTCTGTCTGAATAGGCCTTTTCTGTGTGCAACATAGTACATATAGAGCCTGTTTCTGAGTTGTACGCTCGCTATGTTTTCGTAGTTGGGCGATTACACTGTACAACAACTAAATACTTTTAATTTGTTTCCTTTCTAAAAATAGGCATACTATACTGATTAGAGGTCAAGAAAAGACTTCAGAATATTTGTATTAGCTCTTGTTCTTGAGCTACTCTACAATACTTGCTCTGTATACACTTCAGTATTATAGTCATAGTGAAAAGCTATTTTAAAATAATCTGATGTTTTCTTGATTACAGCATAAATAACAATTGCTTCAATTCAATCAATCGCGAATAAGAACACAACACAAAACAACACAGAGCAACCGAAAGTACTATCTCCATCCTGTTCATGAGAGCGTTTTCTCTTTGCTTGTCGCTTGTACTCCTCGTCTGGGGCTTCTCTTGTCACTGTCCAACAGGAGTCAGCAAGCATAGAAGTGTGCAACCTACCCTGATACCTTCCTTCCATTGCTGAATTCTTAGGGAAGAAGTTCAGATGAGAGGCGAGAACGTGGATTATGAGTCACAAATTGCAGCCTAATTGATGACACTTTTCTAGAAAATTTTTCATAATTTTAACATAGTTTCCAGCTCTTCTGTTACCCAAAAGGCCATGTAGACCATCTTTACAGGCTTCCCAAGCTGCTTTCCCATTAACCTAGAGGACTTGGTCGGAGTGTTCATCCTTAAGAAGTTGACGAATTTGCGGATGAACAAAGATTCCTTCCTTAACTGTAGCATCACTCACAAGTGGAAATGATCCTCTCAGGTACGTGAAAGCTTCTCCATCTTTGCTCATCCCCTTTACACAGTTCTTCATAAGTCCGAGTTTGATGTGTAAAGTGGACAGAAGAATTCTGCTTCGATCAACCAGAGGACTGTAATGGACATTTGGCCTACAATGACTACATGGCCAACAATGACAGCATTCCTGTATTCAGGTTTCCTAACCTATATATTTTCTAGATGCCCACATTTTCTAGTGTTTAACCAAATACCCCTACATCATCATAATAGCTAACTGAGAGTTTTAAATGTCATATTCGATCTTCGCATGCTGAAATCAATTCAGGAGTAACTATTTTCACATCAGAACCATTTTCACTGTTGCGCAGTATTATCGGCAGTCTGAGCATGCGACTGAGTCGAGCTGCGCATGCATCAAGATACATTACCACAGTAGCTCGAAGCAACTTTTTACTCACAGAGTGATTGACAGTCAGAGAGCGTTTGGTGGAGGTAACGGGGAGTGGCGGCAAAGAACACAAACATGTTGCAAACGTTTCAGGGGAGTGTCACACCCTGCGTCTGATTCCATATGCAAAAAATCCTGCGGCCATTCTGTGGGACCACACTCAGGGGAGTATTTATCAAGCAGTGAAAAGTGTGTAGAAGTGAATCAGTGGAGAAATTGCCCATAGCAACCAATCAGCTTTGAAGTAGCATTTATCAAGTACAGTCTCTAAAATAATAGGTAGGAGCTGATTGGTTGCTATGGGCAACTTCTCCACTGGTTCACTTCTCCACACTTTTCACTGCTTGATAAATAGACCCCTCAGGACTGCGTTAACCGAATGATCTGCAACTAATGCTGCGCCCTTGTATGCAGATGCTTGGATTTGCTCAACATATCTCCCGGGGTCTGTGACATTTGAATATATTTGCATAGCAGCTACGAACACAGATGAAGCAGTGGCAGCATTGGTGTACAACTCTGAATGAGGCCCATAGATCCAACAAGCTCCCAAGGTGATGATTGGGACTGTGAGCAATATAGCTCGTACAATAGTGTGTGTGCTCCAGCATTGATTTGACTATTTCTTTTACTAAATGATCCCTAAGTGTATTATCCACTTGTGGATATGCCATCACTGCCTTATAGAAACAAGGTGCTGTATGTATTTTTTAACGTTTATATAGTAATGTGGTTTCAAATGCACAAATGCAGTAGATATAGGTGATTATTCTATAATCAGCCCGATAATGTTGCAATACTAGTTTGAAGGATGGTTCAAGTTTTGGATATATCTCTCTAAAAATGCTGGCGTGGCAATGTTATGCTGTTAAAGTAAAAAAAAAAAAAAGTAGCTTGCTCCAAAAGATGGCATGATATGCACCGCAAGTAGCTGCAGAGCGTTCTGCTGTGACATTAATGACATTTAATGTCTCAGGGGGAGATGTATCAAATCTTCTAACAAGGACAAGTGCAGAAGTTACACATAGCAACCAATCAGCTTATAGCTATCATTTTATACAGTGAACTTGATACGTGATAGGTAGAAGCCGATTGGTTGCCGTAGCACTCTCGCTTGTCATCTTTAGATAGGTCACTGCGTCTCCCTGCTCTGCATATTATGGATTGACTGTATTTTTTTTTTTTTTTTAAGGTCATTTCCAGAAATAAGTACAGTATATCTTTTAATGCTAGTTAATACTTGAAGCTTATCAATCTGCCTCTAAAATTATTTGTATATAAGACAAACATGGTAAGTACACTTAATAGCATACACTAAAAGGTGATTTATTGGATCTTTACAGGAGGAAGTGGAGTCTGTGTCTTGATTTTTCCTGTTTACAAGTTAAAGACCTGGTAAGTACATGGAAAACTAAACTAGGTTTAGCAAAGTCATTTGGCAATTCAGCAGTAACCTGAGTAATTGCAGACAATGTTGAGGACAGTTGTACAAGGCTTGGATGAGAGAGAAGTAAGAGAGAAATCATGACCTGGCAGGGCACAGAGATGGCACAGAACCTCACTTCAGTCAGTGCCTAGTCAGTAGATTGGAGGAGTACAATAATAGCCCAGTCTTTGGAGACCATGACATGTTCACTGAGCTCTAGCCAAAGTGACAAAGGCTCTTGGAGTTTAAAAGCCCTGCTGAGTATCATTAAGTCTGTCAAAAACCAAAAGTACAGTATATTATACCCTGAAAGTTTATGTAATCCCGTGCGGTCACCCAGTGCCCATGCTTCTGTGTACAAGTATAAATTGTCCGTATAAAGGAAATCATTACAATTAATTTGATATATTTTCCATTATACACTTCATTGAATTTTCCCTTTTCAGATGTGTGCTCATACATTTCAGGAATCACAAGCTTCCATCACTGAGACTTTTTATAGCGATAAGTTTGTCATCATCTCGATACAAAGTAATGTCTATATTGTTCATCAGGTTGTGCCAATATCTACCTTTATTTTTATTTTTACTGCCATGAGCCGGAGAAGCTGCAAATAAAACCTTTTAACAAAGAGAACAGCAAAATCATCCAAAAGGGACTTGCTCCTGTATTTTAAAACACATACAGACAGAAGCATTTGTGTTATGGTAGACATGCAAAGCGATGAATCCAAGTGTTGGGAATCTACAGTACATGTATTAGGGGAACCTACCAATGCATTTACAGTATGAACGATATGTGTAGATTTTCTATACAACTTTAGCAACATATGACCTATCTGGTCAGAGTAAACCTGGGTACACGCTATAAGATTTTGCCCAACGATGATAACCACTAAACTAGTTCAACCCGACCAAAAAGATCCCGAAAACGGCTGATATACACCATATACACTGCCCAATAATCGTTTAGTTCCAAATGATCCTTTCAATTTCAAATGGTCTTGTCTCCGTACACACTGTCAGATAATTGTGCTTTCAGAGAAGGGGAATACTAACTAATTACTGTAGCACTTTCTGAACAATTCTAAATAGGTCCGACATAGCATTTGCAGTACACGCTATATCGGGAGCCGATCCTGTGAGCTTTAGACCGAATGCCGGACCCTGCTGCTGCGTAATTATTGGACCCATCTGACAAATATGATGGGCTGAGAATCGCATAGTATGCACCCAGTTTAAGATTAGGAGAATTGATGAACAAATCACCCATCAAGGAAAGCCGTATCAGTTCAGTTTTGTTCAGATACATCTGAATATTAGAACATTATACAGTATACAGAAAGAATATGATAGGAAACTATTAAAAAAAACGCACTTGTGGCTAGATATACTAAATGGCGGCTTTTGATCCCAAATTTAAGACGGCGATAATATTGAATGCAAAACCAGGCCTGTTTTGCATTTAAGAGTCAGACTTACCAAAGCCATCGCTTAGTAAATCTAGCGCATGGATTTCTATTCTAGCCCATAGTTTAAACTATGGATATCAAATTGGATTATTTTATATAAGCAGTGTTTTTTATACAAGCAAACTATACTTGATATATTTCACCAATGTAAAGTCATCACTAAACTTTTGCTTAATTTGTTTTCAAATATCAACTGAGTAAAAGTAACAAGTATCAATCTTAGGGGTCTATTTACTAGGCAGTGTTAGGAGACAGAGTGAAAAGTGATAAGGTGCCAGCCAATCAGCTCCTAACTGCCATTTTTCAAACACAGCCTGTGAGATGACAGTTAGGAGCTGATTGGCTGGCACCTTCTTAATTTTCACTCTGTCTCCTAACACTGCTTAGTAAATAGACCCCTAAAGCACAAAGGTCAAAATCAGAGTAGGAGGTCAACAGCTTACTGTGCTGATTTATTCAGCAAGTGCATGAGGACTTCTTTTATGAGATAAGTGGATTATTAGATGTCGACATTTGAAGGTGTTTTGAACTGGTTCTAAAGTTTTATTTTAACTCCTTTTAGCTGCGAACTGCAAACAGGAACTTCAAATTCTAGTTAACAATTTAGGGGATGATTCAGAGTTCAGGGGCGTTTGGAGGCAGGAAGGGGCAGCGATGAGCTCACCCTCACAACACGGAGGCATGTCACCTCTGTTTTGTGGGAGTGCCAAGGCCAGGGTCACTTCCTTGCCCCGGCAGAGTTGCTCCATCGCCATTCTTAGGCTTACTCAGATGGGAAATGACTGCGACCACCGCAACCGATGGTTGAGTTGGTGATCCAAAGACGCAGTAGCGATACTAACACCGTGATACTCTGAATCAGGTCCCTTAGCAAGTGGAAAATAGACACTGTGGTGGTTGAGCTATAACAAACTTTGATATAAATGAGACTGGTTTGATCATAAGTTCAAATTAAAAATTTCAATGTGGCTCCAATAGCTTGAGCATCTAGAGAAATAAGGGCCCGAAGCAGAGATGTACAGTACAGCAACCATCTGTAAGTCTGTGCACCCAATACATCTTTGAATAACAGTAAGTCTTTAACCGATATATCGTACCGAACGTGTTGCATGACAGATGCGATATATCATGCAGATATGTCGTCCTTACATTGTTGTGTGTATAGATGACCTAAAGGCTGCATGATAGGATGGACACATGAATCTTTGAAAATGTCAGTAAAACTGTGTGGGCATATTTAAATGGGTTCCTCTGAACAGACATATTGTGCGGCCCATTGGTAAGTGTGTATGGGAGCTATCGTTGCTGTGCATCGTTTCCTAAATCATTAAATCAGTCGGTTGCTCTTCACATCTTTCAAGCGTGAACCCCACAAAAGAAAAGCTGCATATCACTATTTGTATTGTTAGACCCAGATGCTCGTCAGCTGGGAACATACCAGGTGAAAGAGGGCATGCTCTCATTGGATGTAGGCATCACATCATCAAATCCCATACTGATTAACTATATCCAAGGCATTTCCAATGTACAAAAGCACCTGTCCTCCGTAAACAATATTTGGGCTTCTTAATCGAACCCTGACATCGGTATAATCATGGATTTCTCCAATGTTTACTTGGTAACAGTGTAAATCTCCATCCCCATAGATCTCTATGGGGATGATAAATTATCCAATTTCCCAATCAGCATACCCCCGGTGTCTAGCACCATCTTCAAATTGGCATTAGCTGCCATTTCCCATTGGTAAAGCTCTGGCAACAGTGAGTTATACCAGTAGTGAATGGGCCATGCATGTGCATTAGTGTCAACTGGTGACTTTTCAATGGATAATTGCTTTGCCAGTGTAGCCTCTTTTTCGAAGCGCTTGTCTAGAAAACAAGCTACAGTAGAAGCGCTGCAGAAACTTTGTAATAATAATAATGATTGGTAAATATGTCGGCGCTAAACACAATGCATAATGATTTGTCACTTATCGGGTAAAACCCCTGATAAACAATAAGTAGGTTCCTATATCTTTTTATGTACAACTCTAGTTGTGAGCTATTCCTCAGCTCCACCTGGGTACTGATCCCGGATTTCTGGTTCATGATGCTGCTCCAACAAGTAATGTCAGAAGTTACCAGGATGCGGCAGTAATCACGCCATTCAAAGGAAGCCGGTGTTAGTCTTCCTTTGTTGAAACCATATCTTTAGTGGCAGTGGTAGAATAAAGCAGCAAGGACAAACTGGTTTCCAGAGATACTTTTTCAAGAAAAGAAGACTGAGTGCAGCTTCCTCTGATCAGTGTGAGTGTGGTCACTTCCTGGCTACAGTCACCTCACAACCTACCCTAGAAGACTCTCTACAGTAAAGTACATCTGCTGTCTCTCAGCCTGACAGCTAAGAGTAATAATTAGTGAGATGCAACCAAGGAGAGCTTTCATGCTCTTTAATATGTCTGTGAATGCTGGATTAATTCATGGCCTGTTGGTAAGCCTTCAAGAGACTATGTTGGCCAATTTGATGAATGATTGCTCGAATGTGGATGCAGGTCCAAATTGCTTGACTGGTTAGAAATGTAGCAGCCTGCCCCCGTGAGGCCAGCTAATGGTATCATACTATCCTCCAGCTGTGACCAAAGATGGCAGCATACTGTGTGATTTTCATTACAACCACAGAACAGAACAACCTCACAACAGCGTTGGCTGTTTACATTTATAAATGACTGATTGCAAGTGATTTTGATGCAATTTTGACGCAATGATCAATGAAAATCCCCAATGTAACCTAGGTCTAAGTCTGCTCTATACCAATGTGTCTTGTTAAAGCATTAGACACTCCAAATACGGAACCTCATGCTAGATGTATGACAATTTGGGAAATCATGAAGACATTTGACTTGTGTGTAAATAGCATATTGACTATCATATGTTCTTTTTGTTTGCATTATTACAGTTGAATAAGGCAGAGAATTGCCATCCAAAAGTGTATTTATACATGTCAACCATAAATAAAAACACATCTGTGCAATAATATATCAAATAGAATTTGTATCAGTAGATAAAACAAGCTAATTACATTGTGCAGTATTAACACTTAACAGTGACCCTGCTGGCTGCTCGTTAATGTCTGGTTCAGGATAATGCATATGATCAGAGTTCACATGTAAATGTGCTTCAGAGTCAACATACAGTAAGTTACCATCATAATCAACAACAGGTTTTGGGGACATGTTAGAAACCTATGTTTCATTTAGCAGTATAGAGGTACTATGAACTGGATAATTGTACACGGCATTTTATTGCTTAACTATGTGATATACTCTAATAATCAAAGCAAATGCTTTCTTTTTCCTCAAGTGCAAATACTTCAACATGCTGGAAATACTTTGCTGAAGGCACATTCCCACTACAAGTCCTGCACCTGTGCCTGAAAGTATCAGGATGAGTTCATTGATAAAAACTGGAATATCTCTTTGCCCCAGTGTACAACTAGCAAATTAATTTGATAAATGCTCTGCGAAGCGAGTGGAGGGATAGACAGACAGACAGAGAATAAGAGACAGATAAACCCAGAGCGGAGAATTCTGCACCCCCCCCTCCCTGGCTCTGCTCCCATGTCTATTTCAGCCAGAATTGCAGAACGTCAGCCAAGAAAAATGAAAAAAAAAAAAAAGAAAAGAAAAAAAGGAAACAAAACAAAATAAAATATTCCCCCCTCCTCTCCCAATAATAAGGGGGTGGGATGGGGCTGCTGGCACTCTTAGAATGACGTCGTGTCTCTCACTGCCCCTCCCTTGTTAGGGATGTGAGCTGAGCGGCGGGATAAAACCCAGCATGTGTGAGGGGACGGGGGCATTGTGAGACATGGAGAGCATACGGCCTGCCGCTCCGCTGCGGAGCCTTGTCCTGCTGCTTGCCTTCTGCCAAACTACTCTACAAGGAGGTGAGTGTCCATGTAGACCAGTGCACTTTACTCTAACTTTGTAGACTTAAGAGACCTGGCCTTGTCACCCTGGGTCATTCATTTGTCCCATGTTATGTAGGTTAACCTTAAAATGCTTTTCAGGGATGCATAACACATTTATTACTTGTCACTCACTGAGTGATCTCCATACCATTGCATTGCTCATTCTAAAATAGTCATACAGTATATACAGTATCTGTAGGGCTGCATACTGTACATTGCATTCACCAATTCTTCACACACATCACATTTTATAGTACTATATCTACAGAAGACTTGGCTCATCATGCAGAGATAATCACAAATCGTGTTATTATTCTTAGTCCATGCAATGCAGGGCATCATACTGTACCTTCCATAAGTCACGCCCAGACCCCTGCAGCTCAAACCCAGATCTAGGAAAGGTATAACCTGCTTGGGAGCTGTCTGTATCCTGACTGATCATTTCACTTCAAACCCTGCGTTTCCATCTCAGCTGCGGATACACACAGCACTGCTACAAAACACAGTTTAAAGCCAATGTTTGACTCTTGGAGTAACTAATGCTTTTTTGCAAACAGATGTGAATTCACTCAGTTTACATATGACACTGACATTCACAAGCAGCGTAAAGAAACTTAAACAGTGTGGGGCCCCGGGATCAGTATACAGTACCCTTTTAAATGAAAAACAAAAAATCAAAGAGACTCATTGGGTAAGAAGTGCAGACGTATCACAGGTACATGTTCTGGATTAAACCCCTGGGCCCACGTATTTAACCTGTTCACTGCCAGAGGACACATTGTTTCAAAATTGAAATAAACTAGAGGTGTAGATGTGTGAATATTTTGTTAGATGACAGCTACAAGCTAACTTCAACGTCTCTCTCTCTCTCTCTCTCTCTCTCTCTCTCTCTCTCTCTCTCTCTCTGTCTCTCTCTCTATCTCTCTCTCTCTCTCTCTCTCTCTCTCTATATATATAATTGCCAGTGAGATTATATTGGTATTACCAATGATATTTTAACTGTAGCAGCAACAACCTCATCACCGAGCGACGTACTGTACAAGCAATTGAAACCTGTGTTGGCTTTTAATCAGCATGCATATTTTGTGCAAATTTACACTCTTTTATATTAAAGCAAGACAGTTTATTAAGGGGAGATGTATCAAGCCTTGGAGAGAGATAGAGTGGAGAAGTTTCCCAAATCAACCAATACGCTTCTGTCATTTCATAGACTGTGCTAGATTAATAACAGTAAAAGGCTGACTGATTGCTTTGGGCAACTTCTTCATTGTATCTCTCTCCAAGGTTTGATACATCTCCCCCTTATTTAGGACATGCATTATGCAATTATCGGCCCGATCCACAGATTATTTGTGCAACATTTCCCTTGTTCCTCCACAGGGGAGGAATGTAGAAATGTTTTCTCCCCAAAGGGGGGAACGCAGATATTGTGGACATACACTGTGATATCTCAGTTTACAGAAGAACTATACTATATCTGCTGGGTTCAGGTAGTCAGATAAAATGTCTGTAGGTCTGACAGACATTTTATCTGACAATGTATGACCAGCATTAGTGAGATAGCATATAAGAGGCACATACCTACATACAGGTAGAGAGCTGGTCCTCCTCTTGGATGCCAAAGAAACAAGCTTAGCACACGAAAATCAGTCAACTTTGTTTAAAATTGTTCTGCTCAGCAAATGTCAGTGTAGTCTCTCATCTAGCAATGCATAGGCGCAGCCATGAGTTTGTTAATAGACTTGCACAGTCAGATGAATACTATATCACTGACAGAGGGGCTGGGTCTGGTCTCACAGAGGAAACAAGTGCAGGAATCATTGCCAAGTTTACATGGATCGTAAGTGCATTTGAAAGTGAATTTCACAGTGATTTACAACCGTATGTCTTGTTTATTAGAGAAAGCTGTGCACATATGATTTGAAGTTCACTGGGGTTAAAATACACATTCTACACTAATTGAGGATGATACAGTTGAGTATACATGTAATTATGATATGTAAACATGTTCCCAACTACAGAGAGGGCTATTTCACATATCAACTAAAAGGCGACATCCAACATGTGCTTTCCTTATGTGCAAGCAATGCTGCCGTCAACATTACCTCCTGTTTTTCCAATATACTACAATGAAGTTTGTTTTCAGAGTGTGTTTTTATTTAATGCAACATGATACCACAGACTGCTAGTTCTGCAAATCACTAAGAAAACAGGGTCTCATTATAGTGTAGCATTGTTCCTAATACTGAGTGACTTTGCACAATATGCATTGAGTGATGTGATACCAAGTTATGCTATACATGTATATGGTTTATAAACATTTCTCATTGCAATAGAAAATGTGTTTATGGTAAATGTATAACAGATTGGGAAAGATTCTAGGAATAGTGAGGCATTTAGTTTAGATACCAAACGTGTTCTGTGAAAGCACGCTCCTCTATCTTGGGCATCTTTGCAGTCTGTCTACAGAGAAATGATCATTTAAATGGTCATCAGCTTTATGAGTGATAAATGACAGGTTGCTTTGCATTTATTTTTTGGACACCTTATTATTTTCAAAATCCCAGAGACACAACTGAAACTGTAGTATATGTTTTCTCCATGGTAGATGGTATAGCTAAGCTGCATGTTTTATTAATAGCGGCCTACTGTTTGTCATAGCTTGTATACATAATTAGTGGTCTCCTCTATCATATCACAAAGTGATAGCTTCACTTTAAGATTTATTTTATGACATTTTTGTGTTGTGTGTTCCAGCTCATAGATAAACACTAACAAAATGAATTCCTGTGAAGTAATCATACTTCATAGTTCCTTGTTTGTCATCCTGTCATAGTACTTTTACTCCCATAAACACACAACACAGATTCATGGGGTATTTGGGATAAATTTACAGAATCAAGACTTTTATTAGGATAAATTGATAAGCAATAGTAGCTACTTGGCTAATATTCCTGATCATAACATGGTACATGATAAAAGAAGGTTGAGAAATCCCTATATAGATTAATTCAGGATTAACCGTGGTCATTCTCTTGAAGAGATTACAGTCCAAGTTTAGGTTAGCATACTCCATTCAATGGTGTTTCATGTTGCGGATTAGCTCAGTTTCGCATGTTCCGTGGAATGGATCAGTGCCCATGTTTTAGCCTAGTTCTGCTCAGGGCCGTACCCAGGGCAGTGCGATATGGGCAGATGCAAAGGGAGCAAATCTTAAGGGGGCAATGTAAATATTAGGTTCATTTAGTTACAAATGAGCGAACAGAGCGAACAAATCTATTTAGTGCTCTGGTTCTGTTGCATGTTTCAGGGATTGTTACCCCCAACATGCTTCTGTACTTACAGTAGTGATCACTCATGTTATAGACCACCTCAGCTGAGCATATTGTAGGAGAAGATTGCTATTCATAACTCACAGCATCAAATAATTTGCTCATGTTTTTGAAAAGTTCAGCAGAACGTGTCCTATTGAGGTGATCTCTATCCATGTTATTCTTAGGTTTAGCTGAAAGCTGCTCTCAAAGAGAACTGTAGTAGAGATCTGTTTCTCTGGAAATTCCAGATGTTTTCTGTCAAGGGAAGCAAAAGCTTTAACTCACAAGTGAAAGCTGACACATTCACATCTGACACGAAAGCAATTGCTGGAGCTGTTAACCATTTCCCCTCAGCACTGACCTGCACACCTACGGAGCAGCAGGGCCAGTGCCTCGCAGACAGGGAATACCTAGCTACAGATTGAACCCACTGCCTCAATAAGGTCATCACAGGAGTTAATGGACCAAAAGTGCACAGTCATGTTAAAAAGTTTTAAAAGTACCTACTACTTTGCCTTTGGCAGATCGGTTTGTTTCTAGAACTATATGGGTTAATAGGACAAGGTTTTCAGTTTCATTCAGGAATGATGATGAATTTAAATATCTTTATTATGGGGGTTAAGCAATACTATGCAGTATACATTAGGCAGAACCGTAACTAGACTTTTTGGTGCCCTGTGCCAGAAAGAGCATTGGCGCCCCCTCATTTTTCAAAGGGACATAATGCACCCAAAAAAGGGCCATGGCTTAATGGGGAGGGGCCAGGGAAGAGATAGGAGAGGCCAGGAGATGCTAGGGATGAAATAAGAGGAAGCTACAAGCAAGAATGATAATAAACAGAAATTTGATAGGCACAAATAGCGCCCCCTGATCTGTGGTGCCCTGTGCGATGGCACCGACTGCACTACCCTAGCTACGGCCCTGATATTAGGAGCAGGACAATACTAAGGGGTCTATTCACTAAGCAGTGTTAGGAGACAGAGTGAAAAGTGATAAGATGCCAGCCAATCAGCTCCCAACTGTCATTTTTCAAACACAGATGGCAGTTAGGAGCTGATTGGCTGGCACCTTATCACTTTTCACTCTGTCTCCTAACACTGCTTAGTGAATAGACCCCTTAGTGCTGTTTAGCAGATGTTGTACTCTGGACAGCCTCACATCTCATCCCTTTCATTGACTTTTCTCTCTGTTGCAATCTTTTGTTTTTAATGCGCACTTGATACTCACCAATTATTACTGTGCTCCAAGTCTTATGAAAGAAGTGAGACCCATATAGTAACACTGCACATTTGTAAAATAAATAAATAAAAAATTCCTTAATGGAAACGTTAAACCCAGATCTGTAGAGGACGTTCTAGTTTTCTGAAGTGACGTTAAATAAATAGCGACATAAAAAATGAACAATAACAGATGTGCTGTCATAGATCTGTAGGAATTGTTCTGCGTTTTGTTGGGGTTTTTTTTTTTAGGATTGTGAAACATCAGTGACTCCCCGGTGAAATGATTACAGCAGAAATGATAATATAAGGACATTGTACATGAGATCTTTAGCTGAGCTTCATTAATGTGCCATGGTTTGTAAATATGTAGATATCATTGGTAGATGAGGAACCTTTATGAAATGTGATTTTCTATTGCTCGGGAACTGAGCATTTGCCCATTTTTTTATTTACACGATGGAGCTTACAAAACTGAACACTGCTCTACAGGAGTTCATTTAATTGTATGGCAGTGCAAGGCTCATATAATAGCAGCTGTGTATATTAACATATAACTGTAGCATAAACATATTCTGTGAAATGTCAGACATTTTGCCCAGATATTGCTCTTTATTAATGTTCTAGACTCCCTGACGGCTATTTATTATTGGCCTTGCTGCAAAAGTGGACTGTTACAGCACAAGAATCACTAGCTGAAACTATCCTCACTTAAACCAATGCAATATTATACTTTGACAGGGCTGGTCCATGCTTGCACCAGATTTGGATCCAGCAGACTCTGACACATGATACATCTCCCAGTGGTGCTCTTAAAAGGTTTTTAGGCATATCCTTTCCAGAAGATACTGTAAAATGAGGTTTGGCAAGAGATCTTTTTTTTTTTTAATTTGGTTCAATGCTAAAATAAAAGGAAATACTATTTAGGTGAAAGAAAGCTCTTAATAAAAAATGAAGGATACTTTCACTCTTCAAGTTTCAAGCTACAGGAAGGTTTTCAATTGAAATACACAACGGGATGCAATCGGGAAGCCGACTGCCTATATACCGGCAGCCGGCTTCCCGACTGTCTTATCCCGGCATGGGTGAAATGCCGGGCGTCTAGATGTAGACGCCCGCATTTCCCCAACGCCGGGAGACCGGCGCCCGGCAACACGATTGTAGTGATGCTGGGCGCCGCGAGCGGACAGCCGCGGGGGGGGAGGGTTAGGTTTAGGGCTCCCGGGGGGACTTAGGGTTAGGCACCCCCCGGGAGGGTTAGGCTAGGGGGAGGGAGGGTTAGGGTTAGGCACCCCCGGGGGGGACTTAGGGTTAGGCACCCCCCCGGGGGACTTAGGTTTAGGTAGCGGGGAAGGGGGTGGTTAGGGTTAGGCACTTAGAGGGAGGATTAGGGTTAGGCACTTGGGGAAGTTAGGGTTAGGCACCCCTAAGGAGGGTTAGGGGGGTTAGGTTAGTGGATACTTACCTATCCACGATCGGGATTTCCAGCGCTGTCGGGCTTCCGCTGCGTCGCACTCTGCTCTGCTCCATGCGGCCAGCGGTATTTCATACCCATTCCTACACAACTACCCCCAACTGGATAATTTCTCTATGTGGCAGCAGTATAGCTGTTACTGTTACCTACAAAAATGGTTTCTGTACTATTCTCCAACACTGTTCCCTTACTAAACTCAAAGACACCATCATCCCCAACCTCCAGCCTGCACTAAATATTCACTACATTTGTTTTATGCTCAGCAGGCGACTACTAACTATTTAGCCCATGAGCCCTTTCTATGCCACACTGATTTATAATTGTTGAGTGAGCTACTATAGCAGTAGTTCTCCAATCAGCAAGCAACACCTTGACCTCTTCCTCTTCAAACCATTCTTAAACAATTCATGCAGTGTGGCAGGGTGCATCATCCCGCTGAACGAGGCCACTTACATTGGAGCAGGGGCGTATCTATAATGGGTGCAGGGTGTGCAGTGCACACGGGCCCCCGAGTCCAGGTCCTGCACCCATATTACTTAAAACTTACCTCTTCATGGTCCTGCGCCGGGTGTCGGCGCTGTACAAAAAGCCGGAAAAATGGCTGCGGCGGCCATTATTCCGGCATTTCGCGCATGCGCGGTAGACTCTGGGCACACTCTAGTGCCCAGAGTCTACTAATGCTCCGGTGGCTGGCTAGCCGCGGTAGTCAGCTGCAGGCCGCCGGGAAGAGAGGAGGGGGCCCTGAACGAGGAATGCACATGGGCCCCCTCCTCTCTAAAGACGCCCCTGCATTCGGAGACTACTTTTACCATGAACTTGGTACGCAACACTGACGTCCCCCTTAATGACTGGATCTCAAGAATCCAAGCAGAACATTTTCAAAGCATCACACTCCCTCCACCGACTTGTTTTCTCCCAACAAGGCATCCTGGTTCCATCTCTTTTTATAATTAAACTGCGCACACGTATCCTGCCATATTCATGATGCAACAGAAAACATGGTTCATCGGACCGGACAACTGCTTTCATGGATCCAAGGTCCATCTATGATGCTTGCGCACCCATTGTAGGTGATGTCGACAGTGGACAGGGGTTAGCATAGGCCCCCGGCATGCCCTAAGGCTACACTGCCCCATACAAAGCAAGGTTTGATGCACTGTCCTGACACATTACTCCCAACATCATTAAAATGTTGTGTGATTTGTGCCATAGTAGCCCTTCTGTTGGTTTGTACAAGATGGGATAGCTTTCCTTGACTTCTTGAACTGTTGAGTCTTGGCCAGAGCTGGCCCTAGGTCCACTTGCGCCCTGTGCTACACTGCCGCCACTGCCCTCCCGCACCACCCCTTCCCTACTGCCCCCTTCTTCCCCCTTACCCTTCCCCTGATTTCATCCCATAAACACAAGCCGGTATGTGAAGGGCAGGGTTCTCGTGCACTGTGAGACACCTCCGGAGAAGGCCAGGTTGTGTTGGCTTGTGGACCCCGCCCCTGTGCAGCTGCTCTGCTAAAACAACCCTCAAGCCGGCCCTGGTCTTTGCTGCACAACACCCTATTGAGAAGTCATGGTCTTTCCTTCCTCAGACTACTGTCATTATGAACTCACCACTGACCTTGAGCATCCCACAAGCTATGTAGCTCTGACCCATTTGTCTAACCATAACATTTTGGCCTTTTCAAATTTACTCAGGTCTAAACATCTGCCCATATCTTCTGCATTGAACACATAGACTATGAGTATCTAATGTCAGCTTACCTTCTAAAATGGGAGTAGCTATAATGGGTGCAGTTGGTGCAATTGCTATGGGGTCCAGAGGCTTAGGGGGCCACCGGCCCAAATCATTTAGTTGTTTATCGAATTACAGAATTGATTGCTGAGCAAATGGATCTCAGCATGAAAAGGGTTACTCATCAACGCTCATATAGGTGATGGTGGCGGTCTCTGTCTCTACACTGATATCCATCCCCCATTCTTACGTTTCACCCTCACGGACACAGTTGAGCTAATAAATGAGCCTTGCACTGTCGGAGAGTAGGCATCTCCTTGAACTCGTGGATTTCAGATCAGCCATTTAATTCCTTAATATCTGTCAGTACAAATACTAATGAATCCATACACACACTAGTTTAAAAAAAAGTTTGCTTTGGTTAGCATCAGATTCATCATTACCTGTAGCATTTATAATCATCTTCAGTCCAATATAATGGAGTTTTATTAATTGATCACAGTATTACAAGGTGGCCAGGAGAATGAGCTTTAAACAGGAGTTATTTTTGTACCCAGCGGTTCTCAACTACAATACTCAAGCATTATTATTATTATTATCGTTTATATGGCGCCACAAGTGTTCCGCAGAACCTTACAAAGTACATAATCAAAAAGGTGACTAACAGTACAATACAAATACAATGGAGGACAAGGACAGGTATAATATACATTGCTACATTGGTGACCATAACACTCAAATAAGCAACAGAGCATAAGCATCCAAGTGTTAGGTACCCTAGTGGGGAGTAAGAAGTAGATGAAAATAATGTATGGAGAAGCACAAGAGGGTAGAGGGCCCTGCTCGCAAGAGCTTACATTCTAAAGGGGAGGTGCAGACAAACAGGCGTGACACAGATGGGGTAGATAGGGAGGAGGGAGCATGGACTATTGGGTTAGGATAAGAGCTGGAAGGCTTTGACGAAGTAGTTGGTCTTGAGAGGCCGTTTGAAGGATTGTAGAGAGGTGGAGAGTCTGATGGGGAGAGGGAGAGAGTTACAAAGGTGGGGAGCAGCGCGGGCAAAATCTTGGAGGTGGGAGTGAGGAAGTAATCAGTTGGCATGAGAGACGGCGTCCATTAGTTGAATGAAGAGGGCGGGCAGGAGAGTGAAGCGAGATGAGGTCGGAGATGCAAGTGGGAGAGGAATGTGTGAGGGCTTTGTAAGCGAGTGTGAGACCCTTGAATTGGGTCCTGAAGGGGAAGGGGAGCCAGTGTAGGGCTTGTAGGAGAGAAGAGGCAGATGTAGAGTGTTTGGAGAGAAAGATGAGTCGAGCAGCAGTATTGAGGACAGCCCGGAGAGGAGAGAGATGGGAGTTGGGTAGGCCAGAAAGGAGGCTACCCAATGGGTCATGTTTTCAGGATTTCTGTCTGTGGAAAACAGGTGGGATAGTTACTGTCCCAGCAAAATAGATTAACTCACCTTTGCATGACTAAAGAAATCCTGAAAATATGACCAGTTGGAATTACTAGAGGATTGAAGTTGAGAACCACTGTTCTACACTAATGTATACAGGTTCTTAGTCTGTGGGACCAATACATTTAATTATTTACTGTACCCAACACAAGTCTTCAGGGAACCCTAACAGCTCATGTTTTCCATATTCCGTGGGCTGAAACAGTTTAAAGGATCCACTGCCAGTGTTATTTTTTTACTTGTGATTCTGTGAGGAGACCATGGAAACATGCACTGCTAGGTTCCCTGAGGACATCAGTAGGGTAACACAAATTTACTTGCATGTTTATTTGATTTTACACCCTGAGCCATAGCTGCATCTTAGGATATGTAGCTAACAAATCTTCATATAAACTGAAAATAAATACAAATAATGGTATAGTTGGATCTGTGAAAATGAGAAAGTAGGGCAGGGAAAAGCCAGAGATTTCTGCCTTTGGCATAATAGTGGCTACTGACTGCAAATATCCAACTTGTATCTGAACTAATTGTAATGCACAAGTATATTACCTACACTATTTGTCTGTGTCAGGTTTTCTGGTTTTATATAAGGGTACTGGTGACCCATGTGCAAGTTAGCTTCCACTAATAAATCTAATCTAGTGATAGTTTATGGATTAGTCAGTGCAGCATGCTGCATGCATAATGGTAACTAAGCAGAGAACTCTGTATTTCAGTAATACCTCTTTGATTGGTGGGTCACTGGGTTGGGACATAGTTGTCTGCTCCCCTGGAATGTCCAGAGGACTCACAAATTTGGGTCAGGTGGTTCCACGATGACGCGATTCACTGTCAATCATGCAACCATAGCCCTTCCTCGTGCTGCAGAATGGTGCAAATAGAGTGTGTTTATGTATGTGTTGGTATGTTTTTTATATATATATATATATATATATATATATATATTATCACAAATAAAGAGTCAGACTGTCTTGGCTTGGCTTTTCTCTGCAAGATACCATTGCAGAACTAGGGCTGTACATTGGCACTAGTATAGTGGCCTGCTACATGTACTACGCATTATCGGTTACTTTAAACAAACATCAACATTTTAGAGAAATAATTAAACACATACACATAATAATGGCCTCTAGGAGCATTTAAAATTCCTTCCTGTCAGTGCTTCTACTTTCCATGTAAGCCTGTGGCAGCATTAAGCCGTGTAGACATTTCCTCTCCTTGCACTTGATAGCAACATAAATGTACACTGAGTAAATGAGTTACATGTGCCGGATCAGTACTTTACTTTAACCTTTCCGTAACCTTTGTATAAATAAATGTACCGGAATATACCATGTGCTCATATGGTAGGTAGGCAACCATGCCAGGAATACGACCAGGGGAATAACTAGAATAGTCTGGGTTCCATCGTAAATTGTGATGGGAACCTCTAAGCACCAACATAAACTTGGGTTTCATAGTCATACCTGCTCTATCTCCGGTCAGTATCCAACAGACAGAGTACTCATTTCATTGCAAATCTATATCATTTCAGAAGAGTTCTAGGGAACAACTTCTATGGAGCTCTATTGAACAGCTACGGATAGACCAAAATGGGGTGTTCTTACTTTGCTATAGTGGGGGAGGGGCATAATTGTAGGAAGGAAGAGTTTTCCTTTAAACAGCAAACACAAGCTGAATAGTGTAGACATTCTCAAGATCTCTTTCAATACAGCCAAATTCTCTAATGTGTTTAGAATCTTTCGGAGGCTGAATACACATACTGCAATGTGGCCGATAAAACCAGCCAATTGGCCTGTTATGTAGGAGTGTGTCCAACCCAAAATGATAGCAGTGCCAATCGGTCATATTGTTACCGGCAAGTTGAAATGTACGGTTAGGAGTTGGCTACTACTGGCCTGTTTCTACAGATATCTTCTGACCGCACAGGCTAGAACAAGTCACAAGTGGTCCGACCACTCTGCCCACGTACTGAATGGCCAGATCTTGCTCAGCTTGGCTGCCAAGCAGCTGAGGGGCAAGACAGGCCAAAGCGTAGGCAGATTAGAAGCAAATGTAAGTAAATGTTCCACTGTAATCGACTAACAGACGGACAGCTTTACCGGAACATGCAACTGCTCAAGATAGTGATATTTCATATTCTGTTTACATTTGCTACACAACAAAGGACAAACTATTGTTCTATGTTTCCAGCTATTTAGTTTTAGAGAAGATTATAGCAGTGCCTCTCAATAGACATAGGGAAAGGGTGCTAGTGGATTGAACACTCATGTTGCAGCTGCACAGTACTGTTGCATGCAAAATGTCGACACTTCAGTAGCTAAAACTCTCCTGGCATACTGCTTAGACTAGTCATAAAGAGGTTTGAAGTCGGGGAGCTTGGTGTGATTAGGAAAAAATACTTTCCCCCACTAGCACAGATTTTCGAGCAGATATGATCAGTTCTCCAAGTTTGTTAGCGACATTGAAACCTTGCAGACATTTCATAAAGCTGTAAAAATGAAATTTACATATAGATATAGCTACAAATATTTGTAATGTTAATGCTAGCTTTCTTATTTAAGCCATTTTAGTGTTTGGTTTATTGGTCCTATAATGCACCAACTGTACAATAATTGATATTTTTTGCACTTGATCCAGTGAAAAGATTAAAATTCCACAGTTCTCCTTCAGTACCATGAATGCAAAGGATAAGTGCAAAATGTTTTCATTTAAATCATCTAGTCTGGTGACTATATTTAAAAAGCTGGCCAGACATTTCTATTAAATAATTTTCCATGGACACTGTTTTGTTTTTTTAAATCTTAAACTTGATTTATTATGCTCAAAGTAAATAGAGTCAAGTTTAGTCTGCACATATTTCTTCACCACATATTACTGAAATAACCCCAACTGTTACATTAGATTTACCCAAATGATTAAAGTTGGGAATTAAGCAATTCACTTGCTTGCTTCAACACATAACAAAGCCAGTACCACAACATAGGGCCTGATTCAGAGGCGCCCGCTATTTGCGAGCGCTCGCTCTGACTCAGGGCGGGCCTTTTTTTTGCTTTCCACAGCCTCCAGGCCACTCACATAGCTGTGGGTGACCGATAATCGCGACCATCGGGCTTGCAACGAGACCCTTGTGGTAGGGTCTCATCCACCGCAAGCCCCAGTGAACTTCCTGCTCTAATAGAGCCAGAAACTCACCACTGACAACACGTGTGATATCAGTGGGGCCACCCACAAATGGCAGGCGTTCCTTCGGGAACGCCTCCGTTTGTGCAGCCACCCCCCCCAACTCGCCTACAAAACGGGGCGAGCTGTCGATCAACATCGACAGCCGCCCCGTTTTGCTGCGAGCCCCCAGCAAGTGAAGTTCTCACTCACTCCGTGGCTCGTGCACGGCACACTGTCCGACCATCGACCCGCTTGCGAGCACTATGTGCGAATTAGATGCGCTATTCTTATCTTTGTCCTCCTGTACCCCAACAGGATCTGCACAAATGGGGGAGCCTCAGTGCTGCATTAACAAATAGGCAGAGCTGGCACCGGCCTATGGGCCCCGCGCCTTTTAAGGGCCCCGCAACAACGGATCAAAATATTATTGATTTGATTTTGAAAGAAAATTACAATCTAGCTTTCCTAAATTGTTTCCAAAAGATAGAAAAAATGAATCAACTTAAAGAAACGAAAATTTTACATTGAAGACTCTATAGAGAAAATACTGTATTAATGTAATGTACCTATTAACAACTTAAAGTACATAGGGTAGGGTCTCACTTGTCGTAAGCCCCGGAGAGCTTCTGGCTCTGTCAGAGCCGGAAGCTCTCCACTGACATCACTAGTGATGTCAGTGGGGCCTCCCCCAAACGGTAGGCGTTCCCGGCCCGCCTTCCAAACGGGGCGAGCTGTCAATCAACCTCGACAGCTCGCATGCGCACTGGCCAAACATCGAGGCGGCCGTGCGGTCGTAGACCGTACGGCCGCCTCTGAATAAGGTCCTTTGTCTCTTAAAAACTCATCTTCTGTAAACTGTCAGTTTGTAAAAAAAAATTTGATTCAACCTACGTATGGTTTTTAAAACTGTTGGTTGGTAAAATTAAAAATGTATTAGGAGATAATTTGCAAGGGGGGGCCCGGGTTTTCGACTGCCTAGGTTTTAATCTGACTCTGGGGAGCCTGAGTATTGGGCTAGCAGCTACTGGCTTAAAGGAGTGGGGAACAGACTGGACCAAAGATATAAATTAAATACAGAAAGCAATAATCCTTCATTTTTCATTCTCTACAGTGTTTGCGACTTATGTGCAGCTGTGATATGTGGCTGAAAATATCACTCAGAATTATCGTAACCCAACATCGCAGATTTTCCTAAGCATCTCTGGGAGAGCAAGGGAAACACTGCTATATTGGTTGTCGCAAGTTCCCAGCTAAATGGACAGAATGCCAGCAGCTTGTAGACATCACTCAGAATTGAATTGCCACCATGGACAAATTGTGGTGTGGGGGGTGTGTGCATGTGTGGATGGGGGGTGATCTTGGGGCTGCCTTTGCTGTCTAGAGGCATCAGGAACAGCAGCACCTGGTCATAACAGGAAATACAGCTGTGTTCATGGTTCCCAATTGTGGGCTACAGAGATATGTTTAGCCTTGTACTTACATTGCTAAGCTACTACTGCTTGTTCTTGAGCAGAGGGAATACCCTCAAACATGACCTATTAGGGGTACTTGTGGACTGTAATTGAGAATCCCTGTCTTAAAGGGACCAAGCAGTCACCTATTTACTAGAGTTTATTCAAAGATCAGATAAATTAAATATTTAAAAGAAGTAGGATGTTTCAATATTCAGGTGTAAAAATAAAACTAGAAACCCAAATTGTTTAATAAATTGAGCATTCATTGTAATAGCATTACTTTGTAGGAATGGTGGCCGGCTATTCCGTGAAACATTCAGTCAGTAGTCCTTTTTTTAATTCAGTTGAGCATATCCAGAGTCGGTCTGGCCAACAGGGGTACAGTGGGCCCCAATGCCTGTGGGACCCAATCAGAGGAGTAGCGTGGAACCATGGTGCCCGGAGAAAGTGCATGTCATAGCGCCTCCCCCCCTCCCCTGTACTCAACTATGCCAGTGGGGTATGGCCAGCCTGTAGGGGAATACTGAAGTGAAGAGAAAAACAGCAATCAGTGGAAGTATCACACTGGGAGTAGAGGTCCAATTGGGGGGCATGGAATGCTTTGGTGATGTGGTCATAACAGAAAATTCAGCTGTGTTCATGGTTCCCAATTGTGGGCTACAGAGATATGTTTAGCCTTGTACTTACATTGCTAAGCTACTCCTGCTTGTTCTTGAGCAGAGAGAATACCCTCAAACATGACCTATTAGGGGTACATGTGGACTGTAATTGAGAATGACTGCCTTAAAGGGACCAAGCAGTCACCTATTTACTAGAGTTTATTCAAAGATCAGATTAATTACATTTTTAAAAGAAGTAGGATGTTCCATTATTCAGGTGTAAAAATAAATCTGGAAACCCAAATAGTTCAATAAATTGAGCATTCATTGTAATAGCATTACTTTGTAGGAATGGTGGCCAGCCATGCCGTGAAACATTCAGTCAGTAGTCCTTTTTTTAATTCAGTTGAGCATATCCAGAGTCGGTCTGGCCAACAGAGGTACATTGGGCCCCAATGCCTGTGGGCCCCAATCAGAGGAGTAGCGTGGAACCATGGCGCGCGGAGAAAGTGCATGTCATAGCGCCCCCCCCTGTACTCAACTATGCCAGTGGGGTATGGCCAGCCTGTAGGGGAATACTGAAGTGAAGAGAAAAACAGCAAACAGTGGCAGTATCACACTGGGTGTTTAGGTCCAATTGGGGGCATGGAATGCTTTGGTGATCTGACATTAAGGAGTAGCTCCTTTTGGCACTGCTTTATTTATGTATAGCACCTAGGAACTGACTTTTATCTCCTTTGAATCATTGTTGTTATTATTATTATATTCCTATCATTTAACTTTAATTGACAGAATACATGTGCTAGAGTGACATTCCATAGGGTGCACAGCTTATTACTGCAATTACTGCCCCAAGCAGCTATCACTGGAGCATGAACACCTATGGGAAGCTCCCTTCTCAGCTATGCTCCTACTTTGCAAATTTACATTGCACCTGTATCACAGGTTCTCAAACTCTGTCCTCAGGACCCCAAACAGTATATGTTTTCCAGGTCTTCTAACAGAATCACAAGTGAAATAATTAGCTCCACCTGTAGATCTTTTAAAATGTGTCAGTGAGTAATGAATACACCTGTGCACCTGCTGGGTAACCTGGAAAACGTGAACTGTGTGGGGCCCTGAGGACCGAGTTTGAGAACCACTGACATTTATTAATGTGAGTACTACTAATCATGTTCTGTCTACCAACATTATTATTATTTCAGGTCTCCCAATATTTTTTAAAAGACCTTTCAAATAACACTGTGTCGTCATGCCTGGGAACACCTCATTACTTTAAATAGCAAAGCAGTGACTTTTTTAAACTCATACCTTATAATTGAAATTTAATATTTTACCTCAGATGTATAACTATTAAGTCCATTGAAGCACAATGAATGAATGAATAAATGAATGAATGAATGAATGAAGAGAGATGGAGAGAGGGGATCAAAGAGGAGAGGGGAGAGAAAAGTGCCAATCGGAGAGGGGAGATGATAGAGGCCAATATGAAAGGAAATGGGGAGGGGCAATGCCATTCAGAGAGGGCCAGTGACAGAAGGCAATAAGAAAAGGAGAGGATAGGGATGGTGACAGAAGCTAATAAGAAATGAGCGAACAAGGGCAAAGAGCCAATCCCAGGGTAGAGAGGGGAGGGAATTAAAGAGGTGAGAAGTGAGTGTGATCTATCTGACAGGTAAGGGGAGGTGACAGAAGATGATCACAGAGGAGGGAGGGCGGGAGGGGAGGCAATCTGGGCAGCTTGAGGGAGAATGAAATGTAGAAACGGATCTCAGATTCATAACTTATTTAGGATATAGAACAAACAAACCGAGATAAAAATAACAGGCGACCGTCACACTGTGAATTCTGGAACCCTGGATGGAGCTCTCTGTCGATTTTGGCACCCGGAGCACATGCTCCACTTGAACCACCCTCGCTACACCCCTGGCCCCAATCCCTCTAATATCAGGTTCCAGACCTTGCACTAATAGTGTACTGTACATTGTCAGGTACCTGGTAGAGCAAGAACATGGATGAACATGGGTGCTTCATTTGTTTCTATAGAAACTACACCAAGATTTACCTTCCTGCCAATCAAATTTAGTAGTTGGGTTATATATATGGGCCCAGGCACTGTAATATACATGTTGTCTGCAAGTTATGTCCTCCTCTAAAGGTTGGCTAAGCTCTATGGTGGGTGACCACACCTCTTAAGCATGGGCCCCTACCACTGAAATCCCCCGGGGGGCTCTTCTTGCCCAAGTCCAACACTGGGCTTATCATTAGAAATGGCTGGACTATTTTTAATATAGCTTTACCAAAAAACATGCAAGCACAAATGATACTCCTCTTTGCATGCCTTCAATGACATTGAGGGTTAATGGTAGAACACTTGGGAGGTCCTTTACAGAGGATATGCTATATTATCCCAGAGGGGTCTGGTTAATTGCCAGCACCTGCAGTCCACACTGCTGCCTGCTGTTCCTCCAAAGTAGAAATGCCTGGTTTCAGTTTTTGCTAGCATTATGTATGACAGACATAGAAAGCGAGCCAAGATCAATCTCTAAGGAAGAGGCAAGGCATTAGCTGCTTTATGTCCCATCTTTCTCTGCAGCTGAGTAAGGTCTGCCAGCTATACGAGGAACACATTCCTCCTTAAACTTCCACATTCCTGTCCCCTACATCACTAGTGCTGTGAGTATGCAGTGTAAGAGATCACTGCAATGTATATCTCAGTGTACATTGCAATGATCACTTATTACAGTGCATACTTGCAGCACTAGTGGTGCAAGGAACAGGAATGTGGAAGTTTAAGGAGGACTTTGTTCCTGGAACAGCTGGCAGGTCTTATTCTGGTTCTCTACACCTAAATTGACTCTTGTGATGAGTTACTTGCGGTAGCAGTAGAGTGTCCTACAGATATGGCCTCAATGTGCGACCTAGCAGAACATCCTGCTTCTTCCAGCCACTTGTTGCTGGTGTCAGGGGTGCTGAGAGGGGTTTGGGGGAGGTATATCATGCCCAGGCCTGTTTGGGGAGTGGGGGCACAGGCTTGCTAGAGTAACAGACACTTCCTGAAGAAATGTAGAAGTTCATCATAATCAGGCCAGGCCAGGCCCCCATAGGCTTGGTCGCCCCTTATACTACCAGGAGCTGAATTTTCTCAAGGCACCCGTTTGGTGAGTGAATACAGGATGGGGTGATTGATGGTCACTTGTAGAGAACAGAGTAAGCAGTAGGGGTGGGCAAAGAAAGACAGGGAAGAAGTACAACTACTATACATCAAAAAAATGACTGGAAAAAGTCAGGTGCCATTAGCTATTTGTTACAGATACATTTGGCCTCCTGTTTTCTCCATGACAGACATTTTTGCACCACAACTGCAGAAAGCAGGGACTCGTTTAACTTGTTGGGTACTAATGAAATCCAGTGCTGTAAACTATTCTATAAGTGATAAACTACGCTAAGCCAGTAACACAGGCTATTTGCAAAGATGCCATGGGGCCATATCCAAGTAGATGTGAAAAAGTTAGGTTTTCACGTGTGTAAACTTTTCGCACCGTTCGCCCGAATCTGGCACTTTTTGCACTCCTGTTATTCGCGCTATCATATTGCAAAAGCCGCAATATGGCTTTCAGGCAAAAATTCTCCATGCTGTTAGTGGCGAAAAGTACAGGTGAAAAAAGGGAAAACTACCTGTACCCCCCAAAAAAAGTCCAACCACTACTGGGTAACATTATAGATGTGTGTTAAGGGACATAATCAAAGGGTTTGGGGTTCTTAAATTGTGTCAAATGACTGTTATATTTTTTCTTTAACAGTAACAAAATGACAGAAAGCAAGTTTTTTTTTAGCCAAAATAAATGCTGCATTTAAATTAGGGGTACATTAAAATGGGTGTAAGTATAATTTTGTGTCATTTTAACAATTAAAATACACCTGGTGCAGCCACCTGCAATCCTACAAATACCTGTCCCATCCATAGACCACCCCCCCCAAATACCAATCCCACTACTTTAAACCCATTTTCCGACACTTTTTATTTTTTCACCCCAAAAATGATGTCATTATTGGCCCAATTAAGCTAATTAGAAAATTGTTTTTACCTGATTTGCCATTAAAGGGGGTGTCCAAGGGGCTTTGCACAACCTTTCACCTGCCCTGAGATAGTGAAAACTTTTGCTGCTTTTGACTATGGAGAATTCACACATGTGAAAAGCCTCAGCTAAAACGATAGCACAATACGCATTTCGCGCGAAAAGTTAGCAGCGGTGAAAACTTTTCGCACAACCATGGCTTATTGCAGCTAATTGGATATTTCCCCATTACTTCATTTGAATTAAAACACACACAGTAAATCTTGATACCAAGGGATCACTTTGGTGCAGTATCAATGCTCTAGATTTATTGTGTTCATCCTAATATGAAAAGTGTTCCGGTGAAACCACTCAGTTTGTACATATTTTATGGAGACGTTGGTTGAGTTCTGTTCCAGCAGTCAAGGTGATAAAACAAGCTGAGGACAACATTTGAGTTACAGCAAGACTAACGATCTCTGAGTTATCACTTCTCTTATTAGACCTTTACTCTTTATAGGTATAGTAGGTGGAGAAGGATATTTTAATTGCCATGTGGATAGTTAGATTTGCAACATATTGCTGAGATATAGCTCTTTGGTTTAACTGGATGGTATGGAATAACGTTGGACAGTAGCTAATAACGTCAGGGTACACCTACGGAAGGGGATCAATCCACTGCCTTCATACCCTCCAACATAAACCTTTCCACCTGGTTTAAAATGCTCTGATCCCAAACTCTCCATCTAATTTACCATTGCAGTTGCCATAGCTTAATTCAGTGGTTCCCAAACTTTTTTGAATCACGGCTCCCTAGAGTATCAGCATTGGTTACACGGCACCCCTAAGTTTAAGTATGTTATAGAGAAATGTAGAAAAAAATCTAGTAAAAGAGTAAAGTTAAGTAAATTGTGCTTACCTGTCATCTTTAGTTATGTGGTGGGGGACAGGTTTACACTTCTGTTTGTCCACATATTTACATTACATTGACCATAAATATTTTGATTTGGTTCTGGACTACCAACCAGAGACACCCCTGCAAGTGTCCCAAGGCACCCCAGGGTGCCACGGCGCACAGTTTGGGAACCACTGGCTTAATTAATTCATTGATGAGATGGACGTCTAAGAAACATTCATTTTGTACTGATTCATAAAATATGGAACTGCAACATACAGTAGCAATGCACATAGCCACATAGTTACTGTGAGGTCTATTTACTAAGCCTTGGATGGAGATAAAGTGAACTGAGATAAGATCCCAACCAATCAGCTCCTGTCATTTTTCAAACACAGCCTGTGACATGGCAGTTGGGAGCTGACTGGTTGGGACTTTATCTCCATTCACTTTATCTCCATCCAAAGCTTAGTAAATAGGTCCCTGTATTCTGTAACTGCACTGTAGCAGATTACATTACCCATAGTACTGTTCGCCTCTTATCCCGGGTAAAGTGTCGGAAGCTGTTGAATTAAAGACCCGTGATCAAGCCGTGAGCAGCACAGAGGCAGCACTTGGGTAAAGAGTAAAATCCCAGATGTAGCATAGATTGTTGTTTACAGGATCATTTATTTATTGATCCAAACCCGTGACTAGGACCATGAGACAGGCTTTCACAGAAAGATGGCTGTGTGCAGTAAACAATGGCAGTGATTTTCTTTTGAGTAAACATAGCTGTCCTACAGTACATTCAAGTGAAAGCAAAAAAAGTTCTGCTCACTTTCTTAGTTACAAAAGTATAAACTGAAAAGAGTCATTCTTCTTGCACATTCCACAGAGCTTATTGCAGGGGAAGCATCAGGGCAGGCAGAACACAACATGACTTTTTTAGCAAGACAAATGAACAATGCCATATCCAGTGATGTAACTGACAGCATGTTTGACGGGGTTTTTTATTGGACCATTAAGAGTTACAGAGACTAAACTGTTGGTCATTTGAGACAACTGAGTACCTCTATTGGCACAATAAATCATTGCAGTGCTTGTTTCAAAAGGCCTGCATGGAAGATTACAGCTGCAGCTCTAAGCTGTAAAGTGTCAGAACCCTGGACAGCTGCCCCAGAGATGAGGGTTTATTATGGGCACAGGGGGCTTGCAGTACTGTCTCCTGTAAGCCCTTTTATACAACTCATGATAGCAGCTGGTTTATTGCACCAGGCAGCTTTAGTCACCTTCTAAACCCCTGAGGAAAGCAGGATTTGCAGTAAGAGCAAGTTGTAGAGCACACATTACTCTTTTTTATTATTATTATTATTATTATTATTATTATCCTTTATTTATATGGCGCCATAAGTGTTCCGCAGCGCCTTACATAGTACATAGAACTAATAGGTGAACAAGTAACTTACAGTACTCTTCCACCTTTACAGGTCTATTATTTGTCAGAAGCATTTTTCCAACAGAAACTCAATCTTCAAGATTTCTATAGATCTCGATCTGAAGAAATAATTCACTATAATATGCTGATCCAGTGCCATATCTGCCTGCAATTTACACACCTTGAAGGATAATTCAAACAAGGGTCTTGCATTAAACATATTAGGCCATGACATATATACATGTGATGTCAAATACAGAGCCGCAACTAGAATTTTTGGTGTTTGGTGCCCTGTACCAGAAAGAGCATTGGCGCCCCCTCATTTTTCAAAAGGACATAATGCACCCAAAAAAGGGCCAAGGCTTCATGGGGAAGGGCCAGGGAAGAGATAGGAGAGGCCAGGAGATGCTGGGGATGAAATAAGAGGAAGCTACAAGCAAGAATGATAATAAACAAAAGTTTGACAAGCCCAAACAGCGTCCCCTGCCCTGTGGTGTCCTGTGCGATGGCACCGGCCGCACTACCCTAGCTACGGCCCTGGTCAAATATACTTTCTTTCCAATATGGTAACCATGTGATTTATTTTTGAAGATCACTACACAGATAACAGTCTGTGATCCAGTCATTCACAGACCGGTCACTCCGCAGACTCATGGCATGACGGAACATACCTGTTCTAACAGCAACCAAACTATTTAACTTCACAAAATGCTTGGGCAACAGTATATGTGTACAGTGAATCTGAGCTTACAACCCTAGAACTGAAAGTCCAATTGAGATGTCACTTTGTTAGCTCCCACACATGTTCAGAAGAATACATTAGTGGCATAGCAGTGGCCAACTTAGTGGTTGGACTGGTCTTGACAGCCTAGCATCATCATTAGCCTTTAGTGGGTGGCCATGCAACAGATGGCATTATATGGATAACAGATCATTCTATGCAGCCTTGGGACTTTATGGCCATCCCCCTCCCACATTTAGGGGTCTATTGACAAAGCAGTGTTAGGAGACAGAGTGAAAAGTGATAAGGTGCCAGCCAATCAGCTCCCAACTGTCATTTTTCAAATACAGCCTGTGAGATGGCAGTTGGGAGCTGATTGGCTGGCACCTTATCACTTTTCACTCTGTCTCCTAACACTGCTTAGTAAATAGACCCCTTAGTGTTAAATTCATTACAGCTTTGTGCAGTATTCACTGACTGGCTGATGCAACCGTGTAGCTTACTGTTGATGTCACAGAGTGGCAGACATATATGACGTACAGTATTTATAAGAGAATGTATTTTCACACCGAATGTACACAGGAATGATACATGCAAAAAAAAGCTTATGTATATACATATGATAATTGTGTGTGTGTATACTTCTGCCCCATAATAGCGTGGAGTGTTAGTCGCAATTAATAAAGTTGCAATGTCCTATTTGAACACAATATAGAATAGGGGCTAAGTACAAACACAACAACAAAATACTAATTCAACTAAATCAATTACAAACATACAGTATGTCTTCTTTCCTGCAGCATACCAAATGGAAATGTTCAGTAAGTAATGTGAATAGACAGCCATCGCTATGTATATACCCAGTACTGTAGCCACAATGCTATTAAGTGAGGTATTATTAGCTGGGGGCACCATAAAGTCACTCTCACCCACATCTACCATTATAATTGAGTCTACTTTGTGCATCAACTGTTTCACATTAGGGATGGCCATCGAATGGTGGTAGCATTGCTGCCATTACAACCTTCCTTGTGATAGCAGCATGAAGCCATTGCAAGGCAACCATTCCATGGTTTAGCCGTCAGTGATTAATGCGCATGTGCAGCAGAGCCCAGAAGTGTCACTACTCCCTGATGTCTGCAGCAGAATGGACATCATCAGCCATCGAAAAGGAGCATGCAATGGTGGCAACCATCTCAATCCCAGCATGGCAGTATCAGATGGAAAAGGCATATCCAGTGAATCGGGAACATTGATTGTTGCCAACAGTCAGTTTCCGAAAGCCATCCCTATTCCAATAATAATAATAATAATAATAATAATAAATATCTCACTAGCACAATTACAAATCCTCTCACACAGCCCTTTTGCCTGCTTGGAATACTGTTATTGATGTGCACATTCTCAGTCGCTATTGACCTAAGCTAAGTGGCGCCTAACCTAGAGGCCATTAACTACTTCAGTTCCTTAGACTATGCTAGTTTCTAGAGTAACCACCCTCCTTGCCTTTGCCAGTCTTTGCAATGGACCACCTCTGACAGGACTTAGAACATGGCTCTCCCACTGCAGTTTGTTTACTAAAGTGCAGCTAAGCCATTATTGTTGCAGACTGCAGTGCTCCCCCATGGCCGGCCGTCTTACACCCGAGATCTGGCGCTGGTGGATCAGATATTGTGCACTCTCCAAATTCCTCTCATGCTGAGATCAACAGTTCTGGAATTCTCAATTCCTCGGGGGCTCTAGTAATCAAACACACACCTCTCATGTGGGGCTGTGGTTATTTGTTTTAAACCAGTCACTGTAGAGCAACCTGCCAGACATTCTTCTATTAACTATTCCACTGCCAGAAGTTACACATAGGAGCTTGCCAGATATTACCCTATAACTCAGCATTACAGTTTAAATCTTTCAGGACTAAAACATTATGCAACGCCGGTACATCCGGACCGTCGTCCAAAAATCAGAGAGCAGAAATTGTTGGGAAGGACTGGATCAGTAATCATTCATACTTAAGCGTCATGACAGGAGTAGATTTACAAAGCCACTAATCACAGATTTTCCAAATTGTCTGTGTGCTGCACCAAAGGAATGTGTTTATTGTGGGAGAAGCAGGGTTCAGTGCATCTCTGAAATCAAAGAGACACACAACACAAAAATGTCTGCTTTATGTGTATAATATGAGACACTAAACAGGCGTTGGGCTATATATCTCTGCAGTGGGTGATGTCTACTGTAATATATCACCATAGCCTAGGCCACAACATGTAACTGTAATGCTTATTGTGTTTAGCATGCTCTTCATTTATCATTGGAGCAGTAGTTAGCATTACTGCCTCACAGCACTAAGGTCTTGAGTTTAATACCCACAAAGGCCATTTCTGTGTGGCGCTTTCATGTTCTCTCTGTGCTTGCATGGGTTTCCTCCGGGCACTCTGGTTTCCTTCCGCAATCCACAAACATCCTTGTAGGTTAATACAATAAAAATAACTCTAGCGTATATGTGTGTGTGTGTGTGCCCATTTGATAGGGAATGTATCAAAGATTTGGAGATATAAAGTACCAACCAATTTGCTCCTGTCATTTTTCAAATACAGCCTGTAAAATTACAGTTAGAAACTGATTGGTTGGTACTTTATCTCTCGCCACTATATCTCTCTACAAGCTTTGATAAATCTCACCCATGGATTGCAAGCTCCACTGGGGCAGGGACTGATGTGAATGGCCAAGTATTTCTATTAAGAGCTGCAGAGTATGGGCCTGATTCAGAGCCGCTCGTAAGCGGCTGCTCGTTCGCTCCGAGCAATGTTCATACAACTGCGCATGCATATGGGTCGTAATGCGCATGCGCCAACCAGTCATTGCGGTCGGAAATCGAGCACTCACAAAATAGCGAGTGCCTGCTAATTTGAGTGACAGGATGAGGCATTTGTGGGTGGTAACAGGGGAAGGTGCTTGAAAACGGGGAGTGGAGATCCGAACGCAGGCGTGCCAAACGGTCAAAACGGGCGTTTTAAGGGTGTGCATAATTAACAAAGCAGCGTCATCGACCACGTCACTTGGTTGTTTCTTAGCCTGAACTGTTCGCATGATTGCGGTAGGAAAATCCAACCACAAGCACTGCGAGCAGTTCAGACGCCTTTCGATGTATTTGATTAATCTAATAAATAGCGGAGATGACGTAGGATGCGAGCGGCCAGGGGGCGTCTTTACAAAATAGCGAGCGCATGTTTCATTCGCTCGCTCAGACATAGAGGCGTCAACAGACCGCAAAGAGTGAGCACTCAATTTAAATAGCCAGCCCCTTTTTCTGAACGAGCGAGCGCAAATAGCGTCCGGTTCTGAATCAGGTCCTATGTGTGCTCTATATAAGTAACTGTTAATAATAAATAAAATCATGGTTTGCATAGATCACTTTATTATGTGTCAGTTTAGAAACAAACTCAAGCTATTGAACAATTAACACACATTATGGTGTTATCTGCAGTATATGCTTATTAATGAAAAAAATAAAAAACATTTGAATTATATCTGTATGAATCCTATGTATTATGTATAGGACAGTGCAGGGCCATATTAACAATGGGGCAGATTGAATTAAAGCTCCGTGCTTCCACATAAAAATATGTCCATCATAATGACAGCATAATGATAACCAGAAACCAGCTGGCCACACAGTCGGCCATAAATCATAAGTATTAAAAATGTATTTCTACTTTCCTCACAAAATAATGGGATTTTTACACTTTTACATATTTAGGGAGACAGTGGGGCTGATGGTGTAGTAGAAGTACACGCCCACTTGGCACTGGCCACACCCACACAGCAATGGTCACAACTCCTCCCCTTCTTACTATACGCCAGAGGTTCCCAAACTTTGCCATTACAGTCCACATTTTAAGGATATCCATGTTTGAGCACAGCTTACTTACTTAGTCCCTCAGTCAATTTGATTTAACTATCTTGATTTAAGCATTGCTGTCCTTGCTTAAACGATTTGCCCCACAACTTGGACTGTAATACATGGAGTTTGGGAACCTCTGCAATAGGTCCTTGAATATTTTCAACCCCAGGCCCATGTGTTCCTTAATCCGGCCCAGGGCAAAGTATTGTGAGCATCAATCCAAACACTGTTGACTTTCTCCCTTTGAGATCTGCTATGTTATCAAAAAGTCATCTGGAGAAATAAAATGTGCTAGCAGTAATTTCCTGCTCAACAATAATGGATAGGCAGTATAGTACTACAGTATGACTTTTTTTTTTTACATATACAAGCACTGTGCATCGAGAGAGAGAGAATATATACTATATATATAAATATATATATATATATATATATATATATATACAGTAATTGGATGGGGTAGTGCATTACCAAATATTTATTGTAAAGAATCTTTAGCAGTGGGTATGGTAGGTGATAATAATTATAGACCACAGGTATATCAAGTAGTTTGATGATATACAAGGCAGGGGCGTTTCTAGAGAGGAGGGGCCCGTGTGCAGTCTCCGACACGGGCCCCCTCCTCTCCGCCCGGCGGCCGGCAGCGCACTGAGCTGTGCATGGCCAGCACCAGAGTTATAGACTCTGGGCACTAGAGTGTGCCCAGAGTCTATAGTGTCTGCACAGGTCACCGAGAAAATGGCCGCGGCGGCCATTTTCCCTGTACTGCGCATGCGCAAACGACGGGAAAATGTCCGCTGCAGCCATTTTTCACTCGTTTTACAGCGCCGGACCACCGCGCCGTCATGGGACTCCAGAGAGGTAAGTAATATTATGGGTGCAGGGTGTGCGGTGCAGGGCCCCCCTGGACCCAGGGGCCCGTGTTCCCCGCACACCCTGCACCCATTATAGATACGCCCCTGATACAAGGACTATGAAGTACCAGAGCAGAGAAGAATGGTTAGTAAGTAATACCAGTGACAGCCAGACACTAAATAACTGAAGGTGAGTAGTTTGGATCATTGAACAATCAGGAGATTAAAGCTGGGGGGTACACATTAGACGATGAGCAAACGACATGATGTAGTGCGTACACACTGTGCAAACTTCCAAACGCTATATATTGTGTGTTGTTCAGTCATTAGATCATTCAGATATACTGTTAACATATCTCCTGGTCGTCCGGTAGTGCGAACACACTGCACGATTTGTGGAAAATCGTTGCCGATATCTACAGATTGAGCAACATGTACGGTAGATCTAAAGATGTGACGGACGACCCGCGGTAGCGTGCATAGTGATTACAGACTGGATGATTTGTATGACTTGTCATTCTGATCCATCAGAAATCAACAAATTGTTGAAAACATAAGGCCTGATTCAGACCCGCTCGTGAGCGCATATCGCTCGCAAGCAGGTCGATGTTCCCCTACTGCGCAATGCACCGCCTCCGGGGTGTGCATGCTCGAGCCCCAGCAGCTTCTTTTCTCCGGGGCTCACTACAAGACGGGATGGCTGTCGATGTTGATTGACAGCTCGCCCCGTTTTGTAGGCGAGGAGGGGGGGTGGCTGCACAAACGCAGGCATTCCCTTAGGAACAAAAAGTATGGTGGTCACTCACATGAGCTTAATGACTTTGCACAGGTGCTTGTAAAGGGCGGGGTTTACATTGAACTACAGAAAAAAAAGGGATTTGCCCTCCAGCACACTACAGCAATATCAACAAAAATACTTGAATCTTACATAATAATAGAAATTCAGAGGTATTAGTTACATACATTTGCAAATATATGAATAAGCGCCAGGCCAGCGCCAAGGCTCCTCTACACTTACGTCCCTAACATTATGGGGTACACGTCCGAGGCGCAGGGAACCCCAAAAGAATCTAGCCAAGGACCATCCCCAGGGCATCACACGAAAAAGGGAAAAAAGGTGATAGTGAAGTGCAAAGTATAGATGTGTAAAGATAAATCAATAAGTGTTAATATAATGAGAAAGAGTTAAAATTACATAAATAATAGACAAACAAATAGGAACGCCTGCCATTTGTGGGCGGTCCTACTGACATCACTTGTGATGTCAGTAGTGGACTTCCTGCTCTATTAGAGCAGGAAGTCCACTCAGGCTTGCGGGAGCCGAGACCCTCCCGCAGTGTCTCGACGCAAGCCCGATGGTCGCGATCATCGCGACCATCGCCAGGCCGCTCACACAGCTTTGCGAGCGGCCTGGAGGCCGAAACCCCCCCCAAAAAAACACCCTGATTCAGAGCGAGCGCACGCAAACAGTGTGCACCTCTGAATCAGGCCCATAGTGTGTACCCAGGTTAAGATTGCATATACTAGTGTTGGTAATGCCATTAGTGAGCTAAAGGGTGATTCAAAACATATTTTTAAGATAGACTGTTGAATATGGTGAGTGAAGGAGAAGTCAGAATCAAACATCACGCCAAGACAAAGGACTTATGGTTTAGCTGTGGTGGTAGAATTGCTTACATGAATAGGGATTTAAGGTAAACGCATGGTATTCAGCTTTGGACAGATGAAGATTAATTGTAGAAGGGATAGAACCTGAAAAGCATTAAGCATAAAACATTTGTGTCTTTCTAGATAATTGTAGCCCTTTATGTCATGGACGTAGAAAGCACGTTTCTTTTGGTCAAATCCCGTCTGATCACACTATCCCTGTCTGCTTCACGGTTACACTAATTGAGTGCAGTGCATTTTGTGTCCAAAGGCAGGATTGCATCATTCTTCCCCAACAAATATGCTACATCTGTAACAGGGGTTGGGTACGAGATGCCAGCGCTCTGGATCCCTGCAGTCAAAATCCCAATGTCGGCATCCCCACCAGATAAGGATACCGTCACTTGTCCGTCAGTTACCTAAAGCCCCCTCTCCCTACCCCTAACATCGCCATCATTGCACATAACTGACTAGTTTCCCTATTGTCTGTCATTATATCATTCTGATTACTGCATATTCTATTAACTACTTGATTTCCACAGTGCTGCGAGAGATGGTGGCACTTTGTAAATTAAGAATTATTATTACAAATTATAATGCGCCCCTACAATACTGTAGTCTGTTAGATCACTACAGAAATGGGAGTGATGCGGTCATAATACCGACAGTCGGGATACCGGCGCTTAGAATGCCAGCCCTGGAATCCCAACACCTGTCAGCAATTTGGCGGTGGCATCCCAATGGTAAGTACTGGGGTTAGGTTGAGGGTTATGGTTAGTCACTAGGGGGAAGGTTGGGGTTAGACACTAAATCCCATCTTAGTAAGTTTACCCCTAAGGGGGGGAAGGTTAGGTTTAGGGTGCGGGGGTGGGTAGGTTTAGGCAACAGGGGGAGGTTAGGCTTAGGCACCGGGGAGGGAGGGGCAGGGGGAAGGTTAGGATACTGATCGACAGGTGTCAGTATCCTAACCCTGTTGGGATGTTGGCGTCAGGATTCTGACCACCATGATTTTGGGCGCTGGCACCCGTACCCAATCAGTATGTGAAGTCGGCCTGGAATTCTGTGTCCTGTACAAAAATTTGCTTTATTACGGTCACAGAAGTCAATGGCTTTTTTAAATATTTGTATAATCTGCAGTAAAGGGAACACTATAATATATGTATATTATTGTACTAACTTCCCATCATTTCCTATGTTCTTCCCACTTTTGTACAGTAATCCCAGGACCTGTTACATTCTCTGTGCAAATCCTCTCTCACTCTGGACCTGATTCAGACCCGCTCGCTAAGGCGCGATCGCTCCCTCTGAGCGATTTTCGCCCATCTGCGCATGCGTATAATTCGCAGTGCGCGTGCACAAGCCCTTCGTTGTGATCTGATTTTGGTAGCTCGTAATCCACTATCAGGTCGCTGCTTTGAGTAACACATAGTGCCGTTTGTGGGTAGTAACAGGGGAAGGTGCTTGTGTGAACGGGGGAGTGGGTGTGCGAACGCAGGCATGTCTGGCCGCCAAAACGCTGTTTAAAGGGCGTGCATAATTAGCAGCGTCATTGTACACGTCACCTGCATGTATTTCAGCCAGCGCTGATCGCTGTGCTTGCGGCAGGCTAAGGCAACCCCAAGGGCTGCGTGCAGCTCCGATCGCTCACGATGGTCCCGATTAATCCTCCATTTCCCGGAGATGACGTGTGTTGCAAGTGGCAAGGGGGCGGCTTCAGACATTTGCGGGCGCACTTTGCTGTAGCTCGCTAAACATAGTGGGCGTCCTTACGCGACGCAGTGCGAGCCCTTAATTTTAATATCCGGCCCCTTTTTGCCAGTGAGCGATCGCATCTTGCGAGCGGGTCTGAATGAGCTCCTCTCTCCCTCCCCTATTCTACATTCACTATTCAGTTACATCGTGGACAATGAATGAAAACTGAACTGACAGATATGTTGCCATTACTTAGTTCTTCATGTCAGCAACAACTTGATTAGACATCTTGATTACTAATTTGATAAGCGTGTATGGCTTCATAGCTTCCAAGAAAGGAAAACAAACAAAAATGTGTCCAAGGTCCTACATGATATCAGCATACTTACAAAGAAAATAATCTGAATAGCTGAGATATGTGCTGTTATTTTGTCCAACTACTCTGCTTGGCTAACATTCCACTGTACAGTACATGGACTTGATCACATACTACTAGATAAACCTATAATAAATGTAAAATAACAACAAAGCATTACAATCCATGCTGTTAAGAAATATAAAAAAGATGAGTGTCACTATCCATTAAATGGTGCACAACCTTTGGGTCTGAATCCTAAACAGAGTCCTAGAATCTGACTATAAGTCCTGTGATTTACACATAAGAAACACATTTCTGTGGGAATGGCTTCATTTGAGGTCCTAAAACAAAAATCACTCTCACATGCTGGGTCCCAAAACAATAATCATTGCATTAGGTGTCCAAGAACAATATCAAAGTTAAAATTTTGGTCCCCAAGAAAAAGGCACACTGACACTTCGGACCCCCAAAAAATGGTACACTGGTATCTGGAGTACCAGAACAATAGCACACTGACACTGGGAGTCACAGAACAATGACATACTGATACTTGGGGTCGCATAACAATGGCACACTGACACTTGGAGTCACAGAACAATGACATACTGACACTTGGAGTCACAGAACAATGATACACTGACACTTGGAGTCACAGAACAATGACACACTGACACTTGGAGTCACAGAACAATGACACACTGACACTTGGAGTCACAGAACAATGACACACTGATACTTGGAGTCACAGAACAATGACACACTGACACTTGGAGTCACAGAACAATGACACACTGACAATTGGGGTCACAGAACAATGACACACTGACACTTGGAGTCACAGAACAATGACATACTGACACTTGGAGTCACAGAACAATGATACACTGACACTTGGAGTCACAGAACAATGACACACTGACACTTGGAGTCACAGAACAATGACACACTGACACTTGGAGTCACAGAACAATGGCACACTGACACTTGGAGTCACAGAACAATGACACACTGACACTTGGAGTCACAGAACAATGACACACTGATCATTGGGGTCACAGAACAATGACATACTGAGACGGAGTCACAGAACAATGACACACTGACACTTGGAGTCACAGAACAATGACACACTGACACTTGGAGTCACAGAACAATGACATACTGACACTTGGAGTCACAGAACAATGATACACTGACACTTGGAGTCACAGAACAATGACACACTGATAATTGGGGTCACAGAACAATGACACACTGAGACTTGGAGTCACAGAACAATGACACACTGACACTTGGAGTCACAGAACAATGACACACTGACACTTGGAGTCACAGAACAATGACACACTGATACTTGGAGTCACAGAACAATGACACACTGACACTTGGAGTCACAGAACAATGACACACTGACAATTGGGGTCACTAAACAATTTCACACTGACACTTGGAGTCACAGAACAATGACATACTGACACTTGGAGTCACAGAACAATGATACACTGACACTTGGAGTCACAGAACAATGACACACTGACAATTGGGGTCACAGAACAATGACACACTGACACTTGGAGTCACAGAACAATGACACACTGACACTTGGAGTCACAGAACAATAACACACTGACACTTGGAGTCACAGAACAATGACATACTGACACTTGGAGTCACAGAACAATGATACACTGACACTTGGAGTCACAGAACAATGACACACTGATAATTGGGGTCACAGAACAATGACACACTGAGACTTGGAGTCACAGAACAATGACACACTGACACTTGGAGTCACAGAACAATGACACACTGACACTTGGAGTCACAGAACAATGACACACTGACACTTGGAGTCACAGAACAATGACACACTGACAATTGGGGTCACTGAACAATTTCACACTGACACTTGGAGTCACAGAACAATGACATACTGACACTTGGAGTCACAGAACAATGATACACTGACACTTGGAGTCACAGAACAATGACACACTGACAATTGGGGTCACAGAACAATGACACACTGACACTTGGAGTCACAGAACAATGACACACTGACACTTGGAGTCACAGAACAATAACACACTGACACTTGGAGTCACAGAACAATGACACACTGATACTTGGAGTTACAGAACAATGACATACTGACACTTGGAGTCACAGAACAATGATACACTGACACTTGGAGTCACAGAACAATGACACACTGACACTTGGAGTCACAGAACAATGACACACTGACACTTGGAGTCACAGAACAATGACACACTGATAATTGGGGTCACAGAACAATGACACACTGACACTTGGAGTCACAGAACAATGACACACTGACACTTGGAGTCACAGAACAATGACACACTGACACTTGGAGTCACAGAACAATGACACACTGACACTTGGAGTCACAGAACAATGACATACTGACACTTGGGGTCACAGAACAATGACATACTGACACTTGGAGTCACAAACAATGACGCACTGATAATTGGGGTCACAGAACAATGACACACTGAGACTTGGAGTCACAGAACAATGACACACTGACACTTGGAGTCACAGAACAATGGTACACTGACACTTGGAGTCACAGAACAATGGCACACTGACACTTGGAGTCACAGAACAATGACACACTGACACTTGGAGTCACAGAACAATGGTACACTGACACTTGGAGTCACAGAACAATGGCACACTGACACTTGGAGTCACAGAACAATGACACACTGACACTTGGAGTCACAGAACAATGACACACTGATAATTGGAGTCACAGAACAATGGCACACTAACACTTGGAGTCACAGAACAATGACACACTGACACTTGGAGTCACAGAACAATGACACACTGACACTTGGAGTCACAGAACAATGGCACACTGACACTTGGAGTCACAGAACAATGGCACACTGACACTTGGAGTCACAGAACAATGACACACTGACACTTGGAGTCACAGAACAATGGCACACTGACACTTGGAGTCACAGAACAATGGCACACTGACACTTGGAGTCACAGAACAATGACACACTGAGACTTGGAGTCACAGAACAATGACACACTGAGACTTGGAGTCACAGAACAATGACACACTGACACTTGGAGTCACAGAACAATGGCACACTGACACTTGGAGTCACAGAACAATGGCACACTGACACTTGGAGTCACAGAACAATGGCACACTGACACTTGGAGTCACAGAACAATGGCACACTAACACTTGGAGTCACAGAACAATGACACACTGACACTTGGAGTCACAGAACAATGACACACTGACACTTGGAGTCACAGAACAATGACACACTGAGACTTGGAGTCACAGAACAATGTCACACTAACACTTGGAGTCACAGAACAATGACACACTGACACTTGGAGTCACAGAACAATGACACACTGAGACTTGGAATCACAGAACAATGGCACGCTGATACCTGGGGTCCCAGAACAATGGCACACTGAAAACTGGGGTCCCAAAACAATGTCACTTTGATATTTGTAATGTAAAAAAAAGAAGATTGAGCACCAATGCTTTACACAAATGTTTGATCTGAGCCTAAAATCCATCTATTACAATATTCCTACATATTGTGTTCTAAGGGAGAACCTTTGAGTAGAACACTCTCCCTGGCTCATACTATTATTATCACAATGTTTCAAGGACAATAGCTGGACAGTATGTTTCTGAAATTATAAAAATAAGAAAAAGTGTGATGTAAAACTAAATGCGTTTCACTGCTTTCCGAGTATTTCTCAATCATATTTGTTCCTTGAGCAAAAATTCTATTAGGACATTCTTAATCTAACATTTTAATAGCTACCGTGCTCCCTCTATATAATGTCAGCTTAAACTACTGGCCAAAACTGGTGTTATCGCAATGTGACATTATACAGATGGTGACATATATTGGATTTAGTACATTTTAATCCACTTATGTGCAGAGATAATATCACGCAGTATATAGTGTACTTCAAATGTAACTATTTAGAGGCAATCCTGAAAAACAGTTCACAGGAAAAATTTAGCTTAACCCAAATTACCCAAAATAAATTGGAATGCTATTTCCTTCAACAGTTTTTAGTTTATTATTATTATACACAACTAACAAAATAATTTTTACTCTTATATTTAATACTATTTTTTAAAAATGCAAATGTATTATTTTATAATAACATTTTGTTCAGTTATCAAAAATGAAAATAAAATAGACTAATTGTTGGCAAAGATGTAACACAGACTTTTCTAGGTTCCTGAAGCCAGATTTGCATATGGAAGTGTCTTTTACGCCTTGATTGTAACAAATGTGTCTCCCTCTCTACCTGCAGGAGTCCCTGGCGCAGGAGTAGGTGGAGTAGGTGGTCAATATTATCCAGCTGGAGGTGCTGGGGCGTATCCAGGTAAGCTTAGTTCATTCATTGACATCCTTCTAGCTAGCATTTATCAAGTGCAGTCTACAAAATGACAAGTAGAAGCTGATTGGTTGCTATGGCCACTTCTCCATAGTGATGGCAATCGACAGCTCTATGATTAATGGCAGATGGTTTTAAGCCATCAGTAGCAAACTATAGGCCTGAATCAGACCCAGTCGCTAAGCTGCGAATGCTCGCTAGGGGATATAATCGCACATCTGCGCATGCGTATGCATCAAAGTACGCATGCGCGAACCAGTCACTGCGGCCGGGAATTTTGAGCTTGTAGTACACAGACTGGACGCTACTTTGAGTGACAGATAGCGCCGTTTGTGGGTGGTGACAGGGGAAGGTGCTTGTGAACGGGGGAGTGGATTTGCGAATGCAGGCGTGTCTGACCATCAAAACGGAGTTTAATGGGAGTGCATAATTAGCAAAGAAGCGTCATTGTACACGTCACTTGGTTGTTTTTTTGCCTGAACTGATCGCAGTGCTTGTGGTGGGGTAGGGGCTTCCTCAAGTGCTGCGTGCTGCTATGATGGGTCTCGATGTTCCCGATTAATCACACACTTTCTGGGGATGACGTGTGCTAAGAGAGAGAGGTGGGCGGCTTTATACTCCTGCGTACGCTCACTGCCGTCGCCCTCTGAGACTGCCCTGTATGGGTGTCCTTAAGCCAGACAGTGCGATAGCGGGATTTGCATACCCGGCCCCTTTTGGCACCGAGCGACCGCAGCTTAGCGACCAGGTCTGAATCAGGCCCTATGGTCGATGTCCATCCCTACTTCTCCACTCTTTAGACACCGTGATACATTTCCCCCAAAGTTCTATAACTGTATTTAATATAAACGGTGCAGTGCACTCATTCCCTACACAACGACAAGGTAACTATTTTGTGGAATGAACCACAGAACGTATTTAACCAGCATTATTCATTTTTTTTACAAATGTAATTTTGGACTCAATTAAAGGGCCTTATGCATAGTGAGAACTACACAAGTTAGCATTGCGCATCCTGAGTGAAATGTTATTGCTCTTTGCCCGAAAAGTATGGCATGTACAGTATATTCGCCTATGGAGATTTGTGTGGTCCTGGACCTTACGCCTGCATGCACCTGGAGAGGCAGACTGGGAGGTGGAGTACAGTAAGAGGGTATTCACACAATCGCCAGCTCAAGCAGCACAGGATGCTGTATTATTTATGGGTGGGTGCTGCAGATTAGTACTGTCTTTGTTGTGCTGGCATATATTATACTTTTGTGTGCGGAGTTAAGCAAACGTTGTTTTGTTTGCTTGTTTGTTATTTCATGTGTAAAATGGAGAGTTATTTTTTTTATGTATTCAAGTTATATTTTCGTTTTATTCATGCCCAATAGTGAATGTGTATTTTACAAACCAAACAAATGGCCACACAGAAACAGCGATTTATATGAATCAGCCCCTTACTGTCTGCAAAAGAAAAGTGATCATTAAGTTTCCTTAGTCCATGTTTTCTATATTTCTATTTTTCTATTGATAAGAATGAGATATTGGGCCTGATTTAGAGATGAACGCTAATGCGTTCGCAGCTCCATTTTCAAATACAACACAGCTGTGAAAATATGCTACTAGTCACCAAGCTTAGCCGAGCATAAGGATGCCCACTGCTGTCTTCTTAACTCCGTGCGACGACGCATACCTGCATAAATTTCAGTAACATTGACACACATTGGTGGCCATCTTACCCTTGTGGAAGGTCTGTCTTGCCACAGCCTTGGGAGCTCTTCTGACACGCAGAGCTGTGTATGCACTCGCAGTGCCTAATTTATGCACGCCCATGTAACAGCGTTTAAACAGACAGGCACGCCTGCGTTTCTCATCACCCCCCATCAACACCGCTAAATGCTGACAACATATCACTCACTCTACAATAGATTCCTCTGCGCGTCCGTAATCGCAGTTCAATCCCTGTGCACGTGCAGTGTGGCTTATACACATGCTCAAAGCATACTTGCCTACCTTTCAAACTGCCGCGATTCGGTGAAATTTACATAGGGGCGGGGCCAAATGCTGTGATTCATGCAGAATCACATCTTAAGCCCCGCCCCCTTCACGGAGACCCGCGATCGCCGCGGGTATTCTCCTCATTCTGCCCACTTCACTAGGAAGTGGGCAGAATGCGGCAGAAATGCCTACCCTTCCGGGGGTGCGGGGTGTTACCCGAAAAATCGGGAGCCTCCCGGCTCAAAGGCAAGCAATCGCACATATATGGCGTGCGTAATCGCCTTTGCGTCCGTCTCTGAATCAGGCCCATTGTGTACAATTTTAGTTTAAAATAAAGAATTAATATTTTTCTCCAAGTGGCAGCAACTTTTGTTTATCTGTTTAAAACAGGAGCTGGATTTGGGACAGGAGGTGTAGTACCTGGTGCCGTAGGAGGACCTGGAGCAGGTCAGTATATGCCTTAACTTAGCTATTGGCCTATATATATAGCCAAGACACAATAATGGAATGAATGGCAGTGCGGTAGTTGTAGGAGGGATACGGAGGTACAATTCAATTCATTAGTTGAAAGCCAATGATTTTTTTTATTTAATACATGATTCTGGATATTTTAGGAAAGCTAAATTAAAAATGTGACATATTAATAGAAAGTTGTTCTCCCTGATTTTTAATAAAATAATGAATGAACGAAAATTTTAATTTGTAATTTGTACCTTGCAACATAGAGCCCTAGAGATTGGCACATTTTTTTAAAACTGTTCAGTAGAATATTCACCCCAGCCCACAATTTTGCGCATTTCGTTTGCGGAATTTAGCATTAAGCGTTTCCAGACCTACCCAACCATATCGCAGAGCAGAATGAATTGCCCCACATTGTCCCAGCGCTATTCATAGATTACCGATTCCATGAAAGCCAAATACAGTATGGAATGGAATTCTTAGGAATCGTGATTGAAAAGTGTAACTTGAAGATTGTACACTTCTACCAAACAGCTTGTTCCATCCCGAAATGCACCAAAATTGTGCTGTGATTTTGCTCATCTCTATTTTCTATGAATAACCCTAACATATAGAACAAATCTCAATGTAGCTGATTACAGTCATAATTTTTCCAAAATGTATACATTATACTTTGTACATCAAGACATTTGCACAGACTACCAGAAGCATTATATTTTTGGAACTGTTGTGGACATGCTGTAAGTAGTTATCTCATTTACAGTCTAGGGCGTTATTCCTAGGTTCTATGTTAGCATGTATCATGCTGTGCTCTATGGTTCCTACCCATCAGGGGCATCTTATGAGAGAAGAGGACCATGTGCAGTCTCCTATTGCACATTCACATATCTCCAAAGAAAAGGTTCCGGCACCATTTTCCCAGTGATTTTTCTATTGAAAATGCTCATATCTCTGGGATAATGGCGCTAGCACCATTTCCATAGAGAACTCTTCAGCGTTGGCCATAAGGTAAATATAATGAATGGGTGCAGGTTGTGCGCTGTGGGCCCCCCTAGACCCAGTGACCCATGTGCCCTGCACACCCTTTACCCATTATAGATACACCAATGTTAGTTACTTATTAACTATTGACAGTATATATACTTTATAGAGAATATTTAGTCATATATATAAAGGTGCCTACACACTAGGCGATCTGGTCACGATCCGATATCGTGTCCGATTTCTCCCCCTGCAGTTGTGGCCACGATTTGGTGTTAAAAGCTATTCAAATTGGCCCACGATCTATCGTGCATTCTATACTATTCCAGTGCATCGTGACTGAGATTTTTAGATCTTGCCTGCAGCAGGCAAGTTCTGAAGATGCGATGTACGACCAGCGGGGACGCGCATCGGCATCGTATTTGTGAGTTTGACATTCAGGATTAGGACATATTTTACACGATTTGTTGTCCCGATGAGTCGGAATCGGGCTGATCGTGTAAAATATCGCCCAATGTGTGGGCACCTTACGGTATATAAATTGGGAGGGACCCATCCACCCCTGTCACCTGTACCTACTCTAGTGGAGCAAGTATGCATTTGTGATTAGAGCATATATTTAGTAAAAATATAAACTGAAGAGTTTTGGAGCATTAGGGGATTAGAAATGTTAATTGCTACAATAATTATGTAATAAACAAATGTATATCTTTGACATAAGCATTTTCTGTCATCTACTGTAGGGTCATATCCTGGAGGAAAGCCCCCAAAACCAGGTAACACGTGTATGAATTTCTCAAGTAGCCTTAACCTTTAACCTAACCCTAAAATCATCTGTCGACATTCACAATGTCAACATTCTGTTATTGTCGACATGTTGAATACATTCAAGCCACGTTGGCATTCCGGTGTCGACATTGTAAATATCAACGTGATGTACAAATACCCATTTTTTTTTTATCTGCCAGCATAAAAAAGCTGAGTAATCTCTTTGCTTGTGAAAATAATTCCATCATTTCAAAGTCCAGCTTTCGATTTATGCTTAAAAAAGATTTTGTTAAAAAAAAAGTGACAATATATTGAGGACGACTTTATTATGTCATTTTTATGTCATGTTTTTATAGTACACTAGTCAAAAGGCGCCTATGAACGTGCATTCCGGCATAAAATGCAAATGGAGTCCCATTGTTGAAAGTACAGACTGCGGATGTGCAAACAAATAAGTCTTTTGTGGGAAGTAAAATTCTCTGTGGCCCAATATTAAACAAGGAATGTCCCCCTATGTTCACCTCCTTCATTCCTGGAATGTATTGTCCTGAAAATCAATTCTTGTTTTCGTACAGTATATAATATAACAAGGCGCATATACGCAACTAGATCGCACTTCACAAGGAACGTCCTGAGAAAAGTTAGAATATATTTAGGGGTAGATGAGTATATCTGAAATGTGACAATTAAAAAGGTCATTGGTAAATGTACTTTTTTTATGTCTACTCATCTTTCGCTATATAATCAAATTTAAAAAAAAAATTCAAATATTATCCAAAAGAAAAATACATGTAAAGCATGTACAGAATGATGCAAACAGTCATAGTAATTTCACTGGTACAAAGCAAAGTTATGAAATTTGTTCTGGTCACAAAGGTATAAAATACCCCCAGGCATTAAGGAGCTATAAAGCATAATAATACTTTTATAAGAACAGATTTCATAATAGTACAGTAAAATGTAGATATTTAATTTGTTTTATATTGATACAGTACATTTTTGTATTCCCAAATGTAAGAAACCAGAGAGCTGTGTAGTAACGTGTTCCGCGCAGAGGTCCAAGCAAAACAAACTTACGCAAACTTCAAATAATAAATGAATTACTATGTAATTACCATAGCAAATTCATTATTGATTAACGTCTCTAAGGCACTACAATAACCTCCTTTCATTTTGATGTCCAATGAGATTAGTTTTTTATGCTTTATAAATTCAATTTAATGTAGGTGGTTTTTTTTTGTGATCTCATGTCATTTTTCTTACAGGAATACATGGCTATAGTTCCTAGTAAGCAGTTAAAAAGCAGTGTGATGTCAGTAACTCCAGTGCTCTACTAATAAACTAAAATAATATATTTATATAGGTGTTGGTGGTCTTGGAGCCGGTGGACCAGGAGCTGGGGCTTATGGTGGTGCTGGTGCTGGAGTAGGCGGCTTTGGAGCTGGTGGCTATGGAGGTGCTGGCGCTGGAGGAGGTGGCTTTGGAGCCGGTGGCCTAGGAGCTGGGGGCTACGGAGGTGCTGGGGGCTACGGAGGTGCTGGTGCTGGCGGTAAACCACCAAAACCAGGTTAGGAACCGGTGATGCCAATATAGAAATAATATATATAATATTGTCATATGGCAGGCCACACGTTACAGTATTTGTTTATATCATTTGTAGTTATAAATTGAAGAGCCCTCTACATGGATATGTGAAACAAGGCCTCTCCTCAGTAGAACATGCATTTGGGGTTTTAAGGATATTCTATATGTGTACTGTTTCTTTTTCTCAGTGTACATATACAAAATAATGAGGAAATCAGGAACTATTCTGGCACATCTAGGAGCCAACAGTATCTGTTAAGGAGCCAAGGAAGTTGAGCTTCCATTTTCATAGTACGTGGGAGATGTATCAAGCCTTGGAGAGAGTGGAGAATTGGATCTGGAGAATTACCCATAGCAACCAATTAGCTTCTAGCTATCATTTAGCTAGCACAGTTTATACAATTACAGTTAGAAGTTGATTGGTTGCTATGAGCAATTACTCCACTTGTCCATTCATTCGAAGGTTTGATACATCTCCCCCTGACAGAGCTGAATAAAATATTAGGTGTAAGAAGAAATTGTTTGGCAGGATTGGCTGCCTGGCTCCTGATATTTGGCTGGCCCCAGTCTAGCAGTTTGGCTATATCTAATCTCAGTATACTTGTTCCATGACACTTAAAATGTGTTTAACTACTTAAAACTCAAAGGGTGTATTAGAACTTTTCAAGAATAAGGATTTGGGTTTTTTGTCATTAAATCACAGTGCTTACTTATATGATAATATTTTTGTAAATACTCCAATATGTTTTGTTTATCCTATTCAGGCTATGGACCAGGAGGTGCTGGAGTTGGTGTCGGTGGGATTGGTGAGTAAAGCTCTGGTCTGTGAGTGACCTATAGTATGCTGTGCTGGCTGTAGCTTCTCCTCTTCAAGACTGCTACAGTAGCTACCAAACAAAGACCGGGGAGATGTACCGAGCAGTGGAGAAGAGGTCCAGTGGAGAAGTTCCCCATAGCAACCAATCAGCTTTGAGGTTATATACATCAAGTGCATTGTTTAAAATCAGCTGATTGGTCTACTGGTCCATGTCTCCACTCTTTATACTGCTTGATAAATCCCAATAGACAGTGATATGCTTATCTGCTGAGGATTAGTCATACGCAAGGCAGCCATGTTTCAGTTTTGTGCCACAGTATTTCTCTGCTTGTTTCTGATCAAATTGGAGCCTTAAATATTTAAAAGGTAAACAGGTAACAAATATCCTGTATCATTTATCCTTATTTTTATGGCTTCTTAATGCTAAAGAAAAATTGATGCTAGATAGATGATGTGGATACCTAATATTAAATATTATAATGACAGAAAATAATACCACAATGACAAAAAAAAAGAAAAGAAAAGTGAATGTGATCCTCTGCACAAGGCAGCAATGTAAATGGATTCTGTGTATGGCTCAGAGAGAGGTATTGCATGGATCAGCGAATAGAAGAGATCTCCTACAAGAACATTAGATCATTGGGCAGCAGTATAAGACCACTGGTGCTTTTCTAGGTGCTCCGGGGGCTCAGCAAGTAGAAGCAGAGCCAACAATCACCCCAGGTATGAAGATGAAGAGTCTGCACATGAGGTTTCAATGTGCAGGTGACTGTGGCAACAGTCGCTGGGATGGGAACTATTTCCCCTGAAATCGTTCACTCCCAGCTCTTACTAACAAACTACTGAAAGATCTGCAATCCTACTATTAACCTTCCCAATGCTTCATAATGGTGCTTTCACATTAAATTAAACCAGCCTTTAACCAACTTGTTTAAAATCATAGTAATGTACGGCTTGTCTATAAGCAATGCTACAGAACGTTGGCCAAAACATGAGTGCATACTGGAGCTGGCTTTGTACTGATCTAACCTTGTCAGTAGGAATACACAGCTGCTTTCCTCCAAACTGCAATAACAGATCATACTTAGGATGAGCAAACCTTGTGAAGTGGACAGGTGGAGTTGATACAACCAATCAGCTTCTAGCTATCATATTATAAAATGGGCATGATAACTGGGAGCGAGAAGCTGTTTGGTTGCTATGGAAACTTCTCCACTTTTCCTCTTTAAAAGGATTGATACATAACCACCTACAGTAGTAGCACTTTGCTGGGAGATGTCAATATGTAAATTGCTGTGCCAAACTGCTTCATGCCCCTTCCCTCCTCCTACACATTCATTATGACTTCTTCTACTATTTCTGCCTTGATTTTTTTTCATCCTACACTACTGTACTTTATCTCCTATCCTTCTTTACCTGATTTGCATCTACTCTCTCTGTTATCATCTGCATTCTCATCCAGCCCTGTATATCACTACAATATATCAGGAATATGTATTTGTCATGAGGGGCATCACTTGGGTAGATGACACCCAGTGTGGCAAAAAAGCTCCAGTGCAGCCAAAAAGGGGGCGTGTCCTTGCAGGGGAGGGACGTGGCCTCTGGGCACACCCCCGGTTTACTTTGGGAGTATGCCCAGCACTCCTGGAGATGCTGGGCTGCCCGCAGAGACCCTCCCTGCTCTACATGCTCCTCTTCAGTGATTGGGAGCCAGGCACTTCACACTAACGTCACAGTGCAAGGTCCGGCTCCTGGTCACTGAGGCGGAGTCAGCATTTTGGTGTCACCTCCTTAGAGGGTGGCTCCTGGTGCAGTCTGCACCCTCCCACACATCCCTAGTGTTTGTCATGATGAGTATTGCGGCGTGGCTGTTTTCATACCAGCCTACAAAACATGTCCTTTGGCTGAAATGACACGTGTAAGAAAGTGTTACAGGATTAATGAGTGAATATGGTGAGGAAATATAGACCAAACCAGGGATCACTGTCCTTGTGGTTATCCAATGTGTACACAAAGCCATTCTGAGAAGTATTCTCAGTTTTTATCTACCCATCCTTTGCCATGTGCTTATCCTATGACTAGCGAACAGTCACTCGGTTTGCCAAAAAGAACAATTAACATTGATTTAAATATCAGTTTTCTCAGCCACCAGTTATTATTTATCTTATTATTTATCAACAATTATTTATATAGTGCCAGAAAATTCCTTTATGCTTTACAATTGTTAACAAAACAGTAATAAGATGAGATTGAAGTATAAAAAAGAGCGCTTGTATAATGAGTGAAATGTAACACTATGGATCTGAGAAAATAAAAGATAAGAAAATGATAAAATAGAGTAAAAGTAATAAAAAGTAAAATTAAGATAAAAAGTAATGGATAAAAATAATAAAAATAATAAAATAATATGATCTCCAGGCAATGCTGTGAAGAAAAAATTAAATTGGAGATTGTGGTATTAACCACTATGTGTTTATAGATTTTTTGCAGGTATTTGTGTGGAGCCGGGCTGTGGGGGTTGTAGATGTTGCGGGCATTGAGGGCGGTGTCACTTGCTCGATGTTTTGGAGACACTGGCAGGTTCTAACTAGCTGACCCTATTCCTACCTTTGCCTCCTGGCAATGGTCACCTCTTCCTCCTCGCAGCAATGCGGCAATGTCCCGGGTCCCCGACAGCGTCTTACGTCCACTGGAAATGGTCACGATCGCACTTCTGGTTTGGCATCTTTCGGCTATCCCACCATCCAACGCGTTTCATACAGTAATGCACTTTGTCAAGATGAGATTGAACAATAATAGGCATACAGAGGGGTAAGAGGGCCCTGCCTGCAAAAGCCTACAATCTATAGGAGTTGAACACATTTCACTCCTAAAATTAGCCACAAATACAGGATGTGGTTCTATAAAGTGAATACACATGAAAAGCATAGAAGTGATTGTAGTCTTTATGGAAGGAAAGATGCCACCCAAAGTCATTACAAATGTGGAGTTGCCTGTTACAGAGTCTACAGATTACTGTATACTTATGTTGAGTGGACATACGCCCCATTTTCTGGTCTAGCATTACATAAGAAGGCAATGATGTCATGACCTTTATACAGCTCTGAATGAAGATATTTCCCTTAAGAATTTTATATGGAGAACTTGATAAAAATAAATCTGGCCAGGGTTATTAAACATTTGGAAAGTGATGTAAGGGTAAAGTGGATTTGTGACCTATTTTAAAATAGTAGACAAGGCTATACGAAATGATTTTCTGTAGCCAACCATTTAGGGGCCCCGTGTGTATTTTTTATACATTACACAAACACTAAATAATCCTAAAATTCTTAGAATTAATCTGATAAACCTTAGTAAAACAACCGGATACAGAAGAAAATGAAAATGTGTGTTTATCCAGCACAATAATAAAAATAACACTGGAAATGGTTAGTCAGTTCACGTTGACATCAACCCATACCATTGTGGTTTGTTTGATTTGGCTAGTGTCTGCTTCCTGACTTTTATCTTGAATTTATTTGAGCACATTACTTTAAACCAGCCTCGGCGATTGGGTGAGAGCAGATCATTACACTTGTGTGGATTGGAAATGTCGCTGATAACGAATTCCACATTACAAGCAGTGGATGGAATTTAAACAAGGCTTGAAACTACAGACACTTATAAACTATTCCAAGAACTTCACAGTTACCTTGGAAATATTAATTCCCACAGCTCTAAGAGACCCCAGAGGAAAACAGACTAATTAGACCAAGTGCCCAGGATTAAAAAACAATACACTGTTTAAAAATGCTGGCAGTCTTGAAAGAGAGAGGGGTATTCTAATGATGGCTTCATCCTTACAGAACAGGACAGTACAGCTTTTTTTCTATCACGCCTACTAAGGGTCACAGCTACTAAGCTACTGTAACTTTATCACAACTTCTACAAAGATAAAGTGTCACTTATATAATAACATAGTTCTCTAGCACAGTGATGGGCTACAGGCAGGGCACATGGCCTGGGTACTGAGGAGGCGTGGCTAAATCTGGAAGGTGTAGTCATGTCCCCTCCCTATACGCTTGAGGTGACGTCCACTGCAAAGAGGGACATTTGACCCCCTCAGCAGCTGCCCTGGGCCCTTCCAACAGTCCTGGGATCTGGTAAATAGCACTTGCCCGCCCTCTCTGCACCCCTGGCTATAGGTGGCCCTGGGGTTGCATGCAGACCTTCAAGTCCTCAAATGTGGCCCCCAGTGCTTGATTGTTTAAATGACCTGCTGATATACAGTATTATTACAGATAGTTGTATCTTTCAATTAATACATTAATTGAACCTACTACTGAGACTAAAAGAAATGTACAACCCTATCGAAGGTTAGTGGGCTGCCCTATGTGGCCCCCTGAAGTGTATCAGGTTGCCTATCATCGGTGTTCTAGAAAGTACAGAATAAATTTAAGATATAATTGAATTGGTTGCTATGAGCAACAACTCCACCGTTACCATATAGAAGTTTTAATAACAATACCCCAGACGTAACATGAAAGGATATTAGAGACAGTGTTCTCATAATTAATTTTCTGCCCAGCATTATCATCCAACAGCATGGTTCCCAGCAGAGAGACTCCAGATGTCCTGTCATTAATTATATTCTGTTCCTTACAGATAGGAATGGAAGAAGAAACCAGGAATAACATGCACTAGGTGCTAACAGTTGTTTCACTTGAATGGAATCACAATAACGTCAGTTTTTATCACATTCCTCTTACTACTAAGGATTTGGATTTTCCAAAACATGTTGTAAACAGTGACAAACAAACATGAGCTAGAAAGTGAAGATATAGCCAAACTCCTCTTATTGCAGACAAATGTTCTTTTTTGAATGATTTGGGGGTTCTTTTTTTTTTTTACAGCAGAAGAGTAGGACCCCCAGCTATCATCAGGTTTTCTCATGATACGCCACCGCTTTCTGTAGAATAACCACAGTAAAACAGTGAAATCTGTTCTGTCTACTGTCAATCCAGTGTCATCAAGTATCAGGAGTCTAGGAAGATAAGCATTGGTGGTTGCCAAAATATAAGAGTCCAGAGTGTGTTATGGGAGGCTTGGCTCTGTTCACATATACCGGTCTAAAGAAATGGACATAAAACATAACACTATATCACTTGCCTTTATTTAAATAAAATCCAGTTTGGGGTATCATGTAAACTAAACAATTAAATTGCACGTTTTCCAAACAGCACTGATCAGAGACAGCCCCAACTATGCTGGTGGCCTTCACCACCAAGGGCGCCAAGATGGGGGCAAGTACTGATTACCCAGGCCTGGGCTTGTTGGAGGGGCTCAACATGGGTCCAGGTCAGCTGCTAAAGAGGACACTTTGCGGTTCCATGCATAGTATTTTTTTTGGAGGAGGTGTGGCCACACCACCCGGATTCAGCCATGCCCCCCAGTACCCAGTCTCCATTCAGCTCTCAACGCCTCGGTTCACAACCACATATTGGTGCTGATTCAGAGCTGTATGCAAGTTGGCCGCAGATCTGGATGCATTGTCTGCTGGGAAATAAATGTGGATCTTCATCTATATTCAAAGTTGACGGCATCTAATCAGCTGCATCGCTCCTATACATCCACAACACAAGATCCATCTGCAAAACTCATTAAGATGCAACTCTGAGTACTGTCACTTGATCTTATTGTTCCATCATATTCGCAAATCCTTGTAACATGTAGCCTAAATAATTGCCTTAAACCTGATAGGACCATGTGAACCTGTATCAGATGCACCCATAGCTATGCCATGCAACAACTACAAGTAGCTTATAATCTATATGTGATATATTTCTCTGGTAGGTGGAGTTGGCGGTGTTGGTGGTGTGGGTGGAGTTGGCGGTGTTGGTGGAGTTGGCGGTGTTGGCACAGGACAGTTGCCAGGTAACTGGTTTAAGTATAAATAAAGGGGACGACCATGTGGGTTTTTCTTTGCTTTGTTTTCTACACAACCCTTTTTTCTCCTGACTAGCAAAATGGTGATGATCCACTGACATAACTGAAGTATCTAACACACATATTTAACTAGTATATTGGACTAGTATATTGGAATGCCGAGTCAAGGGGTCTCTCCTTTCTCCTTCGTCCCTTGCCCCCTCACTTACTCCAGCTACAGACCCGACTCCCTTCTCCCTTCCTCTGCGGTGGGAGCTCTTGCTGGGGGTTGGAGGGTGCCCTCTGTAATTCTGCTAGTCAGGGAGGGAGTTGATTTGCGTAGTGCATAATCCGTTGACTTTTTCCTTTTAAATTACTGAAAATCTGTGCAAAAAAACCTGATAATTCTTCCTCTATTTTCCACCAAGGGGGTGTCCAGCCAGGTGCTGGTGGTAAACCAGACAAAGGACCAGGTACTGTAGTGCTATTTTTTCCTGCCAGTTAGTGCCACTGTATCCATTGTGCCTTCAGTGTTTGTAGCTGTTGAGGTGTTTAGTTTTAGTTTGGCACAATACACAATCACTGCATTCTTATTCTTACACATCTCACACAAACACAGTCATACTCTCACCAACAAAACACACCAGATACTTCACAGTGGAATAACATTGTGGAGTCTGGATGGGCTTTACCCCTCATTTCTCCTAACAGTATTAATATAACATTGGTAGATATCTGTGTCAACTTTCTGAATTTATTAATTTGTAATGTCCTATGTACATAAGCCTAATGTATGACCTCTACTTCCTGACAGGTGCAGGGATCCCTGGCTTGTACCCTGGAGGTGTGGTGCAAGGAGGTCAGTGTCATCACTTTCCCTTCCTATGTTCCCATCCTGGTCTACCACCTGCAATCAGCATATACTTTAATGAAATGCAGTAGTATGCAATATAAGTTCCCAGATGTTTCTCTATGGTGATAAAACAAATTTATCCACACACACGAGGGTGGTTCAGTAAGTAAGGTAAGAAGACCATTACGTGTGTAATGTTATCTATTTCATTCTAATTTCCTGCCTGGCCAGAACAGGTAGACCACTGCTTTCCCTCATGGCCATTAGACTGCGCCTCATATCAGTGATACTGTCCCAACATCAGTTCTAAGATGGCGGGGCTGGCGGAAACCTGGTCACACATTGCGTAGTGTGATGAGATATTTGCGTCTATCCATCGCCAACTTGTTGAGGTGTGCGGTGATAACGTCATGTCACGGAAACAGCTGCTGCAAACAAGCATTATACTGCTGCACCATAACACCAGGCCAAGCACAGCAACTGCATGCGTGAGTTGTTACTGCACTACTATTGAAGGTACTGAACCATCCTCCCTACAGCCCTGACCTGGCACCGAGTGATTTCTATCTCTTTGGACCACTGAAGAAGCACCTGAGTACAAGGCGATTCGCTACTGATGGTGAATTTCAGCAAGCCGTCATGTCCTGGCTTGGCACTAATTTATGTCTTCTATGCCGGGATAGATGCCTTGGTGCACCATTGGAATAAATGGTTAGACAAGTATGGGGACTACGAGGAAAAATAATCTGTATCAAGGCCATACTTTGAAAAAATGTATGCAATGAGAGTTCTTGTTACCTTGTTTATTGAACCACCCTTGTGTGTGTGTGTGTGATATATATATATATATATATATATATATAGAATCCTATATGGATCGGCACTCATGTGATGTTGGTTCAGCAACTCAGGTGCCCTCCGCGTCATTTAGATTCAAAAGCAGCAACAAATGGACGGCAGCACTCAGAGATTTCCATAAAAAAATATATTTAAACATCCATGATAGACACCAACGTTTCGGGACCACAACGTCCCTTTGTCAAGGTAATTAACCTTTGTTAATTACCTTGACAAAGGGACGTTGTGGTCCCGAAAAGATGCTGTCTATCATGGATGTTTAAATATATTTTTTTATGGAAATTGCTGAGTGCCGCCGTCCATTTGTTGCTGCATATATATATATATATATATATATATATAGTAGTGCTATGTGACAAATGGAGATATGTATCGAACCTTCTAAAGAGTGGAGAAATGATGGGCCAAGGATAAAGTTGCTTATAGCAACCAATCGGCTTCTACATATCATTTTGTAGAATGTACTTGAAACATGTTGATTGATTACTATGGGAACTTCTAAACTTCTTCACTTGTTAGAAGGTTTGATATATTTCTCCAAAAGTGCTCCCATTGTCTACACATTGTGGACGCAGACAGTTAGAGATTGAAGTCTATAAATTCACTCATGGTCAGAGGCAGTACTGCCAACACAAATTATGGGGCCCGGGAATGACAAAATAGGCAAAGCCCCCCCACCACCCCAGTCCTCCTCACGTGCCACGGCTCCTCTTTCATTCAGCAGCGCGGCGTGATGTAATGACCTCAAGCCGCACTTTCTATCAAGTAAAACTTTACTGCACGGTACGGCGGCGACATAGGTAGGAGGCGGAGCAGGATGGCGGCCATGGGTGCCTTGGGTGAGAAGTGACTCACGAGTCACTTCTATTGTGCAGCGGCTGGGGCTAGTAGTGGGCGGCATGCTGGTAGGAGCGGGCCCTTAGGCTAGGCCAGTTACTCACTTTCAAGGGGATAGTAGTAGTGGGCGGGCGTCCCTGGGCTGGGCCTATCAGTCACTCACTGCTATTGTGTGGTGGTGGGGGTAGTAGCGGGAGGTACAGAATCAGAAATCAGAGTCCCTCTCCCTTCTTAAAATTAATACCATACATCTGCCTCCCCACTCACTCATAAACATCATACCCTAAATCTTCAATTTACAATCCATCATTAAAAAACATGTCCCAAATCTGCAATGCCCCCACTCACTGATTAAAAACCCTGCACTTTCTCCTCACCTCTTGTTAAATATCATAATATCTAATCCTTACCTTGCTGCCTTTGGTTGGTCCCGCCATCTCAGTCCTGATCCTGAATCCCACAGCTTTCTGTGCTCTGATTGGTGAATAGTTCCAGCCATCCTCCAATCAGTGCTTGAATACATTCCACCACTGTGATTGGTGGAAGGCTGGAGCCATTAACCAATCAGTATTGCACAGTGGCACCCCACTGACTGCAGCCAAACAGAGCTGCCAGCCGCCGGAAACTGCGTGTAGTAACACAGTGTGAGAGTGAGACAGTGCACTGCTAAGTGTCAGTGACTGTGACAGGCAGTGTGCTGTCCGACCGCTCTCATTGTATTTACAAACATAGGTACAGGTACAGCATGCGCTACTGGGGTAGGATTCGGAGCGGGCTGCATGCGCTACTGGGGTAGGAACGGCCAGGCCTCCGAGTGTCCGGGCCCGGGACTCAAGTCCCGGCCCCCCCCACCCTGATGGCGGCCCTGGTCAGAGGGCCCTATTCATTATCGGGGGGCTGTATGGCCCCTGATGATTTAATATCCACCTTGCCACGAGGGATACTTATCACTGGAGCAATTCATCATTGCTCCGCTGCGGGGACAGCTGCTCCGATCCCTGTTCTCGCAGGCAACCTCCGAAAACGTTCAGTTTGCAGAGTAAGCTGAATATCAGGTGGCCCTATTCAGACCCCTGATGATGAATGGCCTGGTAACTTAAATATGCGGAAACTAGCAGGCCTTTTTACTTATAATGAATAGACCCCTCATTCATGATCAGAGAGAATGAATAGACTGCATTCTCATGAATGTTAGCTCGCTCCACAAAATGGCTTATTACATATAGAAATCTATCACTGGTGACAGGGAGCCCTATAAGCTATTATTTCTTATAGCTACATATCACAGCAATAAGAAATAATTTTTTCTGCCTATTTATCAAAAAGCTCCTTCCGGCACAATTTCTATATATATAGTTAATAAAGCACTGATCCCTATTGAAAAACTCATTATCAACAATAATTCCATACTATGTTATTGTGATGAATTATGACTATTATATACTGAATGCCTCTCCAGCGTATTTATAAAATATATTGTTCTATGTTTCTTTTACTTTATTTTACAGGGGGAGTACCCGGTGTATATCCAGGTGGTGTAATCCCAGGTCAGTGCTATTCTGACCTCATTTCCAGTGTTTTTATCCTGTATAAGCCATCTGCTCTGAGAACATAACGTGTGGAAGCAGAACTTCCCTGTGACGTACACGGATATTATTGCTGACTCGTGCTCTCTCATCGAACACGCGTGTTGCAGTGAGGAAGCAGTTTGTTCCCAGTGCTGGCTGCCTGCTTCTCATAAGTCTCTCGGGATGTTATCCGAATTCGCTGTGCTCAGCTGTCTATAGAGTTACACTCTGTGCAGGAGATTACATCATAGAACTGGCACTGTAGTGATGACACATACACACACCTAAAAAGACCAGTGCTGCCAAGTGTAAAATGCGGCCACTTCATATCACAGATCAGTGTCTGCGGCTGACACACCACACACCATGCTATTTTCACACAGGGAGCTCAGGTGTTAAATAAGATATGACAGGGCACAGTAATGCTTTGGTCCTCATGACACCTCTGGCAGCATATATCTATAATGTGGTCTATAGAGCAGCTGTATCTGATAGAACTCTGCAGTTATATTTTATAACGCTACAGTAAAAAGTTACTAATAGACCAGCCATTCAGCAGACAGGTTAGTTTTACTTCAATGCGGGTTGCCTGTTGTGAGGACTCTTTCTGCTCAAATGGTTAAAATGATTTATCTGCCTGTGCAATTATTATTTGTGGTGCATGTTCAGGTAAAATGGTATATATTTATTATAGCCACATACTATGTATATTTATTTATTAGTATATCCTCTATTGTTGCTCAGACGCATCAGTCTAGTAATAGTGGTCAATTCCAATTGTCAAGTGACAACTGTAAGTCAATCCTCATAGCTATTAATGCAAATAGTATTTACTAACGTTGCTCACAATTGCAAATCTGCACAAACGCCATAATTCCAACTAATTAGACATTTTCTGTGAGAAGCTTATTTACGAAGTGCCATTGATACATGCTGTACATCCCGAAGATTTGCTTATGCACTAGTGTGCCGAGATGATACGCCCAGTGCGCACCATGGTGCACGCCGTCTTCAAGGACAAACAATATTTTCAAAAGGGGGGATTCCAAATGCTTCATTTAGGAACAAGGCAAAGAAAAACGACCTCAATAAGCCTAAAACAGACAATGTTTTGTACTGAAATTGTTGTACAAAGATAATGGTTGAGATCCTAAATTTTACTTATTCACAGTAAATATAAGATTGAGATTAAAAGTATATTTGAAAGGGTAAAAATGTTCCTACAGTAAAGTTACCGTGGTGGAGTTATCCTTAGCAACCAATCAGATCTTAACTATCACTTTCTAGATTATACTAGATAAATGATAGCCAGAATCTGATTAGTTATAGGCAACACTAGGGCCGCAACTAGGGGGGGGCTGGAGGTGCACGTGCACCGGGTGCGCCGTTGCACCCGGTGCCAGTGTCCTCCAGCCCGGCGCCACAGGGAGACTCCAAGCCGGAAGCCCGCTGAGATGTTATTACCAGCTGGCGCCTGGCTCCTTCTCTGCAGCGCCGCGTAAGCCGGAGGCTGGAATTCTCTCCTGAACTCCAGCTTCCAGCTCTCCCCACAGGCACTATGGGAGAGATGTAATGACGTCTCTCCCATAGTTCCGAGGAGCAGCCGGCTGACCCGATGGCGGCAGTCACAGGTGCGGGGTTTAAGGGAAGTATTATTTTTTGTGTGTATGTGCCACTACGGAGGCATTAATAGGGGGAACTACAGGGGGACTGTAGTGGCATTACCTACAGGGGGATTACCAGGGGGCTCTACAGGGGCATTACCAGGGGGCTCTACAGGGGCATTACTAGGGGGCATTACTATTTGGTCACTACAGGGGCATTACCATATGGGCACCACAGGGGCATTACTATGGGGACATTACCATATGGCCACTAGTACAGGGCATTACTATAGGTGCACTGCTGAAGGGGGCATTACTATGGGGGAACTGCTGCAGGGGGCATTACTATGGGGCAATTACCGGGGAGGGGGGTGGGGGGGAGCTGGTGGGCGCCAAATTACTGTCTTGCCCCGGGTAACAAAAACCCTAGTTTCGGCCCTGGCAACACCACCACTTTTCCTTTTGCGAAGTTTTAGTAAATCTGTTCTCTCAGAAACTGATCGCTTTGGCAGACGTATAAGCACACTTGCGCAATTCCAGGCACGTAGCGCCACTAAAGAGGATTATGCACTGCCCCTCACCAGTTTTGAGCTTGTATGACCTCTATCCTTTAACTTGGCGTGGACAGATAAAAGATAATGACTGACTGGTTTTTATGATTTGAATGCAGATTTAGATCATTGACCAATATGAGTGTGTACATTTGCTTAATATCTATATACCACTTTTCTTTGTTAGGTGTTGGAGGCGCTGGTGTTGTGCCAGGTGTTCCTACAGGTGACTCATTTATTTGAGTTTCCTAAGTCATGTCTTCTGTGTTTATAATGGGTACAGATAAAGTAGATAATGTTTGCTACCAATATATCTAATTGCTGCTAATAATTAGTGAGCTAAACGTCAAAATAAAGTATGCTCCATTAGTACCTTCCCTACCCTAGAACCTCATTAATATATAATTCTATATAATTATTCAGGAGCTGGAGTACCAGGAGCTGGTGGACAACCAGGAGCCGGTGGAAAACCAGGAAAAGTGCCAGGTGGGAGACAATGATTGTATGGCATCCGTTCGATTCAATGATGCCAAGATTGCGAGGATTGCTACTAGCACATACTTGTTTCCGATGATGATGATGCCCACACTGTTGCAGTCACCAGGACAGAGTATCCGCAGCAGTACTCATCTGCGCATGCGTGAACTTCCAGGAACCACTGCCTATGTGCACCAACTAATAATTGATTGTTTAACTAGCAAATGGTGACCTTGTGATGGCTGCAAATCTTTTGATGACCGACCATCCAGTTGGGCTGTGGAGGGCGTTGTGTAGTGGGTTCACAATTTAGCATTTTGACGCAAAACGCGGCATCGATCACCAAGGCCACTTACTTTCCTGGGGAGCTGGAAATAAATAATACCGTAATCAATATTGATTAACTCTGTGAAAAATACCCTTACTCATATCTAGTAAATTCATGTTTTTTTATTTTTTTGTGAACTATAACAGGTGCTGGACTTCCCGGAGTCTTTCCTGGAGGAGTGGGACCAGGAACAGGTAAGTGTAGGACACAAGAGCACTCTTTGTTTATCGTACCACCTTCCCCACCATCTTCAATATGGTATCCACAGTAGTGTCCTTTGTACATTCTTCTAAAACTCTGCAAAAACTAAAAGAAGGTCTCCCTTTTGCGTCCTTCAGCAGAAATGTATTCTATATTACATCTATAACACTGCCATTTTTAGATATTTTTTCTTTTTTATCACTATGTCAGACAATCTTGTTTTGTTTTGCTCTCCTTTAAAAATGCACAATGACAAAAAAAAAATTTGTATGGAAAATGATTTATAATTTATTGCTACCAGTTATTTATATAGCTCACACATGTCCATCAGTACTTTACAGATAATATTTGGCTATTTACATCAGTCCCTGCCCCACTGGAGCTTACAATCTATATTCCCTATCACATGTACACACACACTTAGGTTAATTTTGTTTTGTTGGGAGCCAATACACCTACTAGTTTATTTTTGGATTTTGAGAGGAAACCGGAGTACCTGGAGGAAACCCACGCAGACATGGGGAAAGTTTACAAACTCTGCACAGTTAGGGCTGTGGTGAGAATTGAACCAATGACCTGAGTTTTTTGAGGGAGCAAGATGCCTCATAGCCTCCCATTGGAAGTGCCCCATCCCTCCCCCCTTACAAATGGACATTTATACAATCTGCTAATAAATTTTACAAATTCTCCCAGACCTGGTGCCTTTGATATGCTTTTAGTCACTCTCCTTGTTCACCTCTCACAGGGGCCATCTGACCTTTTGTTGTAAAGGATCCTTACGGAACAGATGTCCAGTACCTCCATAATACACAAACTTGGTCTTCCTAGGTCGGGCCATACCTCATTGCTCCCACAAAACACGTCGATCACCTTCTCTCTCAACTCCAGGCAAAACCCCACCCAGTTTTTGCGCTCCCTTAACCCACCTTCTAATCCCCATTACTCAAATGTCTGTATGATAAATCACATTCATCTGATTATTAGTATGGAATTTGCTAAATGTTTGATTCTGCAAAACCAGGAATTTGTAACTTCCATGTTTCTGTATTGGTATTTTTCTATAACCGTGAACAATCACTTCCCCCATCTCTTACCAAATTGCTAATAATTTGCTATAAATCTGTACAAACCACTGTATTTTCCACCTGCTGTCTAGAGTTTAATGCCTCATGGTACTTACCATATGTTACCAATAACTTCTCCATCCAGGAGGACGCTATCCAGGAGTTGGTGTTGGTGTTCTCCCTGGAGTGGCCACTGGGAATGGTGTAAAACAGAAGCCTCAAGGTCAGATAAAGATGCTTGTATCTAAGACTGATGTATAAGCTAGCCTAGCCAAATATTAGGACAGAGCAAACATTTCTATGCTGTAGCTCAAAGAGAATCCCATAAATTACCAATAGGTCCTGACGGGGAGAAATGATTACAGCCAAAGACACTATTTATGTATTAAAAAAGCAACCTGGGGTTTGAACAATAGAGCAGATGCAAAGCTATAATTATGCTGTATAGAGTGCTGAAATACCACCAGATCAGCTTATGCTATGGGACACGGCAGTGACAGCAGATCAGGTGAAGTAGGTTGCAGAGGACCCAGCTTTGCTCTTCTCTGCAGAACTGAAAGCCCAAATGAGGCATCCCTGCTGGTGTACAGTACTTAGCCTTGTAAGGAGAACTTACTAACCTTAAGGTATTGCTGCTCTTATTGCAACATCTCCCATAGCCATCATTACAACAACACAGGAGCTGCACGATTTAGAAAGATATAAATGTATATAAAATAATGCAGCGCCCTTCATGTGACTGCCCAATGTTTATATAGCGGAGACTCCGAGACCCACAATTCTCTTTTCTGTCTGAATCCTTCCTGATGAAAATCAAGCACCCAACAGGTTATATATTTAATAATGAATACTGTAATTTTATCAGTCATGTACTGAGACTTGCCTTTGCCTACAGGTGGCGGTGCTTGGGCTGGAATTCCAGGTGAGTACATTATTACACGTGTAGGTTATAGTATACTGTAGCACCAATGTATAATGTGGTAGAGATAAATGTCCTGTATATCAGGCTGTGACTAACTACAACTCCCTGCATACATGCATTCTAGATCCCTACTACAACTCTCTGCATACATTCATTCTAGATCCCTACTACAACTCTCTGAATACATGCATTCTAGATCCCTACTACAACTCTCTGCATACATGCATTCTAGATCTTTACTACAACTCTGCATACATGCATTCTAGATCTCTACTACAACTTCCTGCATACATGCATTCTAGATCCCTACTACAACTCTCTGCATACATGCATTCTAGATCCCTACTACAACTCTCTGCATACATGCATTCTAGATCCCTACTACAACTCCCTGCATACATGCATTCTAGATCTCTACTACAACTTCCTGCATACATGCATTCTAGATCTCTACTACAACTCTCTGCATACATGCATTCTAGATCTCTACTACAACTCCCTGCATACATGCATTCTAAATCCATACTACAACTCCCTGCATACATACATTCTAGATCTCTACTACAACTCCCTGCATACATGCATTCTAGATCCCTACTACAACTCCCTGCATACATGCATTCTAGATCCCTACTACAACTCCCTGCATACATGCATTCTAGATCCCTACTACAACTCTCTGCATACATGCATTCTAGATCTGTACAACAGCTCCCTGCATACATGCATTCTAGATCCATACTACAACTCTCTGCATACATGCATTCTAGATCTCTACTACAACTCCCTGCATACATGCATTCTAGATCCCTACTACAACTCTCTGCATACATGCATTCTAGATCTCTACTACAACTCTCTGCATACATGCATTCTAGATCCCTACTACAACTCTCTGCATACATGCATTCTAGATCCCTACTACAACTGTCTGCATACATGCATTCTAGATCTCTACTACAACTCTCTGCATACATGCATTCTAGATCCATACTACAACTCTCTGCATACATGCATTCTAGATCTCTACTACAACTCCCTGCATACATGCATTCTAGATCCCTACTACAACTCTCTGCATACATGCATTCTAGATCCGTACTACAACTCCCTGCATACATGCATTCTAGATCCCTACTACAACTCCTGGAGATCTGCAAAATGTCTATAGACCAGATAGCCTATTCAAGCCACTAAGCCCAGAAAAGATAGAGGCCGAGGGATATGTACTAAGCCTTGGAGAAAAATAAAGTGCCACCAATCAGCTCCTAACTGTCACTTTAAAAAGGATGTGCTTGATTACTCTCTCTCCACTTTATCTCTCTCCAAGGCTTAGAACATCTCCCCCATAAGCTTTTGAATGCTTCTGATAAATACCTCCAGAAGTCTAGAAGTATTTGAATAATATTTGCATTAGTTAACATTTTTGAACGAGGAAGTGAGCATCAAGTGCATGTTGTCCTTTCCTTCACCCCACCCTGTTCTGGTTGGCGAGCCAATGCTGATAAAGGTACAGGGAAGACAGGGAGCCTCCACTGTGCAGATAATCATTCAGCACAGAACAGTATCAGGACAGGGAGGAGGGAAAGGAAACCAAGCCCTCTTCGGCCTCCACTCCCCGTATTGTTTTACACTTTTTAGACTACAGTTAAGTGCATTAGCTAGTGCGAGCCCCTAGTCATCTAACTGCCATCACTGATCTCTGGCCTTTTACAAATTATATAATGTGCCGTAATGAGAAGGTAACATCAGGTTATCAGCATAAGGTGATTGGTTCTAAAATATTGAATTTATCCATCATGAGATTCTTTAGAATAACTGGACATTTTGACATTTTACTTTTGGCATTTGCTCTATTCATTTTGTTTTCTTCCAAGGTTTTGGTGGTTTTGGTGGACAGCAGCCTGGTGTACCTCTAGGATATCCTATTAAAGCCCCCAAACTGCCAGGTATGTATCTGTGTGTGACTGGGTTGTGAATTCCTTTGGAGTTTTAGGACAATTCGGACAGAAACTAATTTTCAGACTTTTCCATTATAGTAAATTCTATGTCAGATTTAGTTTAGTTATTTTTGATAACTAAACTAGTTGCTTTTGTTTTACTGCTGCCTTAGGTTAACATGTATTTGTGATATTTAGTCCCCTCTTTAGTGACCCCAGTGCTACTTACCCTGACCTAGATTTGTAGATCTTACACCCCCATCTAGACCAAGATAAATAGGCAGTTTTTGCCGCTGAGATATCTTCAGATTTGCCGACATTCCTTATATTTAGGTTACTTTTTACATACTGCAGCCATAATGGTTTTCAGTTGCATCTGTTGCCCCCTTCTCATGCACCTCACCATCTTGTAGCGCATAAATTCAAATGCCAATAATTTCACAAATACGCAACCTCCTGTGGACTATGATGCACTGTAGGGATAATAATCTCATAGGTCTCCATATTTCCAACAGTGGGGATAAAACACATAGAGACAAATTATTGATCGTGGAATATGTTTATTTTTGTTGCTATTTTAATCACTGATTTGTTGCACAAAAAAAACGACGTAACTAGGTATTTGAAGGCCCCATAGCAAACGTTTGTAAGGGCCCCTATGTACCACCCAATGGTGAATACTGTATATAACACATGTAACTTTGACAAGGAAGATGGGCCCCCCTAAGCTCTGGACCCCATAGCATCTGTGGTACAGTAGACGCATGCACAGAAGAAAAAACTGCATCCGAAATCACTGCTGTGTTGACTGAGAATCAGCCTCCAGTCTCTATGCAGTGAGTAGATGGGAATAAAGGGGGTACTCTGGGGCTTGCCGATCACCGGAGTCAATAATATAACTATTGGTAAAAAAACGATAGTGAGAAAACATTGAGACCTCACTATCGATTAAGAAATCATTGAATACTGACGGCCTGATGTGGACGCATTCTTGATTTGGGACGCAGGCAGTTTAAGTCTGAGCGTGCGTCCCGATGGTTACCGCTGGGGGATGCAGAACAAATTTTGATGCAGAGAGGGGCAATTTCAGTGGGCCTTACTGGGTGGTAAAAGGGGGGGAGCCAAACCAGATGTAGGCGTGTCGCGGCCAGCCATGGTCAGACGGACATTCTGCACCTCCATAGGGCTGGTGCAACATCCGATGGTGCAACCGATGTGCGGCCAATGGTGCGTTTCTATATGCAAAGCGACGTTGGTCGTTTCTGTACAAATGCCATCGGTTGTAGCATTAGCATAAAGACGCAGTTGCAATGTGGAAAAAGACGCAATCGCGGCTGCATTATCGTCCGCCTCTGATGTTCCCCAGACATCAGAAACAACCTCCATTTTTTTTTAACATTGTTTCTTGTGTAGTTTACTGCACTCATCCATCATTTCAGTTTTTCTGTTTGCCTTGACTTCTTTATTCTTAACCCTGAGGTCATCTTATCATAAGTATTCTACAGAAAGTTGTTTTTTAACTCATTGAATCTGTCTGTCTGCAAAGAAAATATCTGAGATTTCTGTATGATGTGCTGGTGAAGATGAACATAATACAGAGCGATCTGACAGTTATGCGAGGAAGCCAGTCAGGTGTGAACAGGACAGAAACTATCCAGCAGCAGCAGCAGGACCCCTGAGCATTCCTGCTGGGATTCCAGCAATAGTAGTTTGTTCCCACGCGCAGACAGATAACAGGAGAACACATCATGTATTCTGCCAAATTATGCACAAAATATCAAACCAGTGAAATATGTTTCTAGTGACATTCTTATGTCTCCCAATCTTACCAAACAGAGAGCGGCATTTGTGTTTATTTCAAAATGGAGGGCTGGGATTTGGGAATATGTTTCTCTCACACAGATCATGATTTCCCCTGTTCCTATTCTAGGAACAGCTTAGATGGCAAATAATAATACAAATAGCCCACATAAATTATAATAGCCCACTGTGCAATATAATATATCAAAATAATGTTATGTCTGATTGCAATACACATTGAATACACAACTATGTACATATCACCCAAAATGACATGTGTACAACCTGTGGCATCACTATGGGGGTGCGGGACGCACCCATGCCGGCTCCCCCTCAGTGACAGGAGCCGGGTGCTGCAGTGTGACATTCTCCTGCAGCACCCGGCTCCTGTCATAGAAGAGGAGCCGACAGTGCAGGCACCAGTCTCCGGGGGCAGCCCAGCATCTTCGGGGATGGTGGGCACACCCCCAGGGTGATGCAATCAGGATTTCTCAATTGGCCATGCCCCTTCAGTTAGGCCACACCTCCTTTTGGCCTTATCAAGTGCACACCGGGTGTCACCAGACCGGTGATGCCTCTGTGTGCAACATCAAAACAGTCGCTGGGTCCATCTTGTAGCTGAGGACCGGACTGTAACTACCATTTGGCCAGGATGCCACTCACCAGGAGGAGAGCATGTTGAAGAGGGGGGACTGCAGCTCAACCACAATCAAATGCTGCTTTCCCTAACATAGATTTGCACACCCCTATAGTATAGTAATAAACAGGCTGTTTGTGCCTCTGAGATATCTGCTAATTTGTTTGGCTTACTTGCATTTGGTTTACTTTAAATACGACAGCCACCATTTTGGTATTCATTTGCCTCAGGATTACAATCAGTTACAGATTGGAATTTCCCCCCTGTACACCAATTCTCCATATTGTGCATATTTTGTATTAGCACTATTATCCTTTATTTGAAGTATAGTTGTGGTATATCCATTAAGGTAATAAAACAAAATGACATTGATAATATTGCTAGAACGTTGAACTATAAGATGAGAGAGCCTATGTGTCAAGGACCCGTGATTTGTGGTCTTTACATGAAGAGTCCAAAAGCCTATAAGAAAAGTCGCCAAGATCTCAGAGTACACTGTAGTCTGTAGTTAGGTCATGCAAAGTTGGCTCATCTAACAGTACAGCAAAAGTCTAACAAGTAAACCAAAGTAGACTGGGGGAAAAAAATATATATTTTTTTAATATGTTTTTTATGTGGTTATTCTTGCTCAGTTTATTAAACTTAGACCACTTTTGTAACTCTCCTGAGTATTAGTACAGTGCAGTAACACTCTGTGTAACTTACCTTATGCATACCCCTAATAATTCTCAGCGCTCTGGCCTGAAGAACCCGAATAAGTAGTAAGAACATCCAACATCACCAGATTTTAAAGTATAAGTAAAAATAGTTTATTATGTGTAAGTACTACCAAGTGTGATGTCTTATATTAGATCCTTCCTTTAATATGTTTGAAACGTATTTTGTTAAAAGGTTATTGTCGGGTAAAGACAGTGAATGATATTGTATTACTGATTATGATCATTTGTCCATGGGGTGGGGAGAAGATTCATATTATAAATAATTTGCTTCCAAATATACACATTTTCACATGTACAGTATATGTATCAGTAGTAGATACAATTACTAATAGAGAAGGTAATGTAGTATTGTCTCCTGTTGCACTCACTTATTCATGGCTGACATCTAACAGCTGGTATTATGTCTACGTCCTCAGTGGGGGAGATGTACTAAGCTCTGGAAAGTGATAAATTGGAAAGTGATAAACTACCAGCCACTCAGCTCCTAACTGTCAAGTTACAGGCTGTGTTTGAAAAATAACAGTTAGGAGCTCATTGGTTAGTAGTTTATCACTTTCCAATTTATTACTGTCCAGAGCTTAGTACATCTGCCCCACAGACAGCACAGATTACACGTCTAATTGTAGAAGATTCATCTGTAGATTACTCCTTTCTTCTGAACACTAAACCTTTTGTATTGCCAGGAGGATATGGGCTCCCATACACATCAGGAGTACCTGGAGGATATGGAGGTAAGTGTCCTGAATAATTCATTCACCTCCCTGACCATTCACCATTTCCAGGCTCACCCTTTCTGGAATAAATAGCCAAATAGACATTTGGAATATGCACTCTTATGTCATCTTATTGAGGGATGCTGTTCTGCTTTCTAGTTAATGAAACATTGTGCAGGCTCAGGCTGAACCCTGTAGGAGAGCAGGAATAAATAAACATGTTCTGGGCTTATTATTTCTGTATGTTTCCTGGCATGCAGTGTTTTTTTCTTAAAGTCAGTTTCTATACAAGTATATGCAGCAACGTTCAAAATATGTAAAAACGAAAAAAAAGTCTACAGTGTGTCTGGCCAATGTGAAAATAATTTGTAACTCACTGTGACATGTAATGAGTGTGGCTGACATTAATAGTCTTGTAATCTGCATCATTCTCCTATCAGCCAGCTGAGAGGTCTGACCGAGAGTACCTTGGCTCTGTCTGTACTGAAGAGTATTGACAGTGTTCATTAGTACATAAGAGATTGCATATGTTTTGTAAATGACTGTGTATAATTTGTCCAAGTCACAGCTATTGTTATTATCTTTCATTTATAACGTGGCAAGCAGCCTCTTACACTGATATACAGTACCTTGACTGCAGTACAGAAACATAAACTAAGACAGTTACAATGAAGGTTCTCCTCGCTCTTCTTGCAGTCTTATAGGAAACAGCCAAAGTGAGAAGAAAGGCGGGAGTACATGTTTTGGACAATTGAGAAGCCCCAACTTAATGAATAAGGTGTAAATTAGATCCAGTTACCTAGTTGGCTTCTGTCAAAAGCATATTAGATTATTTGTCAAATACAGCACTGAGGCCTGAATTTATCAATGAGTGATATTCTTGTAATCACTCATTACTAATCTTATATAGTGCTCCAACCAATCGACTCCTACATTTTTTAAACACATGACAGTTAGGAGCTGATTGGTTGAGACACCATTTAATCTGGGCCTAAGAATGATTGTTTATCTGCATAATAACATATCACCTCATTTATGAAAATATTGTAGGGGCAGCAGAAGATGGTGGAAAGAGTTAACTGGACAAGTCTTTGGGGATATGCTCAGGCATGAACAAGCTTGAATTTGCGCAATGGTACCGATTTGGTACTTAGATTTTGGATTTGAGTTCTACTAATAAAAAAATAAAGAAATACATTGCAAAAATTCTTTAAAAATATAAAAAAAATATTTAAAAAAACTCATTAAACATTGTAAAAATACCCTGTGCAAAAATAAAACTTTTTTGTTCTAATGATTTTCATCTGTTATCAAACAGAACAAAATAGTTTCATGGTACCTGTGCCCCCGCAAGCCTTGCTAGATGGGCTGTCCTATGCAAATAAACTATAGGTGGGGGGGGTTACCCTTAGTTATGGTCAGGAAAGCAAAGCAAAATGCCCTATCACCTGCAAAAACACAGTTCTTACCCTCAAGAGAAAATGGAGAACATGTGTGAGGTATAGTGGTCAGAAATGGGAGATGATGACAAGGTATAGTTGAAAATCTAATGCACACACAGAAGATAAAAGTGAAATTATTAACAGGGGCAATAGTATTGAGGGCCTTAAAGGTGGCCAGTAGGCCTTCCTGCCCTTCATAAATGTTCCTGTTAGTTCTCAAGTCAAAATTGTGGGTAATGTGTTTCCTGTGACTCACTCAGTAATAGAAAACAGTTTCAAATTAAATAATGTAAAATTAGTGAGTAGGGCCTGATTATTAAAATATACTGACAGATGGAGCACAAACAGAGTGTTAATAAAGCTTCTCAATTCTTGTTTTATGTACCCCAATCTATGTGTCTGCACTAGTAAAGAGTGCCAGCTAACTCGACTTCTTCTAGTAAGTCACGTTTTTATTGAGCGTCCTCATTAACAAAGCGTTGTCCCTGTATTACAGGTTATGGCGCTGGTGGCGCAGGAGCTGGTGGCAAAGCCGGATACCCAACAGGGACAGGTACGTACACCGTTATGTCACAGCATAGGAAAAGTATATTCAGTTCATGGATTCACCATTCCGGAATGAAACCAAAGCCCTCTGGCTCGAACATAGTGCAGCATATTTCTTGACGGCCTTCTGTTTTTATTTAGCCTCTAGTAATATGTAGTCCCAAGATAATTCCAAGCTATATATCATTTTAGCAGACTCGCTAGCGTTTTTTTTTTTTCTTCACTTTGTGCGTGCAAAGAAAGTGAGCGGAATACATATGTTTTGAATATTGTACAGCAGCTAATTTAGGCATTTATACATCACAATTATAAGGGGAGAGAAGAAGAGCCTGAGAGATAAAAGTCAATATAGACAAGCTCCCTACAGTCTATGCCGACAGATTCTAACTGCCAGTATTTGTTTTGTCCATCCTTGGCTATGAGAAATGCTGGTCACATAATTAGTTCTTCAAATGTGAATGAATTTCCCATGTTTGGCTTTATCCCTTCATGGCAGGCTCATAGTGGTAATCTACAGAGTGACATAATAAAGAAGCAAGTGCTGTTGTTAATGACATGGACCCCTACCAGGCCTAATTACTATATTCCTTCCTCTGTACCTAGGGGTCGGCTCTCAGGGAGCCGCAGGCAAAGCCGCAGCTAAAGCAGGAAGATATGGTGGTGAGTAACCCTCAGTTCATCACAGACCTCTAATACAGCTGGGTACACACTACACGATATACGATACGATATATATCGCTTCGATCAGGGCGATATATATTGTATGGATTGTGCAGTGTGTTCGTCCGATTGTGTGTTCATGAGGGTCGTTCATTGCTTCATCCCATCTGCTTCACACCCAGTCAGTGTTTAATATGGGCTCAATGGACTTAAGTTCCCTTAAAGTGATATATTGATATATCAGATGAGGATCTATAGACTGTGGTGTGGGGTATATAGTAGCTTTCATGTATAATAGTGTATAATAGTGATTGGATATAGATTTATTCTTTATATATAGCAAGCAAACCCACATTCACTGTTACACTGCAGCTTTTCCTACAGATAAGTAACAAGGGGCCTGATTCAGACCCACTCGCAAGCGGCTGTCCGCTCGCAAGTGGGTCGATGGTGTGCACTGCGCATGCGCACGAGGGAGGGAGCTCCGTCGTGCGCATGCGCCAGACGCGACGAGCAAAGGACTTTCCATCGCTCGTTGTGTCTGATCAAAGGGGGCGTGCTGTCGATGGTGATTGACAGCACGCCCCCTTTGGTGGGCGTGCCGGGGGCGCCTACCGTCAGAAGCCGGCACCACTGACATCACTAGTGATGTCAGTGGGAGTGATTTTGGCTCTGATAGAGCCAAAATCACTCCAGGGCTTGTGGTCGAAAACCCCGACCACAGGCTTCTGGTCGCACTGGTGATGGTGGCGATGGTCAAGACCATCGCGACCATCATCCTGTACGCTCATATGAGCTGTGGGTGGTGTTTTAAGAATAACCACAACATAACCTTCCGGAGTATGCAGAGTAAACCTAAATGAATATGTATTATAAATGGTGGCCAATATATAGATAAATTATTGTGAAGGCTATCAACTAATTTGAAACCATATTGCTTATTTCCCTATAATAGATTGATATACTGCTGAGGGGAACATATCATATTAAGGGAAATTAATTCTATTGAATTCCACTAGAACACTGACTGGATGTGAAGTATCTAGAATTTCACATTGTCATTATAAGTGGTTGATATTAATCATCAGTGCACTGTACTGTAAATAAATATATTTCTTTGTTCTTATTTTGTACCATATCGCTTACTAGTTACATTGAGGTACTGTAGCACCCCCAATGGTTTGAGAACATACAATTGAAGTTTATATGACCAGCACAAGGGCAAAGATATGTTTATGATTATACAATGGATTTATATTAGCAGTGCAGCTGTAATCTCCCTATCTGCAAAAAGTCGCTGTTATGGGCTTCCTACTGAGATACCCCCTGGTTGCGGCTCTAATCCGCCGCTGTGCGCAAATTGTTGCACCATTGATCTGCCATCGGAGATTAGCGCAGCCCTATGGTTGCTCAAAATGTCCAAGATGTCCACAGAGGCCAGTGGAACTATGTCTTTCTTCACAATCCCTGGAACCGACACACCCGTCGCCGACAGCCACTCCCTTCCCCCTAGTCACCGCCCACGGACGCCCATCTGCTTGCATGGGTCTCGTGGCAGTTCTGAACTATGTACCCCAGCAGGGCCCCAACTAGGGGGGGGCTGGAGGTGCACGTGCACCGGGTGAGCCGCTGTACCTGGTGCCAGTGACCTCCAGCCCGGCGCTGCAGAGAGGCTCCAAGCCGGACGTCCGCTGGTAATACTCCAGCTTCCGGCTCTCCCCACGGGCACTATGGGGGAGACGTCATGACATCTCCCCCATAGTTCCAAGGAGCAGCCGGCGGACCGGACGCGACGCTGGATGCAGGAGCGGGGTTCAAGGTAAGTATTTTTTTTTTTTTAATAAGCTGCACTACAGGGGCATTATTATGGGGGCAGGGGCATTACCACAGGGGCATTACTATGGGGGCATAGGCAATAAGGGGCATTAATAATGGGGCATGAGCACTACAGGGGCATTACTATTGGGGCATGGGCACTACAGGGGCATTACCACAGGGGCATTACTGTGGGGGCATGAGCACTACAGGGGCATTACTGTAAGGGCACTACAGGGATATTACTATGGGGGCATGGGCAATACAGGGGCATTACTATGAGAGCATGGGCACTACAGGGGCATTACTATGAAAGCATGGGCACTACAGGGGCATTAATATGGGAGCATGGGCACTACAGGGGCATTACTGTATGGTGGGCACTACAGGGGCATTACTACATTACTATGGGGGTATTAACATATGGGCATTACTATGGGGGCATTACAATATGGGCACTACTGCAGGGGGAATTACATGGGGGGCGCCACATTACTGTCTTGCCCCTGGTGACAAAAATCCTAGTTTCGGCCCTGACCCCAGCAGTAACCATCGGGAATCATGCGCAGTGCGTCTCAAACGCATGCGTAGGATTAAAAACATTGCGTCCGATTTTTAATTCCCTCCACCTCTGAATCAGGCTCTATGAAGCATGTTGTCACTTTAATTTTGACAAACTAGTTTATTTATGTCAGTAAATTATAGTCATGAATAAACATAATGTCCATATTTAAGCTATACTCACTTTTAGATTATTTGGGCTCTAATGGATAGGACACAATAAAGGGCCGTATTCAATTCTAAGCGAAAAGCCGTTTTCAGCAAAACAGTTTCACCAGTGACATCATATCGCCAGGTGGAAAAGTATCGCCGTATTTAATTCCAAACACTTTTCGCAGACGCGGAAACGCAATGCAATGTAATAGACGAAAAAGATTCGCCTAGGAATAGGTGGTGAAAAAAAAGTGCACAATTGCGGTTTTGGGGTGCAAACATCGGAAAACCACTCAGCACCCTTGGGACAGCCCCCCAAAGCATAACTGTGTCAAAAAAATCCTAAAAAAAAAATGAACACCCCAAAAAATTATTTTGAAAAAGAGGGCGAAAAAAAAAGTCTGGGTACAAACTTAAAAACTAGCTAAATAAGCTTTTGGGGGGTCTGCAAATATGGGGGAGGTGTTTTTTTGATTGCAGGTGCTTGCTGAAGATGCGTTTTTTACGTTTTTTAAAACTTAACTTTTGCGATTTTTAACCATGCTTGCGCCCATTTTCATGTACCCCAAATTTGCTGGGACTAGTTATTTTCTCCCCAAAAAATTGCTAAATGTTATTCTTCACCACTTGTGCAAGCACGCTAATTAGCAGCTATGGAGACCATTTAAGTACCCCAAATACCTTCAGCAGGGCTATTCGGGGGCATCTAGATTGATCCCCAATGTTAGTGCACCTTTTGGGGGGTGTCAGGCTGATTTCCCCAAATCTGACAGCACTTTTCACCTGTTCCCGTTTTCGCGTCCTTTGGAATTGAATAGGGCGAAAAGCGGAGCCGAGCAAGAAAAGTTTTTGCGTCCAAAACACGCGAAGTCGGCGAAAAATACAATCTGCCGGCGGCTGCAAAATTATCGCTGCTAATTGAATAAGGCCCATAGTGTAAGATGAACTACAGCAGGATAGCAATGGCAAATAACACTATTAGAGGACTTAACTATTTAACACTAATAAGTTACTGTTCTGGGGCCCCCTTGTGGAATAAAATAAGAATGTCATGGAGAACATAACTTCCCTACACTTGGCATAAATTACATCCTCCTAAAGTAATAGTTTAGCAGTAACATTTTTGTCTATACTGTCACCTAATGTTTCATAGTCACCACTTGGGCATACATCACCCTCACTATTATATCACACTAAACTACAGCTCATTTGTTTATTGAAACAATAAACAAGATGCCATTGTAACATAGTATTGGATCATTGGCAGCATTTAGGACCTAATAACTAGAACAAAACAGATGCCGTCATAATGAGAAACAAGTTGTGCCTTCATCCTGAACGTATTTATTTTGTTTATTAGCATTTATTTATATAGTGCCAGCTTATTCTGCAGTAGTAGTATAAAGGATAAAAAGACAGAATTGATTGAAATGAAGAGTTTTTTGCTTTGATACAGTAGCCGGAGGTGCTGGGGGCATTCCTGGTGCTGTGCCCGGGTTGATCCCTGGAGGTGGAGCAGTTCCTGGCCTGCCAGGAGCAGGTAAGTTTGAGTGGAATTCATGTCAGAGACTGTGTGAAATCTTTATGTTTCTTAGTTAATCTTATGAATCGCAATTGTTTTATTAGGTATACCTCAACAGGGTGGTCAACCTGGAGGCAAGCCTCCAAAATACGGTGAGTCTATATAAACATAACCTCCATAGGTATTGCCCAATCATGAAGCCTTCTGACTTATCATTCCTATCACAGTATTAACCGACCAAACAATTGTCTCATCACACACCGGGTGACAATCTCCTAGCCATCTCCCTACTGGGGACACAAATGTCGGGTGTTCCTATGTGTAGTCCCATATAACAGAGATGTTTTGTTCAAAAGTCCTCGTTTAACAAAGAAAAGAATATATCATTTATGTATCTTGCCCTAAAGTTTTAACAGGAAAGGGCATTATTACTAGCCCAATTCTATATATTCTGGCCACCTGTCTTCCAGCACATAAGACATTTAATTTATTAATTCTTTACTCTCATCAAAAATAAGTTCTTATAAAAATGAAATACTTGCTCTATATATTATATATATATATATATATATATATATTATTAATCGCAAACGTGGTGCAGAAACATTGGCCCTCATTCAGAGCCGTACGCTCTGAGCAGAGCGCACGCTCTGCATGAGGGCCGGGCTCCTTTTTCATGGAGCGTCCTCCTGGACGCTCGTATAGCTGTGGGTCACCACCCACAGCCTATACGAGCGTGCATTTTGATGGCCGCGATGGTCGTGACCATCGCGACCATCGAAATTGCGAGCCGGAGCCTGCGGTTGAGGTTGACAGCACGCCCCCTTTGATCGGACACAACGAGCGAAGGAAAGTCCTTCGCTCGTCGTGTCTGGCGCATGTGCACGACGGAGCTCCCTCCGTCGTGCGCATGCTCAGTGCAGACCATCGACCCACTTGCGAGCGTACAGCCGCTCGCGAGTGGGTCTGAATCAGGCCCATTGTTTTCTTTTCTATATTTGTGCATTGTTTTTTCAGTATGCTTTTACCTGATCACCCAATCTTTTCCCTTTGGTTTCTCCGACCTCATCTCCCATAACACTCCAGCCCACCAACATCACTCTGCCTATGCCTCTTCTCTCAACTCCTCCCACTCTTGCTTCAATTACTTTGTCCATGCTGCGCCCTACCCCTGGATTTTCCTCCCTCCTACTATCAGACTCTCTACCTCTCTTCTAAGCTTCAAATGGGCTCTCAAAACCCACTTTATTATTGCCTTACAAGTCTCATCCTAACCCATCGCTCTTTCCTTCTCGTTCACTGTCTTTCCCCTAAAGTACCAACCCCCCCCATATGTCTTTCCCTCCCCTACAGAAAGCCCTCACGTGCAGTAAACACATGTGCTTCTCCTTCTTTCAATTATACTATTGTCTCTTCCCCATTGCCATCAGCGGCATCGAACCTTTGGGTCCATCCAACGCTGCTTTTGAGGGTATTTCGCCTGCATAGCCAGCAATGTTTAGAAACAGTATCTTGTATCCCATATTCCGCAATGTTTTTTGTTACCTGCACTGTTTCTGTATATGTCCTTTGTTAGGCGCTGCAGACCCCATGTGGCACCATTTAAATAAAGGATAATAATTAAATAATAAAGATAAACTCATAGAACTTCAGATTTATTCATCAGAAATTATACCTTGTTGGTATCTTACATCATATCAGTTGTATTACGTGTATGGCTCCTGTCCCATTGCCAGTGCTAACTTTCTACAACCAGGAAGCTCTTGGTCTTATGATACAAAAAATGACAAACACATGAAGATACAAACAAACCAGACCATCCAGCTCCATGCTCCTTCCTTAATGTCTACCCCATCTGTATTGCCCCTACCCTTTAGAATGTAAGCTTTCACAAGCAGGGCCCTCTTCCCTCATGTGCTTCTCCTTCCCTTAATCATACTATCGTCTACTCCTAACCAGGGCCGACGAGAGCCGGGCCGGGCCCAGGTGACAGGAGGCGTGGCCTAATCGTGGGAGGCGTGGCCATGCACCCTTAGAAAAAAAATGAAAAAATGTTTTCAGCGCTGCTAAGCGGCGCTGGGGAGGGGGGGGCGCTGTGTGCCCCTCAGCCTGGCGCACAGCCAGTGGGGGGTGCAATCATAGGCATAGGAGACTGCTCCGACTGCTGATTTAGCAGCCACGAGCTGTCTCCAAGTGCAGCCCAACACACAGCAGCGTGTGCTGGGCTTCTGTGACTTAAGAGGGAGGGGGAGCAGTGCCGGACCCGGGCCCTCACCGGGCCCCTGTAGGAAGCCCGGGCCCAGGTAATTTGTACCTGCTCCCCGCCCCTCTCAGCGCCCCTGCTCCTAACTCCCCACAAGGGCACCTAACACTAGGTTGCTGATGCCCTGCTGCTTATTTGAGTGTTATGATCACTAATGTAGTAATGTTTATAAACCATGTCCTAGTCCTGCATTGTTTTGTACTGTAAGTCGCTGTTTTCATGTTCGCATATTTGTTTATGTACTCTATAAGGCGCTGTGGAACCCTTGTGGCACCATATAAATAAAGGATAATAATAATAACAAACTCAGTTATGACAGTGAGATTGACATTGGTTAGAACATGGGTTCTCATCTCCAGTCCCCAAGTACCACCAACAGGTCATGTTTTGTGGATTTTTCTAATCATGCACAGGTGAGTTAATCTAATTTGCTGGGTCAGTAATTATCCTACCTGCTTCCACTGACATAAATCCTCAATACATGACCTGTCTTGAGGGTTGAGGTTGAGAACAACTGTAATTTTTAGAACATTGGTAGAGATGCAAACTTTGGACTATACGAGACGGACTTGTGACAAGAAATGCACTCACTTGTGCAAACCAGTTCCACTTTCCAGGACGCTTTGTAACATATAAGGCCATAGAAGAAAAACAATAATCTTATTCTTGATATATGCTGAAAGTATCTTTGTCCTCTTTTTGTAATAGTGAAATAAAAAGTAAACTCACTCTTTAATTCATAAGGTGTACCTGGAGCCGGTGTAGGAGGTTTGCCTGGAGTAGGCGGTTTACCGGGGGCTGGTGTAGGAGGTATACCTGGAGTTGGTGGCGTTCCCGGAGCTGGTAAGAAACCGGAAAACATTTGCATTATTATTTTGTGAATTTGTTTAGACAGAAAGCACTTTATACTGTCACACATTAAGGTTATTTGTATTTAATTATAAACCGGATATAGATCAAATAGATCATCCTTTTATTTATTTATTGTATTTATTTTTATTTATTTTTTACATTTTTTTTTTATATTTATATTTACTTTGCAAATTGGCACCACATGCTGCCTATCCTTTAAAAAAAAAATATTGAGATTACACCATGGTGTTAATTTTGTATGAATATCAGTAGTGTACTAATTAACATTAAATCTAAAATGTATTTCAGCAAGAAGCAAAATATGGTATTATTCTCCAACATAAAAAAAAAACCATGATATGCACATCATTCAAAATTATTATCACTAATATTTTTTATAAAACAAAGTTTTATTTGAGGTTGTCAGTGTGTAATAAAGCAGTAAATCATTTAGTTTAAACCAGCAGGTCTAATCATTATTTCTTTTGTTGTCCAGGTGTTGGCGGCTTGGGTGCTAAACCACCTAAAAATGGAGGTGAGCTATAATCATAATAAATAATAATACTAGATTACTACAAGAGGAGCACTAATGATCTACGCCAATAGTACAACCTACTACTAGGTGTATTGTCCGAGCTCGCCGTGTTACCACAGTAACAACTAGTGGCCCAAGAGGGCCCCCTGAGCTTCTGGACTCATAGCAGCTGCTACCATTACTATCCGGTAGTTATGCTGATGGGAACACTAGCTAGTGAGTAGGCAGCCACCACGGCTCTCCATCTGTGGACTTCTTGCAGAACATTTCATTATTTGTCTGTACTCTTGTCATTACAGGTGGATATGGAGTTGGCGGTCTCCCTACAGGAGGTGTGTACACTTACATGCTGTCACCTTAAAGTAGATATTAGCAAAATGTTCAAAATGCTTCCATGGAATTTTCACCGCTTTCTTTATTTGGACACTAAACGTTAAATGTTTTCGCCGATTTGGAAAAGTGCAGTGCAAAAGAGATAGTTAAGAGCAGCCATAGCTGCATATAAAGAGTGAAAAGAAAAAAGTGAAGTACATGTATAATAAACAAACAGTGAAGGGTTAAAATGTGTTATAAAAGAAAAATGATTTAAAATACAGTGCTAAATTTGGCTTTCTACGGAATGGATCACAAAAGCTGACCTCTAAGATTGTGGGAAATTTCACCTCAATTTCACTCATCTCTGCTTTATTAGTATTTGTGTTGCATTGGCTGTAATAAAGTTTCTAGAGTTACTGACGTGGATTGTAGTTTATGAATTGGGGAGTAAACCGGAAAGCTGAATTTTGTGATGACACAAAAAATTTTATTTATGAAATAGTCATTTATTTTCAAATAATTATTTATCATTCTTTCATGATACAGTATGACTCCTACTTAACTATCCATTTTATTGCATTTGGTATTAATCATTCCATTCAACTTTAGTAAATACTAAATCGGGACACGGGGGCATGACTGTGGTATTCTGGGGTGTGGCTACATCATAGTCGGTGTGTCTATCCCCATTGGGCGAGATCATGCCTCCAGTGGGTGATGCTGTAGAAGTTCTAGGTTGACTCTCATGCCATTTTGTTGCAACGAGCACTGGAGGATCCAGCCTCCACTGCATGCAGCAGGTTAAATACCTCCCAAACTCTTGCAAGTTGGGATGAGCACTTCGATCTCAGGAGACAGGGACAGTCCCCTCAAATGGGGACGGTGGGAGGTACGGGTATTGTGAATGTTATAGTTTGCAGCATTTAATAGTAACTTATTCTCTTCTCATACAGTTGGAGCCGGTGGATATCCAGGTGGAGGTAAGTTTTCTCATCCCCTTATATTCAGATCATTTTAAGAAAAAGTTTGCAGTAAGTAGTTTAATTCACTAAAAGTTACACGTGTTACAAGTTACAAGTGTTAAAGAGACTTGCGTTCTTCCTGAGTAAAAATACACAAATAAACATTAAAGGATGTTTTACTGCTGTGAATATCATTTTCTTTGCATCTCTTACATCAATGTCCTGCCCATTGGGTACTAAGACGCAGAGTAAAAGCAAATTATTGAAGTTTATTTACTTGCATTTTCATTGAAGGGCCACGCTGTCTAGGCAAAGGAAGCGCCATATATTTAATATGAGATATGATTATTTAATGTACTTTTCCGCACTAAGCATTCCAAGACTGAGGTCATGTCTAATGATACTGGGATTGAAACTGGGCTGACCCATATAATTGTCAGGGTACTAATGATCTTTTTTCGTTATCTCAAAACTATGCAGGCACATATTTCTGTAGCGTAAGGAACATCTGAGAGATAACTGGCAACTTCTCGTTCCAGTGTTCTTATCTGGAATGACATGAAGCAATAGCTGCAGTACAGTAATGTGTCTGTTCAACTGTAAAGTAAAGAAAACAACTATTATTAGTCCTATTAAATTTGACCTTTATCCTGACATAAGACATCTTTAGCTGCATTAGCTACAGTCTTGTGAGCAATAACTGTTTATTATAATAATTTATAAAGGGCCGGATTAGGAGCCACAGGGGGCTGAAAATGTTCAAGGGCCTATTGCATACTTACCTACTCTACCGGAAGTTGCAGGAGCCTCACAATTTTTCGGGTAGTCCCCCACACTCCGGAAGAGTGACCAGATCTCTCACACCCCGTCAACTTCCCAGTGAAGTGAGCGGGATGGGGAGATAGTTACTGGGAATTGCGAGTATGTAGGGAGGGTAAGGGGCTAAAATGATGCGACTGTGTGGGCGTGATGGGGAGATAGTGGGCGGGATGGGGAGATAGTTACTGGGAATTGCAAGTTCGTAGGGAGGGGCTGGGCTAAAATTATGCGACTGTGTCATTTTAGACATGCCCCCTCCTCACAGACTTGCACGTAGCTTAATGTGGGGCCTAATGACGTAAAGAGCCCACCCCTCCCCCTAATAGTAAGCTACATCACCTCTCCGGGCTTCTCTGAGAAAGAGGAATTAAAATGTTGGCAAGTATGGCCTATTGTAAGAAGCGACAAAGCTGTGACCAGTGCTGAGTGGGTGTGGTCAGTGCCATATGGGCGTGTGCATGCCCTACACTATGAGCCCTATTGTCTCCCTACATAATTTTGAGGAAAAGAGAAACTTTAATACTTTTTAATGCTTACTATGATTTATGGCCGACTGTGTGGCCAGCCGAGCATCTGCTCATCATCATGCTGTCATGATGACGGGTTTATTTTTATGTGGAGACCTGGGGCTGTAGTCCCATCAGCCCCATTGTTATCCTGGCCCTGACCTTTTAGAAGACAAAAATGTAACTTCAGCCATCAACACTTATGCTGGGTACACACTTAATAATGTGTACCCAGCCGATATTGCAAGCGGTGGGTTCCGGCGGGGGTGCGGGCATCAGCAAGTGCGTACACACTTTCCAATGCCGGCACCAATGGAATGACAGCAGTTGCCATGCTGCATTCGGCAGCATGGACCCCGCTGACTATATCGCCCGTTGGAACTGCATGAAGGCCCGTCGGGAAATGTCCTTGTCAACGTGCGGGAGCACGCATCGTCAGCGACATAGCGAGTACACACTGCCCGATGTTGATGATATGTCGTCCGAGCAATGTACAGAAACATCCTGGATGAAAACCTGCTCCAGAGCGCTCTTGACCTCAGACTGGGGCGACGGTTCATCTTTCAGCAGGACAACGACCCTAAGCACACAGACAAGACATCAAAGGCGTGGCTTCAGGACAACTCTGTGAATGTCCTTGAGTGGCCCAGCCAGAGCCCAGACTTGAATCCGACTGAACATCTCTGGAGAGATCTGAAAATGGCTGTACACTGACGCATCCCATCCAACCTGATGGAGCTTGAGATGTTCCGCAAGGAGGAATGCGCGAAACTGCCCAAAGATAGGTGTGCCAAGCTTGTGGCATCATATTCAAACTTGAGGTTGTAATTGCTGCCAAAGGTGCATCAACAAAGTATTGAGCAAAGGTTGTGAATACTTATGTACATGTGATTTCTTAGTGGGTTTTTTTTTTATTACATTTGCAAAAATCTCAAAAAAACTTTTTACATGGTTGTCATTATGGGGTACTGTGTGTAGAATATTGAGGACAAAAATGAATTTATTCCATTTTGGAATAAGGCTGTAACATAACAAAATGTGGAAAAAGTGAAGCTTTGTGAATACTTTCCGGATGCACTGTACCCCTCTGTGACTAAACTCCTTCTATGCTCATTTACGTTTTGTTTTTCTCCTTTCTAGTTTTTAGAAATAGTTTTTTAATGAGGTTCCAGATAAGAGAATGTATACTTGGCAGGAAGATTCACTAAGGAGCGAGTTGTCAAAGCCACCATTCACCAGCTTTGATCAATGGATTTAAAACGGTGATAGAAATAAATGCTAATTCAGGATTGTTTAGCATTTATTCCTATTGCTGTTTTAAAGCCGCTGATGATTGGTAACTTGCTTGTTGTTAGTAAATCTAAAAGTGTCGGACTGGACCACCGTTATAACCAGGGACGTTTCTAGAGAGGAGGAGGCCCATATGCAGTTTCGACACGGGCCCCCTCCTCTCTGATAGGCGGCCGGCAGAGCATTGAGCTGTGCGCGGTCAGCGCCGGAGTTATAGACTCTGGGCATTAGAGTGTGCCCAGAGTCTATAGAATATCCGCAGATCACCGGGAAAATGGGCGCGGTGGCCATTTTCCCTGTACTGCGCATGCGCAAATGATGGGAACATGGCCACGGTGGCCATTTTCCAGTCGTTTTTACAGCGCCCGCTCCCGTGGGACTCCAGAGACGTAAGTAATACTATGGGTGCAGGGTGTGCGGTGCGGGGCCCATTTGCCCCGCACACCCTGCACCCATTATAGATACGCCCCTGGTTATAATGCTATAATACAGCCTCCTTAGCATTCTGATTATTCATAGGGCGGAATTCAATTCATTCCAGCCCCTATCGCGCCCGACGGAGCTATTGTATTCTTGCTCCTGTCGGGCGCGATCAGCTGCCAAGCGCTACATTTCAGCTCGCAGCCCCTGGAGGATGAGAGCTGAAATGTGCGAAAAGTGACATGTTTGGGCACCCAAACATCACTTTTCACGATCGCGCCCAGCACTTTGGTCGGGTTTAGCTGCTTTATGCGGGTAAACCTGACCTCTATGGGCGCGATCAGCGCGAAGAATGGCAGCAATTGAATAGCGGCCCGCGATCTCCTGTCACTTTAGACGGGAGATCCGGACCGCGTAATCAATTGAATTCCGCCCATAATGTCTTGGGCTTAATTCAGATTTGTAAATAAACCCAATGTTTATCTGCACATGGGCAGATCTGGGGCTGCAATGTTACTCGCAGTCAGAGGAGTAGCGGGAACCATGGCACCCAGAGAAAGTGCATGTCATAGCACCCCCCCTTTACCTGTACTGAACTGTGCCAGTGGTGTACTGTATGGCCAGCCTGCGGGGGAATACTGAAGTGAAGAGAAAAACAGCAAACAGTGGCAGTATTACCCTCATTACTATAAATAGCAAAGCAGTGACTTTTTTTAAATTCATACCTTAAAATTTAAGTTTAGGATTGTACCTCAGATGTGTCACTTTTAAATCCATTGAAGCACAATGAATGAATGAATGAATGAATGAATGAATGAGGAGAAAAGGAGGGAGGGGATCAGAGAGGAAAGTGGCGATCAGAGAGGGGAGGTGACAGAAGCCAATAAGAAAAGGAGCAGAGAGGGGTGGTGACAGAAGCCAATAAGAAAGGAGAGGGGAGGGGCAAATAGTTGATCAGAGAGGGGTGGTGACAGAAGCCAATAAGAAAGGAGAGGGGAGGTGCAAATAGTTGATCAGAGAGGGGTGGTGACAGAAGCCAATAAGAAAGGAGAGGGGAGGAGCAAAGAGTTGATCAGAGAGGGGAGGTGACAGAAGCCAATAAGACAGGAGAGGGGATGGGCAAAGAGCCAATCAGAGAGGGGAGGTGACAGAAGCCAATAAGAATAGGAGCAGAGAGGGGTGGTCACAGAAGCCAATAAGAAAGGAGAGAGGAGGGGCAAAGAGTCAATCAGAGAGGGGTGGTGATAGAAGCCAATAGGAAAAGGACAGGAGAGAGGTGGTGACAGAAGCCAAAAAGAGAGGAGAGGGGAGGGGCAAACATCCGATCACAGGGTAGAGAGGGGAGGGAATTAAAGAGGTGAGAAGTGAATGTAATCAATCTGACAGGAAAGGGGAGATGACAGAAGATGATCACAGAGGAGGCAGGGCTGGAGGGGAGACAATCTGAGCAGCTTGAGGGAGCATTTAATATAGAAACAGATCTCAGATCCATAACTTATTTAGGATATAGAGCAAACAAACACGAGATAAAACTAACAAGCGGCCATCATACTGTGCAGCACCCCATGAATTCTGGAACCCTCTGTCTATTTTGGCTGCCAGAGTTCATGCTCCACTGGAACCACCCTCACTACCGTGTTTCCCCGATAATAAGACACTGTCTTATTTTTTATTTGGGTCAAAAAAAATCCATAGGGCTTATTTTCGGGGTAGGGCTTATTTTAATTAACATTGACAGCATCATGCCCTCAAGTCCTGCTTTTATCCCCATCATGCCCTCAGTCCTGCTTTTATCCCCATCATGCCCTCAGTCCTGCTTTTATCCCCATCATGGCCTCAGTCCTGCTTTACAATTCTTTACTTTTTTTTTAGGGCTTATTTTCGGGGTAGGGCTTATTTTGGAACGTTTTTCAAAAATAAGGGTAGGGCTTATTTTCGGGGTAGGTCTTATTATCGGGGAAACACGGTACTCCCCTGCTCACAGTACCCCAAGTGCAGCAGCATGATTGACATGCTGCTGGCATTTGGGGGCGGTGACAGGAAGCATTTCAGACACAGGAGGGGGGTTGTCAGCTCTATTTTCTGGGCGCGCTTAATTTTCAACCATCCTAAATAACCTGAGGGTTACTCAGATGACGATGTTCATACAGATGATCCGATGCAGTGGTCTCAGATGGAGCAGCGGGTCACAGAAGCCATCAGGAAGCGTTTACTTACACAAGGTGCCTCCTGCAACATTAGCATATTATCACACAGGCACAGCGACTTTCTTTGTGACTAGCGTACATCTCTAAATCAGGCCCTTGGTACGATATTTATTTAAGGCTCTTATTTAAAAAAAAAATAGATTATTCATTATAAACAAAGAATGATACATTTGAATAACTAAAACTTTTTCTGATAAACAGTTGGTGGGGTTGGCCCAGGCGGACTACCAATTGGAGGTTTGTATACACATTTTTTGGATATTTAATGAACATTGTATCTTTTCATTTCTATTTTTTTTATACAGCAATATAATGTTTCTGTTGGGAACAACTGTAATTTGGGAGCTGGCAAATTGCTGAGCCTACCAATGGAAGTACAATAGAATGTTATCTATCCTTATCTAGTGCTCCAGTGTCCAAATTACAATGAAAAATAGGTCCATGCCGGTAGAGCATTACTGAACATGAGAAATGTATCTTTACGTATATTTTCAAAATATATCATTACGAATTTCCCGTACTAGTCTGTCACCACAAACCATAATACAGTATGTAGCACAGTGGTTATTTGGTTTGGGATGCAATCGGGAAACCGGCTGCCTTAATACCGACAGCTGGCTTCCCGACTGTCATATCCCGGCGATGGTGAAATGCCGGGCGACTAGATGTAGACGCCTGACATTTTCCCGACGCTTGGAGACAGGCGCCCGGCATCCCGATCAAAGGGATGCCGGGCGCCGCTAGCGCGGGGGAGAGGGTTAGGTTTAGGGCACCCGGGGGGGACTTAGGGTTAGGCACCCCCCGGGAGGGTTAAAGTTAGGCTAGGGGGAGGGAGAGTTAGGGTTAGGCACCCCCAGGGGGGACTTAGGTTTAGGCAGCGGGGAAGGGGGGGTTAGGGTTAGGCACTTAGAGGGGGGATTAGGGATAGGCACTTGGGGGGGAGGTTAGGGTTAGCCACCCCTAAGGAGGGTTAGGGGGTTAGGTTAGGTTAGTTTATACTTACCTTAGGGACGATCGGGATTTTCACCGCTGTCAGGCTTCCGCTGCCGGGAACTCTGCTTCTGTCGGCCTGCTGATGCCGGGAATCGATCATACCGATTCCGGTGGTTTATGTAGCTGTTTTGCTTCTTACCACTTGGAAACCTGTAAATAGTAATTTCCTTTTCTTTCCAAATCTGCAGTTGGTGGAGTTGGCCCAGGCGGGCTGCCCGTTGGAGGTATGTGTCATATATTATTGCAGATAATTAAACAAGAATTGTAGGTTTTTCAGTATTATATAGAGTAGTCTCATCTCCATATAAACTATAATATTGTGATTTGCCGGCCACGTGTTTGTTTGTTTTTTAGCACATGTGGTCTTGCATGATTAATATTCAATCGGGCAGGTGTAAGACAAATCTTTATTACGGTGTGTGTATGTAAACACTTGTGATTCTTTTTTATAAAGGGAGAGGGAAATGATATATATATAAGTTCAGTTTTCTGTATATTATCCTTTGTATATTGCTGTTTGTGTTTAATAACAGTGGCCAGTCTGCAGTTTTATACAGAATAACAAAGTTGCACTTTTATTTATGGCTTTTGCAGGTGCTGGTGCTAAGCCCCCTAAAACAGGAGGTGAGTAATGATCTCTGCAGGTTTGAGTGTTAATGCCAAATAATTCAGCTGACATTTCTAATTATTCTTTTCTGTATCTGTTAATGCAGATGGTTACTGACACACTGTCTATGTTTATTTGTTCTGGTGTCTCTTCCATGTGATAGAGTACTTGAGTGTGACTACTTATCCCAACAAATAGGATTATTAGTGTACCTAGCTTGGGAATGAACAACTCTTGATATCATGCACGCCTAAAAGGTCCTGCCCACATCTCAGTTCTATGATTGATAACTAGCTGTGACTTTACCATGTGCTTTATGTTTGCTACTGTAGCTGTGATCATCAGTTGTGAGGGTTTTGTGACACCTAGTGGATCTATTGGTAAATTGCACTCTTGTCTTTCACAGCTGGATTAGGGACATTAAAAGTGAAATAAAGGTTGTGCCAATGTTAGCAGCAAAATAGATATCATAGAAGTATAAAGAATAAGGACTTGTGTGCACAGATATCTTTATCTCCATCTCCCTTCTCTCCAGTATTTTCAAAGGATGGTGAAGAAACTTACAGTGCTATAGGGGCCGCTTCAGAGTTGAACGCAAGGCCGTTTTGCACATTTTAGCAGTGGCAAACCCATCAGAGCTATACATACGCATCTATAGGCAATTCAGAGCCATAGGTATCTCAGCTCCACCCACAGTTCCTGAACCTATTTATATACAGGGTCGGACTGGTCCACAGGGGTAAAGGGGAAACCCCCAGTGGGCCCCACTGCCTGAGGGCCCGCCCCCTCCTCTAGGGATCAGGTTCCAGACTGTGCACTTGTATTATATTGCACAGGACTTTGGTGTATTTTCTACAATTTTCTAAAATGTATTGCTGTTATTAGCCTGGTACATTATTATGCATTCTCAAGCAATATTTACCATATCTATATATTTTAAGGGGCCCAGACCCAATTTGCAGGCTGATCACACCCCTAAGTATGGGCCCCAATCATTGCATTCCCCTGGTGGGCCCTTCACGCCCCAGTCCAGCACTGTGTATATGTATATATATATACTATATATATATATATATATATATATATATATATATATATATATAATTTTCTCCAACAACTGTACCCATTCACAATGAAGAGTTATCTTGGTAGTTATGTTCCCCTGTGTCTTTATTTCTCCAGCTGGACTAAGGCCTGGTGGTTACCCCACAGGAGGTAAGTACCATGCAATGTAACTACTGTTTGCTGCAGAATCAAGAGACCCCGGATTGTCCAGCAGGTGCTCACTCGCTGGGTTCATAGACAATATGCTCTTTAGCAATAAACAACATCTGTAATTTAGTGATAGCCAGGGTTCCCTTCTCAGTATGTCTATCTGGAGCAATAGGTGTCTACCACAGGTATAGCATCTGATTATCTTCTCTATCACTTTGTGTAGGAGCCGGAGTTGGTGGGGTACCAGGAGGAGGTCAGTAACACTCTCTGTATCTTTAAACCTTTTTGTAAAAAATGAAAATAAAACACATACAATTATCTTGAATACAGTATATATATATATATATATATATATATATATATATATTGTTGTCTTCCTTGTGGGCCTTAGTTGTCATGTTTTTAGCTTTGTAATAATGGATGGATAATGTCTAGTTATCTTTGTGCAGCATGGTATACTTCTGTAAGTTGTATGCTGAAATCCACATTGTAGTCTCATTGCATTAGACTAGTTCTAATGTTACATAGACAATACTGTGACGCGTTTGTCTTTGATCTGCAGTTGGCGGTGTCCCAGGGGGTGTGCCCGGTGCAGGTGTGTAAGGCTTTTTCTGTACTGTACTCTGCTTTCTTCATTGTACAATGACATTGATACTCCAGTGGAAAGCAATGATAGATAAAGACTGTAGTCATACGCAGTGCATAACGGTGCCCAAGTCCCAGTTCCATTTATTTCAATTTCGCATAATACAACATGTAGAAACATTTTCTCCCTAAGGAGATTTTGTTGTGCCCAATGCCATCCGTGTGAAATAAGTTAATTCTACAACTAATTAAACATATAATCATTATATGGGTCTACATGTATGCGCCAATACATGATTTCCCTTGCTCCGGCAAATTAACAAAAGAAGGGATAAGCCTGCCGCCCCACCGATTTTACTGACCAAGGTCCTGAATTATGTAGTCTTTCCACAAATCCATGCCTGATGCTATTTGCCCTCATTTATGCATATTTGCTTACCCTCCCAAAGTGTCCGGGAGGATACTACATTTAGGGAGTCCTCTAGGTCTCCCGGGAAATTAGACCTCCCATCATCTCTCTGTCTTGCAAAGTGGGTGAGGCCATAATGACGCGATTCACTTCAGCACATGCTTCCAAGTCTGCATGACGACGCATTTCACTCAATCATAGCTTGCCACCTACAGTGCGAAGATGTGAGTCATGTCATCACGCTCCTGCACAAGCCACTTCCCCTCTGGTATCTCCTGGAAAGGTGATCAAAATTAATATCATACTGTCACAATGACGATATTTCTGTTAATAACATAACACTGGGATCATATCTGAAATTCTGTAACAATCAATATTACACAGTATCATCACCTTTTCTTTTGGTATAGTTTTTAATTCTTACAACTAATTCTGGAAGCTGGAATAAATCAATTAAATTATTTCAGAAGTTATTAAAATAAGCAAAGATTTGTCCAGAGCATGGAAGCTACTATAAATCTTGTATCAACTTGTAACTTTAGATGCGCGATGGTAATTTTTTTTTTTTTTTTTTTTAGTATCGGCACCTTTTATCATAGAAAATAAACACTGGGGACAATAATATACTAGAGTCAAAAATGGAATTATAGAACTTCTTAGGATTTTTGTCTTTTTTATTATTTAATGTAATCTAATCAGTATGAACTATATCTGAAGAGCAGATTTATTTATATTGTTCGTAAGAAGATATTTCCATTAATCACTTCCTGTGAGTAACACAAACGTTCACAACTTTTTTTCTTTTTCATCTGTTCATTTTAGGACTTTATCCAGGAGCAGGAGGTGGCAAACCACCCAAACCAGGTGAGTAGCTACCTGGTCTACTTTCCTGGATTAAATCTATATAGTATTAGTATAAAAGAATATGTATATAAATAGATATATATATGTGTGTATACAGTATATGTGTAGCTTATATTTATTTGGTTGGTTGCTATGACAGAAGGCATTTCTCCATAATTAACTGGAAGATAGAATTCTGAGTCTTGCGATACAATTCTGATGTTCTCTTTAGGTTATGGTGGTGGAGTTGGGCCCGGTGGTTATGTACCTGGAGGTGGAGTAGGACCCGGTGGATATTTACCTGGAGGTGGAGTTGGACCTGGTGGATCAATACCTGGAGCTGGATTGGGAGGTGGTGGTGTAGGACCTGGAGGTTAGAGTTATATTTTAGAAGATATTCACATATTTTTACCATTGATTTACCGTTTGCTTCTGTGAAACCCTGAAACATTTCCTGAGATAACGCTGCATCATCCAGTCCTTCAGTTATTTGCTTTTCTTTTTAATGCCAGGATTGTACCCAGGAGCAGGTGCAGGAGGAAAGCCACCAAAGCCAGGTGAGACTATATCTGTATTAATTATCAATGGATAGAATTACTTGATCAGTCTTTTTTTTTTATTATTCCATTATAGTGGCTTTATGTAGTATTACATTACTTTGGTATTTGCTAAACTAAAATATTCCCAGTTGTTTTATAATTATAGTTGCTGTCGGGTCTGGTAAGATTTTAGCTACAGTATGAGAAGTAATATAAACAATGTGCCCACCAGTGCTCAGTATAGGACAGGTAACCAGAATAGTCCTATGTATGCAGAGATGGAGCTCAGGATTAAATAATGGCCGTTAGGTGCCAGATTAATGATACATGATAGGACTAACTATATAATGGACGACAGCATGTTGGGCATGGCTGCACCCATTTGTGGGTGGGGTCTAGCATGTGAGATGCACCCACTCACAGGAGCATGGCATAGCACCCAGCAGCTGGGGCTAAAGTATTCACTACTGTATTAGGATGGCGGGAGAGTCCCATAATAGCTGCATTTTTAGCAGGATGTATTTGGATGATAAAATGTAACACACAATAATTAAAGCGCTACAACTTTATTTTGTACATCTCTCAAGTAAATAACACATAAACAAAATATATTTTTTGTCATAGAGATAGATGAATGAAGGACTTAACTTTGTCATCTTAAACACACGCATTCCGCAGCACATAGCCTAACCCACTGCTCCATGCTCCTTCCTCACCCCTGTCTGTCTACCCCTCCCTTTTAGAATGTAAGCTCTCACGAGCAGGGCCCTCGTCCCTCACATGCTTCTCCTCCCCCTACTTATATTATCATTTACTCCTAACTGCCCTATTGGCACCTAACATTTGGTTGCTGAGGCCCTGCTGCTTGTGTTATGCAGCTATGTGTATAAACCATGTCCTTGTCCTGTATTGTTTTGTATTACTATTAACTGTTTCTCTTGTGTGCTCATTCATGTACTGTGTAAGGCGCTGCGGAACCTTTGTGGTGCCATATAAATAAAGGATAAGAATAATAATAATGTATCGCTGTGTGAAGACTGAACTATGGATAGTTGTGTAAGAAGACTTATAATAGGAATGACAGGAGTGTCCTGATTTTATTTTAATTTTTTATCCTAAGGTTATGGTGCTGGAGCTGGTCAAGTAGCTGGTGCTGGACTTGGTGCTGATGGGTATGGAGCAGGTGCTGGTGCTGGTGCTGGTGGGGTAGGAGCTGGAGGTGAGATTTCAATAACTGTCCAATACCTAATTATGCATCCTTTTCAATTAGGGGGAGATGTATTAAGCCTCCTAAAGGTTGGCGTGGACATGTGCCCATAGCAACCAATCAGCTTCTAACTAGCATTTATCAAGTACATTCTATAGAATGATAGGTAGAAGCTGATTGGTTACTATGGGTAACTTCTCCACTGTTCCACTTCAACACTCTTTAAAAAGCTTGATACATCTACCTACAGTCTCCATTCACATATGTGCAATTACCCTGCGAGGATTCCCTGCGGGGACATTGCATGGTCAGCCACATGTTTCACTGATCCCTATGGCAACATTTTCTTCTCGCTGCTCGTTAAAACTTCAGATCATGTGTGCTTAAATGTGAATAAGAAGGAATTTCTATAGACCTCCTGTGACTGATCTATCTATCATTCACTGATATACAGTATGTATCTATCACATATAAGTGGAAGATAATGTACATAGATTGGTTTTATTTGTTAAGAAAAATAAAGTATTATTAATCTGGGCAAGTTTGACATGCAAATCTAATTCCTTCTATGTGATGCTCTTAATTCAGTACACACATAACGATTCTCCTTAGCATATAATACAGAAGACAGATCTCCTAAAAGAAAAGACAAAACAGTTTTTCTTGGAATGGATAAAATATAGTTATCCTCTATCTACAAGTGAACATACAAGTTTTGACAGTCTTATCTACTGGTATTTGGAACTTGACGGTCCAACTGGAATCAATCACCATAGATTCTCAAACACGGAATAGCTATGGATAATTCACAAGAAGCAAATAGCATGTTCTATCTCTTCTCATGTCAGTTTTATACCTCATGGTAATACACTTACGTGGTATATAAGATGAGTTAAATTCTTTGTTACAATTTTTACTTCATCCATTTCTCTCCACTAGCAAGTAAGAATAGGGAGAAATAACATAACATCAAGTGCATGTCATAACTGCATCATAGAATGATACAAGCCTGCCTAGCAGAAGCTGAAAGAGTTACAGCATATCAATGTAAAATCTTATGCCGGGCATACACTATACAATTATTGGGGGCGATCTGCCCGATATCAGCGTATCTGCCCAATAATTGCACTGTGTTTTTGGGCGACTGAGGGTAAAATATCGATCGGTTGGGCACGCTGGATTGTCCAGCATGCCCGTCCGATGCGATATTTTGTATGTTAAATGTTGCCCGCAGCTGACAGTGTATGCCCAGCCGCTGCCGACAGACATTTCCTCTGTTCCTTCCCATGTGAGTAAAAGGGAAATGTCTCCTTCCCGGGAGCGGAGCGCAGATATCGGGGGCTAATACCCTGTGAGACATCTCACAGTGTATGCCCGCGATATCTGCAGGGTGACAGGCTGCCAGATAACATGTCTGTCGGTCTGACAGGCATTTTATCTAGCATTGTATGCCCAGCATTAGATATAAACTTCCCTGGGCTACAGATGGCAGCGTCACCAAATCAGTCTGAGAGCAGGAGCTAGTTTTTCCAAAGTTTGGTCCCACCCACCAATGCGTTTCGACTCAAAAGTCTTTGTCAAGTTGTGGTAATATGTATAGAAGAGTTGGAAGTACATGCTATCTTTTGTGGGTAATACACACTTTCTTTTACAGATCACATAAATCAATGACCAGAAACAGTTTACTGAATAGAGCTGTTGTTTCAATGTATAAATAGGTAAAATCAGCAGGGACATTGAGTACTAAAAGTAAAACAATAACAAAAACCTGAAAGAAAACATTACCACTGAAAGCTAAACCACACACCATAGAGCAGGTAAAACTATTGTATCAGTCAAGAAAGCAGTGACAATATAAATTACAGTGAAGATAATTAAAAGCTCAAAATAAACATATACAAAGACCAGTAGAAATCAATGAGACTGAGACACATAAAGAAGGGCTATTAACTCTTGTGAGTTAATAGAATATCCAAATCAGGTGCATAGGTTGTCTGCAGTAACGCTGGTATTATTATTATTATTAGTAGTAGTAGTAGTAGTAGTAGTAGTAGTAGTAGTAGTAGTAGTAGTAGTAATAGAAATAATATTTTTTCTTGCTTGTGTCACTCTGGTTGCCAATATGGTCTGAGATGACAGATTTGTTCCTTACTTTAACTGATTCTTTATTAATCAATTGTAAAGTTATAATCAATTAAATGCATTGCAGAAACATAAGTTGGTTCTTTGGAGCTTGTTACATAGGGTCAGTCCACATTAAGAATAATGGAGACTACGGATGAAGCCTTCTCTGTGATATCTCCTGCCTTAAGCTATTGTTACATAGCACCGATACTCAATATCATCTGAAATCTGCAGTCTCTGCATGATGTTTATGAAATAGGGCTTGATGCAGATGATCCATAGAGTAAGGATAAAAAGATATGGGTAAACTTTTGTTTGTAATACATGAGTCACAGTGCAGGGCCAAAACTATAATTTTTGTCACCTGGGGCAAGGCCATAATTTGGCAAACCCTCCAAAAAATACAATATAGAGGACAAAAAGGGTGTGCGGTTTGTGACACAGTAATGTCCCTTATAACACATTATGCCACACATTAATGACCCTTATAACATATTATGCCACAGTAATGCCCCTTACAATACATTCTGCCACATTAATGCCCCTTATTCATTAAGCCACAGTAATGCCCCTTATACATTTATGCCACAGTAATGCTCCTTACACATTATGCCACAGTTAGCCCTCTTTTACATTATGCCACAGTAAGGCCCCTTTTACATTATGCCACAGTAAGGCCCCTTTTACATTATGCCACAGTAAGGCCCCTTACACATTATGCCACAGTAAGGCCCCCTTTACATTTTGCCACAGTAAGGCCCCTTACACATGATGCCACAGTAAGGCTCCTTACACATTATGCCACAGTAAGGCCCCTTACACATTATGCCACAATAAGGCTTTTTACACATTATGCCACAGTAAGGCCCCCTTTACATTATGCCACAGTAAGGACCCTTACACATTATGCCACAGTAAGGCTCCTTACACATTATGCCACAGTAAGGCTCCTTAAACATTATGCCACAGTAAGGCCCAGGGGCGTAACTAGAACTTTTTGTGCCCCATAGCAGCATTTTTAAGGGGCCCCCCTAACTTAGGTCTTACACAATAACCATTGTAGTTCCCCTAAAACATTAAATGCCCACTGTAATGGTGCCCCTTACGCAGTGCCCCCAGTAGTGAGCCCCCTGTAGTTGCCCCCAGTAATGAGCCCCCTGTAATGCCCCCAGTAGTGAGCCCCTGGTAGTTGCCCCCAGTAGTGAGCCCCCTGTAATGCCCCCAGTAGTGAGCCCTTTGTAGCTGCCCCCAGTAGTGAGCCCCCTGTAATGCCCCCAGTAGTGAGCCCCTGTAGCTGCCCCCAGTAGTGAGCCCCTTGTAGCTGCCCCCAGTAGTGAGCCCCCAGTAGCAAGATCCCAGTAGCGAGATCCCAGTAGTGAGCCCCCTGTAATGCCCCCAGTAGTGAGCCCCTTGTAGTTGCCCCCAGTAGTGAGCCCCCTGTAGCTGCCCCCAGTAGTGAGCCCCCTGTAGCTGCCCCCAGTAGTGAGCCCCCTGTAGCTGCCCCCTGTAATGCCCCCAGTAGTGAGCCCCTTGTAGCTGCCCCCAGTAGTGAGATCCCAGTAGCTGCCCCCCCCCTGACCCCGAGCGCTCGCACGCACACACACACAAAAAAACCCACTTACCTTTATCCCCGCTCCTGTGAAGCGAAGCCGCCGTCCGCCCGGCGCCTGCTCCTCGCACTATGGGAGTGACGTCACGACGTCACTCCCATAGTGCACTGTGGGACCCAGAAGACGGAGTGAGCTCCGTCCTCCGGCTGCCACCGGAGGTTTGATTAGGAGCCGGGCGTCTGCTGGTAACACAATCTCAGCGGGCGCCCGGCATATGGAGGGTGCAGGGGGTGCGGTCGCTGGGCCGGCGGGCCCCTTAAGCCGCCGGGCCCCATAGCAACCACACCCCCTGCACCCTCCATAGTTATGCCACTGGTAAGGCCCCCTTTACATTATGCCACAGTAAGGCCCCTTACACATTATGCCACAGTAAGGCACCTTACACATTATGCCACAGTAAGGCTCCTTACACATTATGTCACAGTAAGACTCCTTACACATTATGCCACAGTAAGGCTCCTTACACATTATGCCACAGTAAGGCCCCCATTACATTATGCCACAGTAAGGCCCCTTACACATTATGCCACAGTAAGGCTTCTTTTACATTAAGCCACAGTAAGGCCCCATCTCCCTTCTCTTACCTGCCAGGGCTGTGCGTTGGGTGAGCTCGGGGAAGTGTCAGTACTGCTGTCATTGAAATGTGGCGCTGCTCGCAAACTAATTGGAACTCACGGACCATCAGCCTCTGCTGATTGGCTGCCGGTCCGCGAGCACTGATTGGCTTGCGACCGGCACATTAGACTGACAGTGTCTCTGTGCCTCTCAAGGCAGGGATGCTGCTCTAAACCCACAAGAGCAGCAACCTAGCCTCCCGGCAGCCTCTCCCCCGCACCCCCTCAAGTCTGGCACCCGGGTCACGTGCCCTTTAGCCCCCCATCAGTTGCCGCCCTGCACAGTGAATAGCACAATTAGATAAAACCTTTTTTATTGAAGGCTGTCAGATATGAGGAGGGGACTATATGAAAACATTTTACATTGCATTAACATTTTACATCCAACTAAAACAAACAGAACAATGAGCTAAAAAAAAAGTCTTGAAAAACCAGAACAAGACCATGATCTCACTTCTGACCTGAGGTTAGTTGGCATCTCCATAAAGGCAATAAAATATTGCTGGCTGCTTGAACATCTCCTGTTCCCCAGAGCTACATCACTAAAAACCATTAGCATTAGAATAATCCTAAACTGAAGAGCGCATTAATGACGATGAGTCACCATACATGCATCTGTAATGTCACCATGTGATGGCTGTTTACTGGGCGCTGTGAAGACATTAGCCATGTGGCCGCAGTTTCACCGAGTTCTCCAACCAACTCCAGGCTCAGAGGGACATCGACAAGCCAGGAATATGAAATTACAGCAGATAAATAAATATTATGTTTAGTTAATTGGTTAACTACATGCTAATTTGTGAAATCCTAGCCAATTTGTGAAATCCGGCCAGTTAGTGACCCCATGAGGACGTGTTTTACAGCTGTAAAAAAATAGTTTTTTGGAAAATTAGTGTATCTTATCCCACAAGAATTAAATACTTTTACATTTGTTGGCATAATGCAGTTATACATATTATGCTCAGTGCTGTGGGTAGGGTATGCTTACTTAATTATGAAGGTAATTATTTATTTCTCCCTATATTACCAGGATACCCCAGAGGAGCAGCAGGAGGCAAGCCACCTAAACCAGGTAAAGGACGCTGAAGTTTATTAGTCAATGCAAAAGCTTCAGACTTTGACTTTATAGCAGAAATAGGCTCCAGGCTGTGTTGAATAGTAATAGCAATAATTATACCATCGTCCAGCAAACTGCTCTACAGCATTTAACTGCTGTGCTGTCAGACTTTGCATATTCCTTCTGCAGATAGGATGGTGCACTGCAGTAATGTATGTGCAACCCAACAAAATCCAACTTCCAATGTACAACAGGAAGAGAGTATTGAGGATTACTGATTGCTGTGGCAACACCTATAACAACAAGTGACTTCAGGGATTTCATTGATTGTAGGTTACGGACCTGGAGCAGGATCAGTAACTGCTGGTGGCTTTGGACCTGGTGGTGGCTATGGACCTGGTGGTGGCTTTGGACCTGGAGGTGGATTTGGGCCAGGAACTGGCCTTGGACCAGGTGGAGTAGGAGGTGCAGGTGACTTCTTTATAGAAATCCTTAACATCTCTGTCAAATAAACACCTATTTATTGCCCTCGGACCGCACACAGTATTGAAGTGCTTCTCAATCTTCGCAACATTGTCTTTCTTGATTTCAGCGCGGTTTACTCATAGCAGCTTTCTGCATGGGATCAGCCACAGCGAGCACAGTTGTTTGAATAATGTTTTGAAACATACCCCGTCTTTCTGTACATGGCTTGGTGTCCAACCGTTGGAATGTTCTTCAACCATGTACAAATGTGCTGGGATGATATATTGAGATATATATTCAGATTATTGTGCTTTTTCTGTGCAACAATCTGCAGGGAGAGTACTCAGTTTTGGCGTGTTGCAAAAAGAAAGCAGGGCTGCGTGTCACTATTTCCCCATTAACTAGTCACTGTAGGCAACTTATGAGTCTCGCTTGATGCACACCCATAAAATGGTTTTGTACAGTCTGCCCAGCGCACTTCAAGATGCACACTAACCCTATGCTCTCAGGAGACACCTCTTCAAACTACTACAAGAACACATAGGGTTGCTAAAAGTTTTTAAAAAATTACTAGAGACTCACTGCGGAAATATGTAAACCTCTCATTAAAGTCCAGCCTCCTAACACTTCATTACCACCCTTTTCAATAACTTTTCCACTTTTCTCCAAAAATACCTAATTTATGGTGCCAATTATTAATGATAGTGTGGGGACATATGGGTGGACAGGGGCAGTGTGTTGCGTGTGTTGCGAAATGCCTCTGGAACGGTTGTGAATGCAGCAATGTAAATGTTAATCTTTCTTAATATTTCCTTGTACTCCATGTGGAGGAACTGTTTGCAGGAAATTCTGGGAAGATTCCTTACCATAATAAGCAATAATGGCCAGGCCAGACTTCACTGAGAATTAAATTGCCCCTTGGACTGTTTTTATTACTTCTGGAAATCTTTTGCATGTAAAAGTTCAAACTTTTTATTATATCATTAAGTGCACCTTGAAATGCGTTTCTCGGCCAAAGTGCAAAACAGGTCCCAATATAAGTATCGTACAAGACCTTAATACCACCAGTTCTGAGCTCTGGGACAAAAATAAAACCCTTTTGCCTAGTGGGAAGAAAAGTGAGCCTTTCTGAGGACACAGCGGAGAGTTATGTGGTGACTGCCTTGACGCTTATGAGTTCTTTTTAGTCTGGCTTTACAATTAGTTAGAAGCCACATAATAGACATACTAGGAAGGGCCGTAACTAGGGTAGTGCGACCTGTGCCATGGCACAGGGCACCGCAGAGCATAGGGCGCTGTTCGAGACTGTCGATTTTCCGTTTATTATCATTGTCACTTGTAGCTTCCTCTTATTTTATTCCCAGCATCTCCTGGCCTCCCCTATCTCTTCCCTGGCCCTTCCCCATGTGGTCATGCCCATTTTTTGGGTGCGTTATGTCGTTATTTGAAAAATGGGGGGGCGCCAATGCTCTTTCTGGCACAGGGCACCAAAAAGTCTAGTTACGGCTCTGATACTAGGTATAGATGGACAATATATTTTGAAGCCTACAGTATATGGATGAAGAATAAGTAAAATGTTTGTACTACTTGGCAGACCCTGGCAGTAGACTGAGGAGAACAGAGAAGGCTTTGGGCCACAATTATACAAAAGTATGGCTCATTCACTAGGACTGGAGCCATTAGAAACTTTGAAATGTAGATCAAAATATTGTGGAAAAAAGAGGGATGTAGATAAGTATCCAGGAGAAATAACTGGGAAATGGCACTTAATGTTGCCGTGTCAGTGGAGTGTGATGGATAGAAAACAGATTGCAGACAGCTGGAGGAAAACAAGTGATTTGTAGAATTGATATGAATTGCTGAAAGAACCTGGATCGAGAACTACAGTATATGGTGTTAGTGAAGACGGCAACAGAGCAGCCAATTCATGAGGAGATGGTTATAGCTAGTATTATGAGTGACAATCCAAAGAATGTTGAGACTGAGGCTGAGACTCCTTCTGCTTGTCATTAGCACCCTTCCATCTGCCCTTAGGTGTTCTTATTCAGCACAGGTTCATACATTGCTGTATTAGAATGGGCACTATGACAGTTTAGAAAATGTGAGAGTTTAGCAGTAAATTCTCACACTATTACGAGTTGTATCTTTAAAATGGAAAAACATCTGGAAGACAGTTTCAATCGTAAGAGTTTATTGAGTCTGGAAACATGCAAGTTTGCATGTTCTCGGACTCTATTACATTGGCAGAGTTTAGAAAGTATGAGAAAACTCTCACATTTTCTAAACTCTCACCCTATTACATTTGGCCGAATTTGTTAGTATTAGGGATGTTAGGGACCCATCTGATGGGGTTCGCCTTAACTTGGTGGATGGGCAAACATGTTAGTTCTAAGAACCTCACTTATACTCTATGTTAATTGTAGAGTTTATCAAAATTATTTTGACTATCATTATTCTTAGTACTTAAGAGTGTGCACCTGTATTTTCGCTGCATTGTGCTACAAGTCTCAGCATGGTAGCACCTCTTATTATGTTTAAAATTAGGATGTGCAGTCCAACACCTCTCCCCCAATTCAAAGAATGTCTAAGAAAATGGATAGCAGCTCAGTTATTATCTATCATCCCCTTTTTTGATAGGCCAGTACCCAGGAGCAGGAGCAGGAGGCAAGCCACCAAAGCCAGGTAAAGATGGACAAGTTCTCAAGTTAGTTCTAACGAGTTTAATTAATGTCAAGTATGGAAAATAAACTGTTGAGTTTTTTTTAAAGGTTATGGTGCCGGGGTAGTGTCAGGAAGTGCAGGTGGAGCTGGTTATGGAACTGGACCTGGAGCTGGCTATGGAACGGGTCCTGGAGCTGGCTATGGAACGGGTCCTGGAGCTGGCTATGGAACGGGCCCTGGAGCTGGCTATGGAACAGGATTAGGAGGTGGAGCTGGAGGTGAGATTTATACGTGATTCTTAAAATGTTGAGGCAAAAAGCAACAGTAAAATAATGACATTGCAGTTTCTATACAAACCACTCCAAGAACCAGGAGATGACATCAGTAGAAAAGATTTAGTGATTCAGGGGGAGATGTATCAAACCTTCGAGAGAAATAAAGTGGAGAAGTTACCCATCACAACCCGTGAGCTTCTAAATGTCAGTTTTTGGACTGTGCTAGATAAATGATAGCTATTTGCTGATTGATTGCTATGGGCAACTTCTACACTTTATCTCTCGTGAAGGTTTGAACATCTCCCCTTAACAAAGTTTTGCAGTAGCAGCTGTTAGTACTACAGTACATGCCATCTGGGCTTGAAATTATATAATGTCTCTCTGTATTGACAGGCCAATATCCAGGAGCAGGGGGCAAGCCACCTAAGGCAGGTAAGAAAGTGCACAGACCATTTCCTTATAAGAACAATGCAATGTATTTTAATTTCTTGTGCATTAATCCATAAAAAACTATCTCCAGTGATTCAGCAATGTTTTATTTTATTTTCAGGTTATGGAGCCAGTATTGGACAAGGTGGATTTGGAGTAACAGGTAAGGTTTCAACTATTGATGCATCAAATTGAGTAATACCCTTACTGGACCTAGATCAAAGTTGTGCAGCTGATTCATTGGGAGCAAAACATGAACAATATCTTGGAAAAGCCCCAAAGTCAGTGCTGACGACTGGGGCCTGTTCTGTCACTACTGACAGACAGGACAACATTAAAAAGCTTTTGGGAAGATGGAATAATGTTTTGATTTTTCCTTGTCTCTACACCTAGTATATACACACACCTGATGCAGGAAGTAGCCATACTTTTGAGGTTCATCTCCTGTTTTTTTGACTGCGTATCTAGGTTTTGTATACTTACATTTTTTCTTGTGCCATAGCTCTGGTTTTGCTGTCTTGTCCCAACCTTACAGCCCAGTTCTGTAAGCCACAAGTTTTAGACATTCCTGTCATTTGTACATGGATGGGATCAGGGTTGGACTGGCCCACAGGGGTACAGGGGAAATCCCCGGTGGGCCCCACTGCCTGGGGGCCCTACCACTTGCTCTAATGTCAGTTTCAGACTGTGCACTTGAACTATACATTGTTATTCTATTAGAGGGTCAGTTAAATGGTCACTAATGTCTGTCCAAGCTTCTGTGGGGGCTGGCCTCATCCCTTATGGTAACTGACCATGCTCCAAAGCATGGGCCCCTACCACTGGATTCCCTGGGTGGGCCCTTCATGCTCCAGTCTGACACTGGATGGGATCATGAGATGTACTGTGACAGGCCGGATTTAACCATTAATTCCTGACTGGATTTAGGGTTTTGGGTAAACCCCAGTCTTAGGGGTAAATTTACTAAGCTCTGTGTTTGCCCGAGATTGCATACACGGGAGTATGTTGCCACTTTTACAAACACGGGAATTTACTAAGGCAAAAATGGGTATAATTTTCTGTATATTTAGAGGTGAACGTGGCTGAATCCGAAGTTAAAATGCACCCGTAAATACAACTAGAAATGAATACACCATCATCTGAACACTGCAGTAATTTCCATAGACAGGAATACAACACAGGAATCACGGGTGTAATTCAAGCAAACACGGTTTAAAAATAGAAGTTTAAAATAGAACCCCTCCTGAGCAGCATGTTTGGCAGAAACATACACAGATCAGTGTGATCCGTGTATGTTTCTGCCTGTAATTAATAAAATAATGGGTTCATTTGAAAAAAGAGTGGTATTCTCAAACCCAACCCCCCCCCCCAAAGCCCAAAGCATAACCAGCCCCGGGCTCATGAGCCAGTCCTGGTTTTAAAAATATGGGGGGGAAATGGCGTAGGGGTTTCTGTATTTTTAAAACCAGCACCGGACTGTAATGCCACAGCCAGGGGAACCCCGGCCAAAGCCTTAACACTCCAAGCTAGTCAGCCCAGGCTGGGGATCTCAGGGTAGGTGGGAACCCCCTCAATAAAGGGGTTCCCCCTCTCTTGAGAACCCCATGCCTAGGCTGAAGCCCGGGGTTCTTCCCTGCACCCTTGGCAGGGGTCATAGTGTGAATACTATATGGCTACTATTGTTTTTTACAGTGGGACTAAAGGTGCCCTTTGGAACTTATGGCACCAGTATGCCCACTGTAAATGTAAAAAAATTGTAAAAAAAATCGAAATGTGCAGGCTCTAATTAGTTCCGATTTTCCCGCCAAATTATGATTTTTCCCACCAAAAATCGGGTCTCAGAAAAATGCAAAACGTCATCTTTCATGGATAAACATCCTCTTTTCTGGACAAAAGTCCATGAAAGATGATGCTTGTTCATGAAAGATGATGTTTTGCCTCTTTGTGAGACTCGATTTTGGTGGGGAATATTCAAACTAATCCGAGCCTGCACATCTCTTAAAAAAAAACACAGTACACACACACACAATAGATAGTAAACACACTAAAAACACTCATACATACTTACCTTCTCCCCAGTGATTGGTCCCCTTGTCCTAGGGCTTCAGTCTAGGCCTGGGGTGCTCAGGAGTGGGGGGACCCCTTTATTGGGGAGGGTTCCTACCTTCCCTGAGATCCCTGGCCTGGGCTGACTAGCTTGGGGTGTTAATGTTTTGGTCGGGGTGATCCGGTGAAAGGGTCCCCTGGCTGTGGCATTACACCCTGGCTAGTTTGAGTCCAGTGCTGTTTTTAAAACTACGGAAACCACCACTCCCTTTTTTCCAGTACTTTTATAACCAGGACTGGCTCACAGAGCCCAGTGCTTCTTCATAAAATATGGGGGACCCATACAAGTTTTGTCCCCTGTATTTTTAAAACCAGGGGTCTGGTTATGCTTTGGGGGGACAAACACAACTGAAGAGTAAGTTAGTACCAAGGATCACAAGGCAGGTAAGTTTTGATGAACACTGGCAGTATCTTCATTTGTACAAGAAGCAGCAATACATAATGAAAATTACAGCTTGAATTATTATTCTGATTTATAACATAAATCACTGTTGTTCAAATGTAATCTAAAAAAAAAAACACTACCATTTTTAATGTTTCTTGATGTCCCTGCAAGGAAAGTTATTAGAAATCTTCGGAAGGTGACTGACTAATATACATGAATCTATATTAGAACAAGATACAACATGCATTTTATATGCTAAACACTAGATGGCAAAACACACTAATTTTTACAATTTTATTTCATTTTAATACTACAGGAGCTGGTGGACAGCCGGGATACCCATTAGGAGGTAAATTACCATTTTTTTAATTATAAGTTATTACGTCAAGGGACAATGATACTTCATTAGGGTAAGGGACAACAATGTAAAAAAAAAAAACACTACCATTTTTATTTTTTCTTGATGTCCCTGCAAGGGAAGTTATTAGAAATCTTCGGAAGGAGACTGACTGATATACATGAATCTAGATTAGAACAAGATACAACATGCATTTTATATGCTAAACACATGATGGAAAAACACACTCATTTTTACAATTTTATTTCATTTTAATACTACAGGAGCTGGTGGACAGCCGGGATACCCATTAGGAGGTAAATTACCATTTTTTTAATTGTAAGTTATTACGTCAAGGGGACAATGATATTTCATTAGGGTAAGGGACAACAATGTAAAAAAAAAAAACACTACCATTTTTATTTTTTCTTGATGTCCCTGCAAGGGAAGTTATTAGAAATCTTCGGAAGGTGACTGCCTGATATACATGAATCTAGATTAGAACAAGATACAACATGCATTTTATATGCTAAACCCTAGATGGAAAAACACACTCATTTTTACAATTTTATTTCATTTTAATACTACAGGAGCTGGTGGACAGCCAGGATACACATTAGGAGGTAAATTACCATTTTGTTTATTATACGAGGGTTGTTCAAAAAGTAATGGCTAAATGCTCACAACTCAAATTTTATTATAGATACAGATTTGAAAATTTGCAGTAAAATACTTTGAAGTCTTAGTAAGAGAATGACTCTACTCAAAAAATTCACCATCTGCCCTCAAATATTTTCTCCACCTCTCAACCCAAGCTGTGAATCCACTTTGGAAAAATTCCAGTGGTTGGTGTTTGACCCAGGAACGTATGGCGTTTTTAACAATCTCTATGTCTTCAAAATGTTGACCCCGGAGATAGTATTTGAGAGGGCCAAACAGATGAAAGTCAGAAGGGGCCAAATCAGGACTGTATGGTGGATGTGGCATTATTGCCCACCCCGTTTTGGCAAGGGCCACAGATGTTGCCAACGAAGTGTGAGGTCTGGCATTGTCGTGGTGTAAGATGACATTTGACAGTGGAATTGTTGACCTTTTTTTGCGGATGGCTTCTTTCAGCTTCTTAAGTGTAATAATGTATTGATCACTGTTGATAGATTGGTTTGGTTCCAAGTAATCGATGAGAATAACACCTCAGCAATCCCAGAAGAATATGGCCATGACTTTGTTTACGGATCGCTATGATTTAAACTTTTTTGGCCTAGGTGAACTTGGGTGTTTCCATTGCTTTGATTGGGCCTTTGTTTCTGGGTCATAAAGGAATACCCAGGTCTCATCTCCTGTAATGACATTTTCCAAAAACGTCTCAGGGTTGGCTTCAAAGTTGGTCAAAGGTCATTGCACACTTCCATATATATTCAAGTTCATCACTGACATCTCTGATGGTCACAAGACGGTCTTTCTGAATCATGGCATCGACTTTGTGTCGGTTCTCTGCTGTCACTGCAGTTGATGGTCTGCCACCACGAGGTTTGTCGCACATGGACGATTCTCCCAATTGAAAACGCTTAATCCACCTTCTGACATTGCTGTGGTCAATTGTACGTTCACCATACACTTTTTTTCAGTCTTCTGGGGATTAGCACTGCTGCAGCCTTCTTTTTCCAGAAATTCAATGACGGCTCTTTGTCTCATCTTGGATTCCATGGTATCTCTTGGACTACCTAAACAAAAATACATATATAGCTAGCAGACATATTAATCAACAAACTGACAAAGGCCCTGATTCAGAGCCGGTTGCTCTGACAGAGCGCTCGCTCTGAATCAGGGCCGTCCCTCCTGCTTTTTGGAGCGGCCTCCTGGCCGCTCGCATAGATGTGGGTGACCACCCACAGCTATAGCGAGCTGCAAAAATGATAGTCGCGATTGTCTTGCAACGAGACCCTTGCGGTAGGGTCTCACTGCCGCAAGCCCTGGAGAGCCAAAAGCACTCCCACTGACATCACTAGTGATGTCAGTGGGGCCGGTAGGCGTTCCCATGGGAGCGCCTCCGTCTGGGCAGCCACGCCCCTGGCACACCCACCAAAGGGGGCGTGCTGTCAATCACCATCGACAGCACGCCCCCTTTGGTGTGAGACCCATAACGACGGCTTGGCCGTCGTTATTCGGGTCTCGCGCATGCGCACGACGGAGCCGCCTCCGTCGTGCGCATGCGCACTTGGGCAACATTGACCCGCTTGCGAGCGCTCAGAGCTCGCGAGCGGGTCTGAATAAGGCCAAAAGTTTCAAATAAATATTGCATAGTATTTCAGAGTTATGAGCATTTTAGGCATTACTTTTTGAACAACCCTCGTAAATTATTACATCAAGGGACAATGATACTTCATTAGGGTAAGGGACAACAATGTAAATACTCTTATGTAAAATACTTTTATTTCCTTTTTTCAGCTCAAAAACCAGCCAAATCCTACTATAGAGGTAGTTATGAACTAATGACCTTTATTTTTATGCAGTCTGAGTAATGGAACATCCCGTAACTTGGGGTGATTGTCAAAAATGTATCCTATACTTCTAGAATATATTGAAGCAACGGATGCCCAACAGAAGGTTTTTGGGTTTTTTTGTTAGTTTGTTTTTAATTTCCAGTAAAAATGAGCATGCTACAGTTATTAACAGAAGCCCTACAGAAAATATATGCAAATACAGAGTTAGTCCGCTCTATCATTTAAGCAAATGTTTTGAGATCTTCTTTAAACCATTGTTTATCACACCAGGATAAGCATGCCTTAACATTATTTTCATTAACACTGTTTAGTAGTATAATTGTAAGCTGCTCCGACCTAGACAGAGACTGATTTGCCCAAATTAAATGTTCTAGTTGTACAGCCATATTTGGATTATAAATAAAAGCTAGTAATAATAATTACCACTACAACACTTAGGGCCACTTAGGCTGCAAAAACGGCTAATTGTTTTCGCCATTTGCACTTATCCCAATATTCAATTACAAAGACTTTTCGCAAACGGGGATAAGTTTTCACCACTGAATAGGTGGCGAAAAAAAGTGCAGAATTCGGGTTTTTGAGGTTGTGAATGTCCCCCAAAGGTATTCTGTGTCAAAAAATGTAAAATAAAATTCCTCTGGACAGCCCAAAAAAGGTACTTTCATTTTGGGGGCGATAAAAAAAAAATGTGGGACAAGCTTCTAAACTAGCAAAATCGACTCCGGAGGGGTTCCCAAGTATGCGGCAGGTGTTTTCTAGAATGCGGGTGGTTGCAGAAGGTGGATTTTTGAAGAATTTTTAAAAATCACTTTAGGGACTTAAAAATGTGCTTGCACCCATTTTCATGTACCCCAAATTTGATGGGACTAGTTATTTTTTCCCCCCAAAAAAGCTAAGTGCTATTCTTCACCACTTCTTCAAAGCCGCATTTATGCACCTGCCGCAGCTGTTTAACAACCCCAATTACCTTCAGCAGGCCAAATCGGGGGTACCCATACTGATCCCCCATGTCAGACCATCTTCTAGGGGGTGACAGGCTGATTTCCCCAAAAGAGAGAGGACTTTATGATGCTTACCTTTCCGCCGGGTCCCGATTTCGCTGATTCCTAATTGAATATGGGGATAAGAGGGCACGCGCCCGATACTTTATCCAAGGAAAAACGGCGATGATGACGAAAAGTCCGACCTCTGACTTTTCGCCTCACATTGAATATGGCCCTTAGTGGGTATGTTGCCCATAGCAACCAATCAGATTCTAGCTATTATCTTCTGTAAGGTGCTAGATAAATGTTAAGTAGAATCTGATTGGTTGCTATGGGCATCTTCCACACCTCTAAAAACCCCACTTTAGTAAATATACCGCTAATGCTATAACTTTAAACTTTCTAGAGCATTGTATTAAATCTCAGCAAAGATAACTGTACAGTATCTAATTTTACTGCAGCGATACATAATGAAGTACTGCTGCTTCTTACCATATCAGGATGCCCAGACAAAGTTCCCCTCCGACCACAATACTTAAATGCCTTTCCTCGGCAGCCTAATGCAGCCGGGGAAAATAAGTGATTCTTCACTTACTGGTCACTCTATGTGCATGTAAGGTATCCAGCTAAGCCCCTCACTGGATCCCAGGTTAAAGGTAAGTACATACTGTACTTTCCAACTCTCCGTGATTGTTAGGGAGACTCCTTGAAATAGTAGCAATCTCCCTGACTCCCTGAAGAGTCTACCAATCTCCCTGATTGCACCTCACCCCCATTATGTAGGTATTATATTTAAAAAAAAAAACCAGATCTATACTTTCATATGGAATCATTAGTATAATTTCCTTGCATTGGTTATAAGGCACAATGATCCCTATGGCTACATGCATTTTCTGAAAAGTATCAGTGCGTTTTCCTCAACAAGAAGATCTTACTAACTGCTTTAGGGCTCATTTACATTTGGATATAAGTTAATTTTATGGTACGTCTCTCAGATGTAGCAGTACACATCCACTTTAACGCGCTCATAGGTGCTGCTTTCACAATCTCCCTGAAATGCTCTTCAAAAGTAGGCAAATATTGGTAAGTAACGCCATCCTGAGCATAGTTTTTCGACACGTAATAAATTGACTAATCAGGCCGTTATGATAGCTGATTACTGCTCGCACCTCCACAGTCAGCAAGCAGAAATCAACTGTGTGAGACTGAAACATATCCCGCAAGGCCGCCACAATCTGTTTTTGAGGCACATGCGGGTAAATTAACCGACTCCAAGATCTACATCTCAGGATAAAGGTAACAGAACAAAAGCAAGTGCAGGAGCCAGCCCGGCCAAACAATAAGTAACGCTTATCACTCCGGGACAGTATCATCTGCAATGCTGTTTTTTTTTTAACAAATATATACGGTGATAAATGGTGAAAAAATAAATCATACTTCTTGCCGACAATGGGCTGGTAATGATACTGTAAATAGGCTCCAATCAGAAAACAGTCCAGGTTAGTGTTCCTCAGGACCTGCAGGTACTTTTGTATTTTAGCCCACATTCTTTACACAGGATTATTTAAATACATCTCAATATTCAGCTATTACATTAGTTATAAAAATGATTAGTTTTGTGCCAGCGTTGGCATCCACTATATTGCTTGGTAACACCTCAATATTATTATTTCACCCTGGAGCAGGGTCGGATTACGTTTTCGGGGGGCCTGGGGCACTGGAGACAGTTGTCTTCTGGCCCACCCCATCATCATCCAGCCCGACCCCACTCATCCGACCCTTAGGAAATGCATGGGGACTGCACAGTACTGCAGTGCTCCAGCTGGGTAGCCCTGAGAGAGGGAGGCACTGTGCCTTAGTCTGGCTATGCCCTGGAGAGACAGGTTCAGGAGAATCACAGTGTGAAATGTGCACAAACAAAGATTATAGCTTATCTGATACTGAAGCACAGGTTGCATCATTGCTAACTGGTGATAAATGGTGAATAAATAAATCATACTTCTTGCTAAAAATGGTCTGGTATTAATAAATAGGCTCCAATCAGAAAACAGTCCAGGTTAGTGTTCCTCAGGACCTGCAGGTACTTTTGTATTTTAGCCCAATCTCTTTACACAGGATTATTTAAATAAATTTTAATATTTAGCTATTAGTTATAAAAATGATTTGTTTTGTTGTGCCAGCGTTGGCATCCACCATATTGCTTGGTAACACCTCAATACTATGATTTCACCCAGGAGCAGGGCCGGATTAAGTTATCATGGGGCCTGGGGCACTGAAGACAGGGGGGGGCTGCCCCCATTCCTCTTACCCCTACTCGTCATCTGGCCCACCCCCACTTGTCTTCTGGCCCACCCCCTCATCATCCAGCCTGTCCACACTCATCCGGCCCTTAGGAAATCCACAGAATTGCACAGTACTGTAGTGCACCAGCCAGGTAGCCCTGAGAGAGGGAGGCACTGTGCCCCCATGCCCCCCCCCCCCTTAATCTGGCTCTGCCCTGAAGAGACAGATGCAGGGGGCTGTGCTTGAAAACTGACCGTTAGGAGCTGATTGGTTGGAACTTTATCTCTCTCCACTTTATCACTCTCCAAGCTTTGATAAATCTCCCCCACAGTGTGAAATGTGCTCAGACAAAGATTAAAGCTTATCTGATACTGAAGCGCAGGTTGGACTATTGCTGTGCTTTGTATGATTTTGGCATGAATGCTAACATCTTAATATTTGACCATTAACAATATACAATTAGGAAGATTGTAAACAATGTTGTCATGATGTCATATCTAACCAGCTTTTCCCTTTGCAGGTGGTGGCCTTTGTGGCCAGGGGAAGTACTGCGGCAGGCGGAGAAAATAACCAGTCAGAGAGCTACGAGTAACCTCATCAACTATGGTGCTACTGCATGGTGTGAATGTAAAAGAATTCAAGTATTCCCCCCCCCCCCTTCATTTTTGTCCCTTCCCTAATCCCTTCCCCATTCTACCGTCCTTCTGCCCCTTAAACAAGGAGTCAGGCAGCTATAAGATGAGCCTGCAGTCTGACGCTAGTAAAGCAGCGGGCACATGTATACACACAAGGTGATGCTGTATGATAACGTTCGTAATGTGTGTATGTGTACATGCCAATATAACAGAACATAGTCTATGAATTGCACATGGAGAAAATATATATATATGTAAAATACACAGACATGCCCACATCTATTGTCAGGGGCTGGTTGGCATGCATGTGGGCCACCGTGAAATGCCAATTGTCCACTACACAGGGTGGTGTCATAAACCGCTTTTAGTGAGCAGCGCCTTATTGCGCTGTACTTACCATACTGTATATGACAACCACGACACCAGTGATTGACAGACACACTGCTAATTCCCTAAGAAGAAATCAAAGTTTTTACCTTGTGGGCAAATGAGCTTACAAGCACTGCCTGGTAAAACGCAGTGGACATGTGACAGCTACTGGTGGCCTGGTATTTGGGCCAGTAAATAGGATTTGCCCCCATTTAAAAGGAAAAAAATGCAGCCAATTAACCCCTGTTTCTTGCTCCTGTCTCTCACACCATGACCCCAGTAGGTTGTTGTTGTTGTAACTTATACTTGGAATAAAGTCCATTGTTATGCAATTGGCCTGCAACTGTACGGAATAGGTTTTATTTTTATTTGTCTTAATAAAGTGTGTAACTTCTCCCTCGCCGGAATGGGCACGTGACAGAATCGTTTTCGAAAGCATCATCCTCTTTTGGCTACAGAAATTGAAAAAGATGTATTTCGTACATTTGCCACAAAATGTAAAGCATTGCTGTATTTGTTTTTCTGTTTTTGTTTTTACTTGTGTGCCATTCTCTGTATTAAACCTTTATTGTTATGAGGGCTTATCGAACTGTAAGCCTCTTTGAAGTTAGGGATAGTGGCAATGTCAAGAGAGAAGGGGACAAGAGCTGATATATATGTAATTATAATTTTTTTTTTATTATTATTATTTTACAATTTTCTGCCAAAGATATTTGTAACATATTTAAACATTCTGGCGTTGAAGAAATAAAGAAAAAAAAAAACTGTGAGATTTTAGGTAGAGTATGGGCTCTCACATTCCTCTCTCTCATGCTATGTTCCCGCTCTGTCTCTTCCCTCGGTAACCAGAAAGCTGTAGTCAGTCTCCCACCCCGCTGTGTCTGGCTGTGAGGGATGTGTTTGATGTGTGAATGCCTTAGTTTACTGACCATCCCCTTCATCATCTTCCTCTTCTCAGTGTATTCCTTCTCTTCCTGCCTCTAATGAAAAAAAAATGAAAACACTTTTTTTTTTGTAAAAATAATACTGAAAAAAGTTATTAAAACTAATTTTGCTTAAAATAAAGAATAAAGAAATCTTTTTAAATGATCCAGTGTTTCTTGTGTTTTATTGTTTTACTATTATACGGGTATCGTTATTGTCGCAATGCAAATGAACATGTCTACTTTACGGGGGATAGGTATGGGATGCCGACGCTCAAAATCCTGACGCCGATGTCCCAACAGGGTTAAGAGGATACCGACGCCTGTCGGTCGGTATCCTAACCCTCCCCCTTTTCCTATCCTAACCCTCCCTTCCCGTGGCTAAATCTAACCTCCCCGCACTCTAAACCATACATCCTCCTCCCCGCACCCTAAACCTAACCCTACCCCTAGTGCCAAACTCTAACCCACCCCCTTTCCCTACCCTAACCCACCCTTCCCGGTGCCTAAACCTAACCTCCCCCTCCACGCACCCTAAACCTAACCCTCCCCCTAGTGCCAAACCCTATCCCTCCCCCTTACCTTAGGATTCCAGCGGTCGGGGTGCCAGTGCCGGGATTCTGACTGGTGTCGGGATTCCTGCGTTGGCATTCCGACCGCCGGAATCTCATCTTGCGGTATGTTGAACGTATCCCCTTTACGACAATAGATCATTTGAGTATTATCACAGGGGCAGAGGAAGCCGGCATCCAGGGCCAAAACTTAAATAGTGACGTCACAAGGGGGGCACGGGGGGTGCAGTCCGCACCTGGGTATCACCCACCCAGGTATGACACCAAGGTGCAGACTCCCCCTCATTGACAGGAGCCAGGTGCTGCACTGTAACATTAAGTGCAGCACTCGGCTCCTGACACTGAGGGAGCCGGCCAGCCCTGCAAACAGGGACCTCCTGCACCCCTTCCCCCCCAAGTAATAGCCACGGGGGTTCGGGACACGTGGCCACACCCCTTCTTGTATGGCCGCGACCCCATTTAGTGTGGACACGCCCCCTTTTCGGCACGCACATCGTCCTTCCCCGCACCGGGTGACACCGCTGGGAGGGACACCACTGGCGCTCAGTACCCCCATTCGGCCACATTGTGCAACAGATAAAGGGAAATTTATGTTAGGCCATGCTGGTGCCAGTAGTCTATGTGTGTCTTAGACATTGTGGGCCAAATGTTATAGGGTGAGAGTTTAGAAAATGTGACAGTTTAGCAGTTAACTCTCACACTCAGTGGCGTCACAAGGGGGGTGCAGTCCGCACCCATGTGTCACCCGCCGAGGAAACCGGCATCCAGGGCCAAAATTTAAATAGTGGTGTCCTAAGGGGGGTGCGGGGTGTGCAGTGCGCACCCTGGTGTCACCCATCGAGTGGTGACACCAAGGTGCAGACTCCCCCTCACTGACAGGAGCCAGATGCTGCTCCTGACACCGAGGGAGCATCCCTCCCGCACCAGGTGACACCGTGGGGAGGGACGCCACTGCTTACACTGTTACATTGGTCGAGCTGTATTTTCAAAATGGGAAAACATCTGGATGAGTTTTTTGAATCTGAAAAACTTGCGAGTTTGTATGTTCTCGGACTCTATTACATTTGCCAAGTTTAAAAAGTGTCATACTCTCACATTTCTAAACTCTCACCTTATTACATATGGCCCTGTATGTCTCACAGAGACTGCACAGTAATGACTACTTTGCTGACATATGGTTATACCAGGAAGTATCCAACACCACATACGGTATTTTACCCATATTGTAATCAGGGTAAATAGTCACCTTCCACTGACCTAAGCAAGTTCTGATTGGTGACAGCACAGTCTTTACTTTCCCACGCTCAGGAATGTGGGGTGGAGTAAAAGAATAGAACTTTATATGTTTGGCATGTTTTTCTTGCCCCCAGGTATAATAAGAACAATGCACTGGAGCGAAAATACCTGCAAGAGACAGGTACCTCTCTCAGAAACACAGAGCAAGCCGGACAGTCATGAGAAAATGTTATTTTTGGTGTGGTCTCACTCTCTATACATAACATGTAAATAGAGAACTCACCATTGGAATAAAATTCCTCAGTTTGAAATATGACCTCTATTTAAAATATTTCATAAAGGACACATAGCGGGAGATGAATCAATCCTTGAAGAGAGATAAAAAAGTAAAGTTGTCCAAAGCAGCCAATCAGCTTCTGCCATTTATCTAGCACAGTCTATGAAATTACAGCAGCTGATTGGCTGCCTGGGGCAACGTCTTTTATGTCTCTCAAAGTTTGATACAACTCCCTCAAGGAAAAATAAGGTCCAGGACTCTCAGCAGCAATATTTTCTGGTCTCAGCTTCCCCACTAAAAGCAGAATGATATTGGAAGCAAGCTCAGGCTGCATAGATCACAGGTGGACCTCACAAGCAGCCTTTGATTCCACAAGGGGGCCGCATATTACCATACACTATGGGGTCTATGTACTAAAGCTTGATGAGAGATAAAATTGTGAGAGAAAACATATTAACCAATCAGCTCCTACCTGTCATTTTTCAAACACAGTTTATAAAATGTAAGTTAGAAGCTGATTGGTTAGTGATTTATATCTCACAATTTTATCTCTCATCAAGCTTTGATACATAGGCCCCTATATATCATCTTATGCCACATGACATCACAGCACCAGCATTCAGCTGAAACCCAAAGCAGTAGTTTAGTATACATATACTGTAGCTGAATGGCAAACCTGGTGTGATGTCCAGTCATAGACAAAACTGCTACATACTGCAAGCTGTGTCACACTGTGGATACACTTTGCTCCCTCTGTGACACCCAAACTCCCATATAGGTCCGTATTCAATTTGAGGCGAAATATCGGAATTGGCGATAATTTATCGGCGATGACGTTATTTTCGCCTATTTGAAATATCCCCGTATTCAATTTCAAAGACTTTTTGCCGGTGCGAAAAGTCTTTGTGAAAAAACGGGGATAACTTTTCACCATGTTTAACATGGTAAAAAAAATGTGCAGAACTGGGGTTTAGGGGTGTAGGCTTGAAAAAATTACCCTGCACCCCTCGGAGTGTCATTAAAAAAAAACTGTGTCTAAAAAAGGTGGAAAAAAAAAAACGGGACACCCCAAAAAATGTACTTTAAATTTGGGGGTGAAAAAAAAAATAGGGGAACAAAATGCCAAACTAAATTAATTTTAGGGACTTAAAAATGCTTAGCCCCATTTTCATGTACCCCAAATTTGATAGGAATAACTAATTTAAAAAAAAAAATCTAAGTGCTATTCTTCATCACTTCTTCATAGCCGCAAAAAAAACCTGCCGCGGCTATTTAAAAACCCTAATTACCTTCAGCAGAGAAAAACGGGGATACCCACAGTGATCCCCCATGTCAGGACATCATTAGGGGGGTCCCAGGATGAATTCCCGAAAATTCCCCTATTTTTCACGATACCTTTCCGCAAGCTCCTGTTTTCGCCGTCTCCAAATTGAATATGGGGATAAAGCGGGCACGCGCCCGATACTTTATCCCCAGAGTAGCTTGGACTTTTCGCTCCAATATTGAACACCCCCCATAGAGAGCAAAGATAGGAATATCCTCTGCTCAGGACAGCCACACACAGTCAGGTCCATAAATATTGGGACAATGACAGAATTTTCAGATTTTGGCCTCTATTCACCACCACAATGGTTTTGAAATGAAACAAACAAGATGTGCTTTAACTGCAGACTTTCAGATTTAATTTGAGGGTAATTACATCCAAATCGGGTGAACGGTGTAGGAATTACAACAGTTTCAATATGTGCCTCCCACTTTTTAAGGGGCCAAAAGTAATGGGACTATCAACTCAAAAGCTATTTCATGGACAGGTGTGAGCTATTCCCTCGTTATTTCATTATCAATTAAGCAGGTAAAAGGTCTGGAGTTGATTCTAGGTGTGACATTTGCATTTGGAATCAGTTGCTGTCAACTCTCAATATGAGATCCAAAGAGCTGTCACTATCAGTGAAGCAAGCCATCATTAGGCTGAAAAATCAAAACAAACCCATCAGAGAGATAGCAAAAACATTAGGTGTGGCCAAATCAACTGTTTGGAACATACTTAAAAAGAAAGAATGCACCGGAGAGCTCAGCAACACCAAAAGACCCGGAAGACCACGGAAAACAACTGTGGTGGATGACAAAAGAATTATTTCCCTGGTGAAGAAAAACCCCTTCACAACAGTTGGCCAAATCAAGAACACTCTCCAGGAGGTAGATGTATATGTGTCAAAGTCAACAATCAAGAGAAGACTTCACAAGAGTGAATATAGAGGGTTCACCACAAGATGTAAACCATTGGTGAGCCACAAAAACAGGAAGACCAGATTAGAATTTGCCAAAGAACATCTAAAAAGCCATTACAGTTCTGGAACAACATCCTATTGACAGATGAGACAAAGATCAACTTGTACCAGAGTGATGGGAAGAGAAGAGAAGGAAAGGAACTGCTCATGATCCAAAACATACCACCTCATCAGTGAAGCATGGTGGTGGTAGTTTCATGGCGTGGGCATGTATGGCTGCCAATGGAACTGGTTCCCTTGTATTTATTGATGATGTGACTGATGACAAAAGCAGCAGAATGAATTCTGAAGTGTTTCGGGCAATATTATATGCTCATATTCAGTCAAATGCTTCAGAACTCATTGGACAGCGCTTCACAGTGCAGATGGACAATGACCCGAAGCATACTGCAAAAGCAACCAAAGAGTTTTTTAAGGCTAAAAAGTGGAATGTTATGCAATGGAAAAGTAAATCCCCTGACCTGAATCCGATTGAGCATGCATTTCACTTGATGAAGACAAAACTGAAGGGAAAATGCCCCAAGAACAAGCAGGAACTGAAGACATTTGCAGTAGAGGCCTGGCAGTGTATCACCAGGGATGAAACCCAGTGTCTGGTGATGTCTATGCGTTCCAGACTTCAGGCTGTAATTGCCTGCAAAGGATTTGCAACAAAGTATTAAAAAGTGAAAGTTAGATTTAGGATTGTTTAGTTTGTCCCATTACTTTTGGCCCCTTAAAAAGTGGGAGGCACATATAGAAACCGTTGTAATTCCTACACCATTCACCTGATATGGATGTATTTACCCTCAAATTAAATCTGAAAGTCTGCAGTTAAATCACATCTTGTTTATTTCATTTCAAAGCCATTGTGGTGGTGAATAGAGGACAAAATATGAAAATTCTGTCAATGTCCCAATATTTATGGACCTGACTGTATGTCCACTTTGACAGTCACAGGGTCACAGAGTAATAAAAGCACAATGAGGTAATGTGTGGCCTTTTGGTTACTGCTAAGCTGCAAGTCCTTAATGGCTGGCAAGGCGTGCTGGGACCTATGCCTCAGTCACAGCTGGAGAGGATGACTCCTGGTTATCTTCGTGCAATTTGTGGAACCCTGGTAATAGAAATGTTCAGACATTTGCAAACAGCATATCACAAAATAATACCAAGAGTGATCTTAACTCCTTCTCTGCATTATGCACTCTTATTTGGCAAACATAACAGAGCACATCAATAGAACCACGTGTATTTGTGTATATGAGACACTCCTATTCACTGTAAGCTTGTCGTAATACGGCTGGCATGAGTAGTCTCAAACTGTTCATGCCAGTCCATCGCTAAATTAGCTCACAGTGGGCGGGATGCATTCCGCCAGTCATCGCATGTGTTGGTATGCATGAAGATCCCCGCAAAGGACCACTCTGCCGGTAAGAGCGGCCCTTGCGATGGAGGGGCTTCCAGGTCTAAGACCCAGAAGCCCCTCCGGCGTCCTGCGCATGCGCAGAAGGACGCAGGGAGCCGTGGGGGTTGCTGGGAGGCATTCGATTGAATCCCTTTCACAGAACTCTGCGGAAAGAAGACATAGGCTTCTATGGGTAACGCCGTCAGGAAGATGGCATTACCCGGCACAACTAAGTCCCGGATTAATTTGCTCTCCGAGGTAATGAACAACGGAACGAAACCTCGTTCTGTCCTACTTTACCTGCAACGGGGCCGCTTACGATATCGTCTGGTCGGATGTGCAGCACAGCCAACCGGATGATATAGCAAGTGTCCGCGGGAGAGCACATAGTGGCCGAACACACTGAACCATGAGGCCGATATGACGGTTTGATTCGGCCGGAGACGGCATATCGTGTCGACATCGCTCCAGTGTGTACCCGGCTTTAGTCTTAGTATCACAGACATAGTGGGTCTCCAAACACACAGAGGGCTCTCCTGCTGTGAGTAAGAATGCAGTGGCTAATTTATGGGCGCCCAGAAAACAGTGTTTGAACAGTCCCTACATGCCTTACTTTTTTTAACCACCCCCCGTTACCGCTACATTACAAACTGCCCATACAGGAGTTTCAGTGTTCAATGTATTTCAGTCATTAGACAAATCCATATGCTATGTGTTATGTAAACCAATGTGGCTCAATGTGGAGATCGCAGATTCTGGGCCTGATTCAGCAAGGAACTCAGTTGCTTATACGCACGCAATCGGACGATTGTTGCGTTCTGCGCATGTGTATGCATCGCAGTCCGCGTGCGTGAACTTGCTATTGCAATCGGGACCCATGGCCAAGTGAATGACAGGAAGTGCCGTTTGTGGGTGGTAACGGGGGTTGGTTAGGCAAACGCAGGCGTGCCAGTGTATTGGTACGGCTTTGCATGGGCGTGCATAAATTAGCCACTGAGACACCATACGCAGTCTGAGGACTCATAACGTGCGCTGAAGTTAGCAATTCGTGAGTGAGGTCTGACCTGCCTTAACTGTGTGTATGGGTCTGATGTTACCGATTGTTTTGCTATGTTGGCCAGGTTTACGGATGTAACGGGAAGTGGGTGTCCTTATGTCAGGCTGCGATTACAATGCGAATGCAAACATTTACATATCACCGCTAATATTAGCAACTGCGTTGCGTGCTTATGAGCAGAATAGTGATCCTTGCTGAATCAGGCCATCTGTACCTAAACTTGTAACATAACAGCTAAAGGCTGAAATTGATTATGAGACTTATTTCACAGAACCAGTGTAACTACCAGAACCAGAGGCTAAATGGCCCACAACATTATTACAGCTTATGATACCACTGAACGTCCTAAGACATACGCAGTCATTCACTGTTCTTTATGTGGCTCTTCGTGTTCAGATATGCTATACCCACTTCATACTGATTGCTGTTATAATGGAGATAAGGTGTAATGGTAGTAGATGCGCACTCCAATCTAGAAAGTCGTCGTAGCGTCACAAACTGTAGTAGCCTAGACCTCACCTCCAGTCAGGGCCGGTGCTACCACACTGGAGGGCGCCGCTGAGTCCATTTAAAAAAAAAAGAAAAAAAAGAAGGATGTTTCTTTCAGTCCCAGCAGGGACTACTGATGACCAAGGCTGACTCAGGAACTCCCCCAGCCCCCGGCACTGCACTCTCACTTGTTAGGGTGGTAGAGTGAGCAGCAATGGTGGCAGCCCCTTCCTTCTCCTCCAGTTCTCTCCTTTCCTCTGGGTGACAGACTGTCACTCACCTAAGAAGTTGCGCCCCCCCTAGACAACACAAGGATTAATGGGTGGGTGTGTTGGGGGGCTTGTGTGTGTGGGTGATGGGGGCCTTGTGTGTGTGTGTTAATGAGTGCAGACAGGCTTAGTGTGTGAGGGGGTGGTGGTAGTGGATTTACTGAGTGCTGACAGCTTTAGTGTATGGGTTTAATGTGTGATAGCAGGGTGAGTGTGTGTGGGGGTTAATGGGTGCTGACATATATTGGGGTACATAAATATATATAGAGGCATGGATGTGTAGCATAATGTATTGGGGGCACAGCTGTATATAAAGAATTTGGGGCACATGTCCGGTATATGTATTAGGGGCACTGTGTGGCGTAATTCACGGCTATGTGGCATACAATACATTTGGTGTACAGCTGTGTGGCATGTATTGGGAGCACAAATGTATGGCATATTATGTATTGGGAGCACAAATGTGTGGCATATTCTCTATTGGAGACATTGCTGTGTAGCAGAATTATGAATTGGGGAGACAGATGTCTGTCATATAATGAATTGTGGCACAGATGTTTGGCATATTATGAATTGGGGGCAATGTTATGATGCACCTTAGGATTTTGGGGCTCTGCTGTGTTGCAAATTAGTTGGGGCATTTCTATATAGTATATTATGAATTTGAGAAACTGCTGTGTGGCATATTATAAATTGGCGTCACTAATGTGGCATAGTATGAATTGGAGGGAGCAGGGGCGGTGGGTGATATGTTGCCTAGGGCGCCCAGACACATTGCACCGGCCCTGCCTCCAGTAATTATTCCGTTTCAGTTGTTTATAGTCAGGGCAATAAATAACTAGCAAACCTCTGAGTCTGGTAGTATAAAAATGAATCCCAAGATAACAGAGTATGAAGGGAGGGGCACATGGAAAGAGATACAGAGGGGGATAAAGAGACTGAAAGTCACTACTCAAGGCTATGTCAATGACAGCCAGCACCAACAGCAGCTGTTGGAGATATGACTGCTTCATGAATCTTAATGACTATAGACATACACTACAAGCAGGGCAGGGACAAATCCAATCAATAGCACCATATAGCCTTTACCTCCTCCATTCACAGTGTGCAAACAACCACACTCATCCTGTGTTTGTACAGAAGGGATTTCAAATCAATGAAGACAAATAAGTTATGTCAGATGGTGCAATAAACTACTTTGCATATATCCAATACCTTACCTATTAATAATCATTGTTTCCTGAGATTGTTCTTGTATATACTTTTAGAAAATTTAGTTTTAAAATGTATTTCATTTTAGAAAATGAAATACATTTTCTAATTAATTTATGCATTGTATTGTAATGAGTGAGCACAGGTGACATCACGCCAAACTATAGGGGTATAATTGTGCCTTGAAATACTTTATAACAAATAATTACCAACAAAACTTAAATTCCTGTATTATTTGGGACAATGGGCCTGATTCAGACCCGCTCGCGAGCGCATAGTGCTCGTAAGCGGGTCGATGGTGGGTCATTGCGCACTCAGTGCGCGAGCCCCGAAGCAAGTGAGAACTTCACTTGCTCCGGGGCTCGCTACAAGACGGGGCGGCTGTCGATGTTGATCGACAGCTCCCCCCTTTTGTAGGCGGTTAGGGGGGGTGGCTGGACAAACGGAGGCGTTCCCGAAGGAACGCCTGCCGTTTGTGGGCAGCCCCACTGATATCACACGTGTTGTCAGTAGTGGACTTCCTGCTCTATTAGAGCAGGAAGTCCACTCGGGCTTGCGAGACCTGAGACCCTACCACAAGGGTCCCCTCGCAAGCCTGATGGTTGCGATAATCACGACCATCACCAGGCCGCCTGCTAAAGCTGTAGGTGGTCACCCACAGCTTAGTGAGCGGCCTGGAGGCCGGGTTTAAAAAGAAAAAAAAAACGCCCTGATACAGAGCATGCGTTCGCAAATAGCGAGCGCCTCTGAATCAGGGCCAATGTTTGATTGAAACATGGGTACTTGTGTACTTTACGGACTCATTGCAGAGAGAACCCAATGAATGTTTTAAATGGTACTTCTGTATTTTACGTACACAGGTACTGAAAGTTGTCCCCACCTAAAGAAGAAAATTGTCCACTTGCAGGATCACTGTGCTCGCAACGCTTCGGGCTCGGTGGCTCGCCACAAGGTTATATTCCCCCTCTTTGCCCACTTGAATGGTAGGGAATGACGCTGGACATTGACTGATGACGTCAGGGTCCTCTCCATGAAGGGGATTTAGACATTACCATGATTGATAATAATAATCAGTGTAGGACACTTGGGTTCTCTCTGCAATGAGTCTGTAAAGTACACAGGTACCGAAACATGTATACTTTATTTGCATAAAAATATATTTAGTAAAAAAAACAAAGAAAACAGACGTCATGCATACAAGCACACAATCCAAGCACAATATTAGACATATTGTAGAAGATATTCTATACTTGGGGTAATTAATGTAAAGGAGCCTCTGAGCATCACATGCACTGTGCAGATATATACAGCATGGCTGAGCGCATGGATCCGCTCTATATAACACAGGGTGACGTCATCCCATAGTGTGGTAATTGCTTTGCTCAGGAGGAGTGACGCAGCGGCGCTGCTGAGGAAGGGGATGGAGCACTGCTGCTCAGCTGCTGTCTGCACAACGCTGTGACATCAGAGTAATAACACAGGCTCCGGTGTACATAGAGTGCGTCTTTCCCAGGGAAATCTGCATGGTTGTCCATCCTCCTCCCATTCTGCTGTGTGGTGTAGCATCTGTGGGTAGCAGTGTGCTCCCATCCTGTGGACAGAGGGAAGCTCAGCTAAGGGCTCCCACAGTCACTGCACACAGGACAAACACAGGAGCTGCAGGACGCACTGTCACACCTATCTGTGGCCTCACACACGTGGGGTGAATGAGGTTGATGTTACTGTGCTGCACTTGGAGTGAGGAACACATGGGAGAAGAAGAAGGTGAGACAAGAAGATGATCATCATTATTAGTATTATATAATTATTATTGCTGTATGTTGCAGATCTGTTGTATGCATTAAGGGCTCTGTTTTGTCTCCTATGAGGGTGGATGTACAGTATGTGGCAGTAGGTACAGTATAATGGGGACTGCTGCAGTGTATGGAGTTCCCAGTACTGTACATACAGTAGTAGTTGGTGCACGATGTGCATTGTTGCAGCTGCAGGGTGTCCTGGGAGATATAGGGGTACGCTGACAGGTTATGCATGATATTTGGCTATGGTTGCTAACCCGTATGGGAAATGCTTGTGAAACAGAACATATTCTCTAGTGGTGCCTGAGACATGAGATGTACTGGGATAAATTACTTGTGTGATGCATTGTATGAAAATATGGTTCAGCAAATTATATTCTATAGATGTGGGAGGGTGATAGATGCATTGCTGTTATTTTTAAAAAGGGAGTTAAGGTAAAGTGGTGAAAGTAATTGTAAAGTAAGTGCCTATAATTCCAGGCTTTTAAAGTGGGTGTATGGATATTGGTAGTTTGGTGCTGGGACAGGATGTACTGTACAAGTACTGGTACAATCTCAGTGCCTACTGTACAGTAAGATAGCGTTGGATTATATGATGGCCAGTAACACTTGCAGTAAATAAATGGTTGTTGACGAATATAAGTGTTTTTGTGTTCGCTTGTTGTTGGTACTGTTCATGGTGAATGATGGTACAGTACATGTTGATGTTAGTACTGTCAGTGGTGACAGTTAGTTCTTTTTGTAGAGGAATGGATACACTAGTACAGTGGTTCGCAAACTTTTTCGAATCACGGCGCCCTAGAGTATCAGCATGTTTTCCATGGCACCCCTGGGCCTAAAGTTTTCTTATTGAGATATTCAGCAAAAATGAAATGAAGTAAATTGTGATTATAAGTCACCCTTAGGTAGTGGGTGACAGGGCTGTGCATCTTTTTGTCCATAATTTTTTGTTTGGCAGTCATTAGCACTGGGTTTGACTATCATACTGACTAAAATCATTTTATTTGGTACTGGAACACCAATATGAGGCACCCCTGCAAGAGCACTGAGGCACCCCAGGGGTCTGCAGCACCCAGTTTGGGAACCACTGCACTAGTGACTAGATTGTGACAGATGCTGTCAGTGTCGGTTGTGCAATGGATATTTACTGGCGCTATGAGCGTGGTTATGGTGGATGTTAGCAGTTGCTATGGGTGTTGGTATGGTGTCTGGTGACAGTTGCTCTGAGTGTTTTGTACATTGGATGGTGACAGTTGCTGTGTGAAATGTGCTATGGGTGCTTATACAGTGGATGGTGTCAATTGTCCTGAATGTTGGTACAGTGGATGGTGACATTTGCTGTGAGTGTTGGTATTGTGACAAGTGCTGTGAGCGTTAGGATTGTAACAACTAACAAGTGCTGTGAGTGTTGGTACAGTGGATGGTTACAGGTGCTGTGAGTGTTGGTATTGTGTATGATGACAGTTGCTGTAAGTGTTGGTACAGTGGGTGGCTACAGATGTGAGTGTTGGTATTTTGTATGGTGATAGTAGCTGTGAGTGTTGGTACTGTGGATGGTGACAGTAGCTGTGAGTATTGGTATTGTCTATTGTGACTGTAGTACTGTGAGTGTTAGTATTGTGTATGGTAACAAGTGCTGTGAGTGTATGGTACAGTGGATGGTTACAGGTGCTGTGAGTGTTAGTATTGTGCATGGTGACAATTGCTGTAAGTGTTGGTACAATGGGTGGCTACAGATGTGAGTGTTGGTATTGTGTATGAGTGTTGGTATTGTGTATGGTGACAGGTGCTGAGAGTATTGGTACAGTGGAAGGTGACAGGTGCTGTGAGTATTGGTACAGTGGATGGTGACATTTGTTGTGAGTGTTGGTACAGTGGATGGTGACAGTTGTTGTAGTGTTGTTACAGTACGTAATGTTACTACAGTTAATTGTGACTGTAGTTACGGTGGATAATGACAGGTACTGTGTCATTGGTAAGGTAGATGGGGACAGGTATTGTGAGTGTTGGTTACAGGTGCATGCTCTTACAGTGAATGACACTGAATATTATTACAGTAGATGGGGACAGTTGTTGCTGTTGATACAGTGGATGTTGAGAGGATATGTTGATGGTATCACGGTGGATGGTATTAGTGCTGTGCTGTGTTAATACTGTAGAAGATGGAGATGATATCAGGTGCTTTCAGTGTTGATACAATGAATCTTAACAAGTGCTGTGGGTGATAGTGCAGTCATTGGTAATTGGTAAAGTGAGTGTGTATTGTGATAGGTGTTCGTATAGGGATGTAGTCGGCATCCCGGCGTGCGGCATGCCGACGGTCCAAATACCGGCGACGAAATCCTGACAGATCGGGATCCTGGCACCAGTATCCCAACCGTTGGCATCCCGAAGGTAAGTATCGGGGTGTTAGGGGGAGGTTAGAGTTAGCTAGCGGGGTTAGGGTTAGGCATTAAGGGGAGGGTTAGGGTTAGGCACCAGGCAGGGAGTGTTAGGATTAGGGTAGGGGTAGGTTAGGTTTAGGCACTAGGGGGGGAGGTTAGGTTTAGGCATCGGGGAGGGGATCTTAGGTTTAGGGTGCGGGGAGGGGGAAGTTAGGTTTAGGCACTAGGAAGGGGGGGTTAGGTTTAGGCACCGGGGAGGGAGGGTTAGGGTAGGGGTTAGGGTATGGGTAGGGAAAATAATTACGTGCCTTCCTATGGGTGTTGGGATTCTGGCTGACGGGTTGCCGCTGTTGGTATTCTGAAACAGTGGCATCCCAACAGCCGGGATTTCATACTCAACCCGTTTGTATAATATATGGTGATGAATAGAGTTGATACCGGCACAGTTGATTTTAACCTATTCTCTGAGTATTGACACAGTGGTCCGTGACAGGTCTGTGAGTATTGCAAAAGTGGATGGTGACATGTGCTGTGGATGCTGACAAATGCTTTTAAAGCTATTACAATAAATGTCGCTAAATATTTTTTACATTGGATGCTGACCTACAGTGGATGGTTTGGGGTTTGAGTGTTGGTACAGTGGGTGGAAACAAGTGCTGTGTATAGTGCTACAATGGATCGTGACAGGTTCAGTGGGTGTTGATAAAAATGAATGTGGTAGCTGTTGGTATGATATATGGTGATTGGTGTAGTTGGTGCTGGTACACTGAATGGTAACAGGTGCTCTGGGTTTTGGTAGATGCTTTGGGTGTTGTTACCATGGATGGTAACAGATGTTCTGGGTGATGGTACTGTGGATGGTATCATGCCCTGGTGTTAATACTATGGATGGTAACACATTCTTTGGCTCTGGGTGTTGATACTATGCATGGTAACAGATGCTCTGGGTGTTGGTACAATAGATGGTGACATGCGATGGGGGTTGGTACTATGGAATGGTGACAGATGCTCATGGTGTTGGTACAATGAATGGTAACATATGCTCTGGGTGTTGGTACTATCCATGGATGACAGACACTCTGTGTTTTGGTACTGAGGGTGGTAACAGATGTTCTGGGTGTTGCTTCTGTGTTTGGTAACAGATGCTTTGGGTGTTGGTACTGTGGATGGTAACAGATGCTTTGGGTGTTGGTACTGTGGATGGTAACAGATGCTCTGGGTGTTGGTACTATCCATGGATGACAGACACTCTGTGTTTTGGTACTGAGGATGGTAACAGATATTCTGGGTGTTGCTTCTGTGTTTGGTAACAGATGCTTTGGGTGTTGGTACTGTGGATGGTAACAGATGCTCTGGATGTTTGTACTGTGGACGGTAACAGAGCACAGTACCAACACCCAGAGCATCTGTTACCACAACCTATATGTCGACATTGGTAAATTGTTAACATTTAACATGAATGTCGGCATATTGGTTGTCGACTGAAAGTCCATGTTGGCATTCTGACCGGATACCTGATGGTTTATATACAGTATTGGATACATGTATTGATATTCGATGCTGGCACTGTTAACCGCAGTGAATGAAAATGATGTACAGTATGTAGATATTACCTACAGGTCTTTGCTTGGCATAAATATCAAGTGGGTTTTGGAGTCGTACTGTATGCTTGGTATACAGTAGTCATAGTGGTACAATTGTGTACAATGTGTCAGTACAGTAGATAATAGTGACTGCAGCCCAACTAGTCACTGTACTTGACAATGGATACTGTTTGGAGGTTTGTGATGCTGACTGAATTACTGGTATGTGTTACAGGTTGAGTGTCCCATATCCAAAATGCTTGGGACCAGGGGTATTTTGGATATCGGAATATTCCGTATTTTGGAATATTTGCATACCATAATGAGATATCTTGGGAATGGGACCCAAATTTAAACACAGAATGCATTTGTGTTTCATATACACCTTATACACAGCCTGCAGATAATTTTATACAATATTCTCAATAATTATGTTGCTCAAACAAAGTTTGTGTACATACATGAAATTAATTTATGTTTCATATACACCTTATACACACAGCCTGAAGGTAATGTTATACAATATTTTTAATAATTTTGTGCCTTAAACAAATTGTGTACATTGAACCATCAAAAAGCAAAGGTTTCACTATCTTCGTCATGCTAAAAATATTCCGTATTTCGGAATATTTGGATAAGGGAGACTCAACCTGTATGTGTTTGTAATGTACTTAATTTGAGGTTTCAAAAGTACAAATGATATATTTAGATAATATTATTTGTTTCTGTGTATTGTATTGCTGTCCTGAGTGTTTCTACTGTTTTTTTATTTTCCTTTTTAGTGTAGTGTCACATTGTTATGATAGAAAACAAATACCGTATATACTCGAGTATAAGTCGACCCGAATATAAGCCGAGGTACCTACTTTTACCCCAAAAAACTGGGAAAACTTACTGACTCGAGTATAAGCCTAGTGTGGGAAATGGCAGCAGCTGGTAGTGCCCCCAGTAGTAATTCCCCCTGGTTGTGCCCCCAGTAGTAATCCCTCCTGGTAGTGCCCCCAGTGGTAATCCCCCCTTTCAGTGCCTCCAGTAGTAATCCCCCCTGGTAGTACCCCCAGTAGTAATCCCCCCTTTTAGTGCCCCCTGTAGTAATCCCCCACTGGTAGTGCCCCCTGTAGTAATCCTCCCCTGGTAGTTCCCCCAGTGGTAATCCCCCCTTTTAGTGCCCCCTGTAGTAATCCCCCCTTTTAGTGCCCCCTGTAGTAATCCCCCCCTGTAGTAATCCCCCCCCTGGTAGTGCCCCCTGTAGTAATCCCCCCCTTGTAGTTCCCCCAGTGGTAATCCCCCCTTTTAGTGCCCCCTGTAGTAATCGCCCCCTGATAATGCCCCTTGGTAGTGCCCCCTGTAGTAATCGCCCCCTGGTAGTGCCCCCTGATAATGCCCCCTGGTAGTGCCCCCTGTAGTCCCCCCCCTAGTAGAGAGAGACGTGAAAAGAATAAAAAAAAAATAAACACTTACCTTAAACTCCCACTCCTGGTCCCGCCGCTGTCCACTCCTCCGGCCGCTTTGCATGGGAGAGACGTCGTCATGACAACGCGTCTCCCATCACCCACTGCGGGAGCCGGAAGATGGCTCCCGCAGTGGGAGCAGCAGCAGCCGCTGAGAGTCTGACAGACTCTCAGCGGCTGCTGATTACACCAAACATGCAGCTGCCGGCTCCGGCGGCTGTGTGTTTGGCAGTGTGTAGCGCTGACCGAACTCCGTCAGGTCAGCGCTACACTTGACTCGAGTATAAGCCGAGGGGGTACTTTTGCAGCACATTTTTTGTGCTGAAAAACTCGGCTTATACTCGAGTATATACGGTAGCTCCATATTGGGGTACTGATGTGATAAAAAAATATATGGATGTTTATTATAGACACTGTAAATTGTTATGTACTAATTTTTAATCAGTGACTTTTGTTATAGAGTGAATGTGTAGGCGTTATTTATTCGTGACGGTTTTCGACAGTTTGGGGAAAAAAATACAAGTTTATGAAAATGTTTTTTTTTTTTTTTTACGGCTTAGAATGTACCTTAGCCTAAAATCATTCTAGAAGTGGCATTAAATAGTTTTATTTAAAAAAATATATATTTTGAATCATTTAAAACACCTCCTAACCCTAAACATTATATAAATCACATATAAAGGCGATCTTGACCTACTGTGGAATGTTTTTTGTTTGTTTTTTACCTGAAAGCTCCACTATCCCAGTCCCATCCCTGGACCCACGGCAGTCTATTATTTGGTTAATGCCATTATTGCCTACACTCAATACATTCATTAATTTTGTATCTGATCAGTACCCACCCACGATGGCGATTGGATAGCTGCAGTGCTTTATCCAATCAGCTTCAATGGACATCCTTGGCGTTATATTGAGTTACATTGCCAGGAGCGTGTGGTAATTTCTTCAAAGATGTTTCTGCAGCCAGTTATATAAATATATATACGCTATGTTTCTTTCCCTCGTCCTTGCAGAGAAGTCTCCTTTAATGCCAGTGCAATTTAATGTCAGTAGTTTACTAAGAAAGATGGTCTAGTCCTCTAAATTCAGGTAGACAGGTAGCTAAAGGCACTCGGAAATACATCAAGGCAATGTGTACATTGAAATTAGTGACTGCTGTACAAGACCACTGTTTCCTGCACTAAGTAATCATTTTTCATAGACATTTATACATTAGTTAAAGATGTATCAATCCAGCGACAGGCGTCTCACAAAAAGTGCACATGCAAAATTTAAATAAATATAAGTGAAATATATATGTAATATAAAAATTATTAAAAAATGAAGACAAAGATACTGATAGTAATTAATATATAAATAAATAACACAGATTGTAATAGAATACATGAAAAACCAGGGGATAAAAAATACCGGCCTATGGCTGTATCTCTGGATACCTTGGTTACTAGAAATAAAGTGCAAAATAGTGCTTAATTAATTTTAAAAAACATACACATATGCTTAAAAATTAATGCACATAGCAGCAAGAGGTACCATTAGTTAATTCATGTCTAAATGTACAACCAATTTCAACAAATAAAAGAGGATGAACATATAATATAATAAAAAATGAGACTAGACACAAAAAGGTTTTTAGCTAAAAATGACCAGAAGGTTAAAAATAGCTTATCTTGATAGCTCATTCAAGGCAAGTTCAGTTTTTTCACAACTCGTTTCATCCAATGGGACTTTTTCAAGGGAACTATTTGCACTTTATTTCTAGTAACCATAGTATCCAGAGATACAGCCATAGGCCGGTATTTTTTATCCCCTGATTTTTCATGTATTCTATTACAATCTGTATGTGTGATTTATTTATATATTAATTACTATCAGTATCTTTGTCTTAATTTTTGAATAATTTTTATATTGCATATATATTTCACTTATGTTTATTAAATTTTGCACGTGCACTTTTTGTGAGACGCCTGTGGCTGGATTGATACATCTTTATCTATTTGTTATTTAGGACTTACGCCCTGGTCCTATTACTTCTATCTAGCTGACACCTTTGGTAGAGCGTCCCTCTATATATTGTTTACACATCTTTACATTCATTATAATATATTCACATATATAGGTATCACTTGGTTGGCACCATCACCATCACATTGTACTATATTTATACATTAGTATATTGATTTATAGATATTCCAAATTTATTTGTAAACCAATTATTCAGACTGATCTGAAAGTAGACTGAAATAGAAGGAAACCACTTGCTTACTGGTATGATTCTGTCACGTTGGTATATTTAATATGTGGCAATAAAATAGATGTTCTATCACATCTTATCGCGATACTCAGCTTCTCAGCTGGCTCGGCCATAGTAGTAAGTAGTAGTAGAGCTTAACTTACTGCTTTGACAAGCCAGTCTATGCACATGCTGATTTATGTATGTGCAGCGGAACTGAAATCCCAGACTTTGGTTTTCAGTACTCCATTTGTAGTAAAAAAAAATACAAAAATAAATAAATATATAAAAATATGGAAATATAATTAATAAGTATTGGCTAAAGAAAAAATGTATTACTCAATTATCAATGCATTTTTTGTATTTATTTTCTTCTGTTATCGCTAATATGAGTCCCTTGATGACCTCTGATGTCTGCTACATTATAGAGCTCTAAACGTGCCCATCCACTAGACGATTAAGTTGAGCGATTGAACTATAACAATATCATTATCGTTCAATCGTTTGCAAAAATGTCTAAAACGACCAGCGATGCGCGCTCCCGCTGATCGATAAGACATCTATCATCGGGCAAACATGCTGGACAATCTGACAATATCGTCAGGTTCAGCATGTTTCCAGATGATTGATGACCCTGCACTGAACGACTGCTCGCTCAGTGCAGGCTCATTGCAGACTGACAAACGACTGCACGATTACAATGTCATAATCGTGCAGTCATTTTCATGTCTTTAAGTGGATGGGCACCTTTAAGGTGCATACACACGGTCAGATTTTTTTCAGATCTGAACGATAACGATTTTAAAAATCGTTCAATTGTTCATATTTGAAAGAAAAATCTGACATGTGGGCAACAATGAACGATGAACGATGCGAGTTCCCGTTTGTCAGACAACAATATCTGACATCTGATGTGTTTGCAGTCAGATTTGGTCGACTTCATTAATTTTAATAATACAGGCTGAAATCGTTCAATCGTTTGCAAGTCTTTCAATCGTTCATCTGACATATCTGACCGTGTGTATGCAGCAATTGTTTCACTCATATCAGTGACAGTCCTACCCAGTGTTTCCACTTTCACATTTCCGCACATCTTGGTCACTAGCTTTTTTTTGTTTTTTTCTGGTCAAAATTCTGTGTAAATTCCATTTGACACTTAAAATGCTCTAGTACATACATAACATGAAACATAACAATACTAAGCCCAGAACAAAAAAACAAAGCTGAAAAGGTAATTTTACCCGATTTCAGGGGAGATTTTGTCCTGAATATGGTCAATTTCCCCTTTAAACGGAAAAATATCTGTAAGTGGAAGGACTGGTTCTTCCCCTTAGTAGCATAAATATGACTGAAAGATATTCATGTGTCAATTATCATACATGACACGTCCCCTTAATGACATGTCAGTGCTGTGTGCATTCGTAAGTATTTACAGCCACTAAATGAAAAGACTGACGCTGTAAATTGGCACCACTAGCTCTTTGAGTACTAAAGATCAAAGGACATTTTGTTACTTCGGAATTTCTGGCTAAAATGACATTTTATATCATGTAAATATTCTCTTTCCAATACAAGGTCAACTTCTCAGCCTGGTTTTCATCAACACACTGTAACACATCAATTATAGTCACGTGACAAGTTGCCTATCAATATGGAAGGTGCAGTAATGGACGATATTTGATATCTAAGTTCTGTTTGTGGGAAATATACTTAACTACACACAGCAGACGTCCTGTCAGAAATCCCACAGTAGCCAGGCTTTTAGACCCTGTTTAGGTAAATAACAGAGAAATGACTCTCAGCTGGGCAGTGTAGAGGTGCTGATTCTGAGATTTGCTTTATTTATTTGGATCATGCGATTTTTCACACTGCACATAATAGTCAATCATTCCCAACTTTGAGCAGCTCTGCATCTCCACCACATCACCACTAGGGGCAGAGTTTATTATAGGGCTGGTGTAAATGTGCACTAATAGCAATGACGATTACTCTAAAACTGGATGGATATGGGTGCCCTGGCCGCATAGATGCAGCCTTCTCTAAATACGGATGAAGATCCACTTTTATTTCAGAGCACTTAATTTGATCCAATATACTGTAAGAAGACAATATAAAACTCATACATAATATACAGTGGCTATAAATCTCAAGGGGGTGATTACCTGTTATAGGCTCTGTATTTGTGAATGTCCCTGCATTAATTGCACTTGAGACATTGCACTGTGATAGCTGCATAGACGGCCATTTCAGACTGACTGCAGTGTTTTTCAGGGCCTTATGTGGTATCATTCATTTAACGTCCGTGAATTAAATTCCCAGCACAGAAACCAATTAAAGCTGTTAAAACCTGGGGGGTGTCAGTAGAAATGGTATAGAGCTAGTGCTATAGCCTTGCAAGTATTATCCATGCATGAGGAACATGTTTCCACTCAGAGGCGGATTTAGACCTCACGGTGCAAGACACCGATTTAGGGCCCCCCTTCCTCAAACAATCCATAACACTATATTTTCATTTCTGATTTATTCGCCTTACATTATTTGTCATTTTTCCTCCTTACATTCAACTTTTTAAACCTTTAAACATTACTGACATTACAAGCATTAAAAAGGAACATAAAAACACAGTGTAAATACAAATAATTTATTAAGCTCAGGGGTGCTGAACACAGAGGACGACACATCTGTGCACACCAAAGCTCGTTGCTACACATTTTGGTGCCCTGTGTACATAAAGAGCATTGGTGCCACTATCTGTAATTGAAGCAGGGAGAGCGTGCACCAGAAAAAAGAGGTGTGTTCTCACTGGGAATGGGCATGACCACACAATAGTACCCCCAAATCAAAATATCCTACACAATAGTGTCCCTTAGTCACATTATACCACACAATAGTGCCCCTGAAACTCATTACACTACACAGTAGTGTGCCTTAATCACAGTACACCACACAGTAGTGCTCCTTATTCACGTTACACCACACAGTAGTGCCCTTTCACGTTATGCCACATAGAGCCTATTTACATTAAGCCACACAGTAGTACTCTTAATGCACATTATGCCGTGCAGTTGTAGTGCCCCTTATACATTATGCCACACATAGTAATGCCTTTTACACATTATGCTACACAGTAATGCCCTTTACACATTATGCCACACAGTAATGCCCCTGACACATATGCCACACACAGTAATGCCCATTATAACATTATGCCACACAGTAATTCCCCTTATAACATTATGCCACACAATAATGTCCCTTACACATTATGCCACACTCAGTGTGGCATAATGTATGGATAATTGGTCGCTAGCAATTGCCGCTGGTCATCCATGCTGCACATCAAACCTAGCAATATCGCTAGCGATTTTGTGCTTATTGTGCAGGGTATATGGCAAACCAGACGACAAACGATATATTGGACCGATTTGACATCACCTTCATGCCACACCCTGGTCCTCCCATTGCCCTTCGCCATTTCTCTGTATGCTGGACCCCATGCAGAGCGTACAGGTATTCTTCATCAGTGAAAGCATTTTGTTCCTCAGCGTCAGTAGCAGCACCTCATTTTTTAAATGTTCAGCCATTCAAATTTCCAGGGGATCCTAACGACAGTTGTTCTAGTGAACGTTCGGTCGTTCACAAGATTGCAGTGCGTGTATGCTCAATATCACTTGTTCTGGGCTCAAAGGAAATCGTCTGTACAGTTGGAACAATTGCTGATCGCTCCAGTGTATACCCAGTTTTACTCTGCACGCTGAACACCTTTTTATGGTTTCTTAACATTATAACAGGTTTTAAAGGTCTTCAAAATAAAATTTTTAGTGTAAAGCTGCCCACACACATAGCGATATTTTACCCGATCTGGCCAATTCCGACACATTGGAACGACAGATCGTCTAAAATATGGCCAAATCCTGAGTAAATCGTGAGTCCCCACTCATGATCATGATGCGATGCGCGTCCCCGCTGGTCGCACATTGCATCTTCAGATCTGCCGTGCTGTAGATCTGACAATCTACCGGTAGGAGGCGATGCACTGTGAAAGTCTGGATGCAGGAGAGATCGTATGAAGATTGGACACCAAATGGTGTGGAGATCGTGTGCAGAGCTGCCGGGGAGAGTTTCAAGGGAAATCGTACACATCGGCTGATCGTGTGCTCATCGCTATGTGTGTGGGCACCTTAACCGTCTTCGTTACTGTTATCAAGTGACACAGAACATCATAGAATACCATGCATCCCTGTAGAGTGTTACAGATCACTGCAATAGAGCGATTCAGGACCTAACAGGCAGCATATGGTATAACAGAACATTATAGATTGCCACTAACATCAGAAGACAGCATAAGGTGTCACAGATGCATTATAGATTGATAGCCATGTGGTATCAGAGGGCAGAAGACAGTATAATTACTATCTCACTGCAACAGATGTCTACTGATGCCTACTGTCTTGTGAACATTTAGCAGAGGGATTAGTGATCCCTACAATTGCAGAAGAAATACCAATTTTTTTCTTGTTTTGCTCCTTTGTGATCCAAGAGCAGAACAAAGGTCACACCAGCATATATTTATAACCCGCAGACACAGCTATGTTTAGAATTTATGAGGCCCCGGGCACCGTGGGAAAATGCAACAACATATATATTTAATTCTACACTTTATATGTTCATGCTGCTTCATCCAACACCCTATTCTGTATTATATTGCCTGGGAAGACAGGCCTTAATAATGTCCAAACAGTTAAACAAAAAAAAGAGAGATTTCAACGGATACTGAAACATAACTTTTATCGACAAATGAAAACGCTAGGGACGTGGGGGCGATGGATCGTACGTGGGATCGTATGTACATCGTGTGTCAAAAAGCACCAAATCATGCGGCCGGGACTGCCAGGGAGCTGCCGAGGAGTTCAAGGGAAATCGTATGATGAATCACATCATATGCTGGTTGTACTAGTGTATAGCCAGCATTAGTCATATAGGCCAGCACCAATGTCCCCTTCAACATACCAGCATCATACCTCATAAAATTGAAACAGTCTTTTTCATATGTTTTTCAGGTTATTTTTGTACAGTATTGTACAGATGTATCCAACTGTTAACACAGTAGATATTGCAAATGCATTACTTTACTATCGGTGCACACAGCAGTTCCTGTGATGGGAACTGTGGTGTACAGTACTTCAATTTATCAAGCTCTGAAATGTTTTTTTTTTCCGGAGCTTGAACTTCACAGCTAAAGCCATTGGTGATAGCAGGCGTATTATCGAAGACTACAGAATAAAGAGGGATCTTTCCAGATCCCTCTCCTTTGTCGCTGCAGCTCCTCCCCCAAAAGAGCCCAGACTTTACCCAGTGCTTGTGCTGCACCCACAAACCTCAGAACTATGGAGCTCATTCAGACCCAGATGCTAAGCTGCGCTCTCACGCAGCTAAAAGGGGCCGGTTATGCAAATGCCACGATCGCACTGTCTGGTGTAAGGACGCCCTGTATGCCTTAGAGAGCGACGGCAGTGAGCGCACGCCGGAGTGTAAAGACGCCCACCTTCTTTCATAGCAAACGTCATCTCCAGGTGTGTGATTAATCGGTGACATCGAGAGCCATCGGAGCTGCACGCAGCTCTTGAGCTAGACCCTACCCCGCCGCAAGCACTGCGATCACTGCAGACTGAAATACAACCAAGTGACGTGTACAATGACGCTTCTTTGATAATTATGCACACCCATAAAACTCCGTTCCGACCGCCAGACACGCCTGCGTTCGCACCCCCACTCCCTCATTTACAAGCACCTTCCCCTGTTACCATCCACAAACACAGTGACTGGTTCGCGCATGCGTACTTTGACGCATACACATGCAATAATCGCCCATAGCGTGCGTTCGCATCTTAGCGAACGGGTCTGAATCAGGCCCAATATTCCAAAGGTCATAATATATACATTTCTATAGTTCTCATTGCCTATAAATGTGGACCAATGTATTCAAGCAGCTATCGTTGTATGATATAACACATATATTGCTACTGATTATTGCTCCTTCAGTGATTATTTTTAACAATAAAGTCTTGCACAGTAAATTATATTTTCAGCTTCAAAAATCAGACACAAAAATAAAACAAAATTAAAAAGTGTCCATTATAGTTAATCAGAATCTCTACACAGTCTCCAAAATAATCACCACATTTCTTTTTGCAAACAAGGTGTATTTTAAGATAAATTCTTGAGTATATAATTTGGCCTATTTTCTTTAATCTCTAATAATAAAATTAAAAATGTAACCTGGTCCTTTAAGCTACACTACTAATATATTGTCTGGGAATGTGGGGTCTGTCTTATAGTGTACTGGTATCCGGTTGGATGTGCTGGTACTTTTAGCACCTCTGTAGAACCCTGTCAAGTTGGGTGATCTTTTACAATCTAATGTGTAGAAGGTCTGCAGCCAGACTTGAAGTAACCTTGAGGCAATTTCTGTTCCTCATGGTTATATCTCAGTGTGCCAGGACCTTCTCGTTCTCTTCCCTGGTCCTGGCTCCTCTTGCCGGATCTTACAGTGTGTACCGCTGTATCATTAGTTGACGTCTGCGACTTATTAAAGGCCCAACAAATAGAGCAGAGAGCGACTCCCCAGGCAGGACAGAGGAACCCGCAGGCAGGACACCCCAGGCAGGACAGGGGCAGGGTGCTAGAATGAACACTGCGTAACAAATACATTCCCAGTGCTTTTGAATATACTGTATGTGCATCCAAGTTCAATGTTAATCAAGTGAAACTCTTAAATAGAAAGCGCTTGTTGGTGAGTATCAGCGCCAGATTAACAATGGGGCGGATGGTACTACAGCTTTAGACCTCCACATAGGCCCATCGTCTCATCGTGATCTGATTGGTTACTAAGGGCAACGTCACTTTTAAAACTCACTTCTAAAAACTCACTTTAGTAAATTTACCCCATGGTATTAAAATTAATAATGAAAGTGGTGCAATTTCTCAACTTTTACATGTTCAGGGAGACAGTGGGGCTCATAGGGTAGCACCGCCCACATGGTACTGTAAGTTTATAGTATCATATAGAAGAAAAGTTTAAAGAAAAACCTGAATATGGTCTAATTGCAATAACAGACAATGCAGCAGCAAACATCTATTCATCATTACCATTGCAAAACCATTTACTGTTGTATTGGATGGTTTTATTTCCATTGTGATTAGACCTTCTTCTTCAGTTCAGTTTTCTTTTTAAATGTTAATTATTAAATCAGAAGCAAAACAAGTCCCACTCATAACAAAAACGCTATCTAGGCAGCACTCAGGGATAAAGACCCTCCATTCCTGTGACATTTCAGTGTATTACCACTTCCATCACAAACAAAATACACATAACAATAATTCACCTATATATCAGTGCTCTCCCTTCAACTCCTAAACTAGAGTGCCGGAACTTACGGTACCATTGCCAGCATGCGTAGGATGCAACTAGATTTGGTGCTTCTAAAGATGTCATCAGCGGCACTTGTTGCTGTAGTAACCACCTGAAGTGAACTAAATACACAGAATGAAGTACATAATAAAAAAAATGATCAAAGGGATGGACAAGTCAAGATATACCATTATTATGACGGGATGCGGTCAGAATCCCGACCGATTGGATTCCAGCGGTCAGAATGCAGATGCCGGAATCCTGACACTTATCTGAATACTGGTGCCGGCATCCTGACCACCGGAATCTCGAAGGTAAGTACTGGGGTTAGGGGGACAGTCAGGGTAAGGGGTTAGGGATAGGCACTGGGGGAGGGTTAGGGCTAGGCTGGGGGGGGCGGGTTAGGACCATGCTAGGGGGGGGGTAGGTTTAGGGTGCGGGGAGGGAGGGTTAGGTTTAGGCACTAGAGGAGGAGGTTAAGCTTAGGCACAGGGGACGGAGGGTTAGATTTAGGCACTAAGGGAGGGTTAGGTTTAGGCACTAGAGGAGGAGGTTAGGTCATACTTGCCGACCACTTGGCTGCTCCTTCCGGGAGGGAGCATCCAGATCAGCAGGGCAGGGGGCGTGGCCGCCAAAAGGGGCGTGGCCAGATGGGCAGATTTAATTTGCTGGCGTGATGGGGGCAGGGCCACGCGTTCGCTTCATTTTGGCCCCGTCCCCCTACACAATGCCGACAAAACTGGCAATGTAAAGCGGGGGCCGGGCTCCTCGCTGTGGGGGTTTAACAGGTATTCATGGGGGGGATCGGCGGCAGTCGGGAGACTTGCCTGCCTTTCCGGGGGGGCCAGGAGCTGCAGCCGTATATCGGGAAGCTCCCGGACGATTCGGGAGGGTAGGCAACCCTGGGTTAGGTTTAGGCACTAGGGGAGGAGGTTTGGTTTAGGGTGTGGGGAGGGAGGGTTAAGGATAGGGTTAGGGGTTAGGTTAGTAGTACTTACCTTTAGGCGTCGGCATTGTAACCTGGTAGGGATGCTGGCGTCGGGATTCTGACCTCCAGAATCCCGAGCGCCGGCATCTCGTACCCAACCCATTATGACAATACAACAAGTATACACAAGAAAAAATAACAAAATGTATTGATTTGGGCAAATTGCTGGCAAACATTAACTTGTTCTACTTACAGTGCTGAAAAACACAATCAGTGTAATGTCTAAGGATGCAGATTTCAACATTTACATACTAAGGGCTCTATTTAAAAGAATAGCAAATGTAACTTGTAAAATTTTGATAGTTTTTAGCGGCATTTCGCACCATGCGGTAAAAGTCTGTCATGGCGAAGATTTAACAATTGGTATTTGACATCTTTTGCAAATGCAAAAGACATCAGCATCTGAATGGTGCAAGCGGTGTGTTTGCGCATGCGCAGAGCAGCTGTCATCCATCCTCCCGTGATGGGACAAACAGAAAGAGCCAAGTGCTGGATGCATTGTGGGTGAAAGCAGGAAGAGATCAGTCTCTTCTGTGATTTCTCCGTGTCTGTGGCCTTGTCAGTGAACATAGCGCATTCTTCAGATGGCGTTGTTTTATTTTAGTTTTTTTATATATTTGAAAAATGCTACTTTTCTGCTTTCATTAAACTGCGCAATTGCACAGCCCCCATTGTAACCTATGATACTCACACGTCCAGTCACAGCGGAGATCTGAATGATTTATTCGCTGTTTCAGCAACAACTTTGAATTTTCAGTTTCAGGTTTTTTCTTGGTAGGTGTGCTACAAGCTCTTGAGGAGACTGTGGACCTCATTCAGAGTCGGTCGAAGCGGCCGCACGGTCGTACGCCACCGATGTTCGCTATACTGCGCATGCGTAAAGTTCGCAATGCGCATGCGCAAACTAGCCGCTACGATCAGAAATTTCTCTCTTCTTGAACACAGCCAGGTCGGTAGTTTGAGTGACAGATGGAGGCGTTTGTGGGTGCTAACAGGGGAAGGTGCTTGAAAACGGGGGAGTGGAGATCCGAACGCAGGCGTGCCTCATTATGCGAACGGCGTTTTATGGGAGTGCATACGGATTATGGGAGTGCATAATTACCAAAGTAGCGTCATGGCACATGTGACATGGGAGGTTTTTACACTGACATGATCGTAGAGCTTAAGAGAGGGTATGGTCAACCTTAAGCTCTACGACCAGTTCCAATGGTTCCCGATGGTCTCGATTAATCCTCATATGCCCGGAGATGACGTGTAATGCGTACGAGAAGGGGGCGTATTTTTTTGTCTTCCGACCGCTTCCTCCCCTTGGTCGGTCAGCTACCGATCCGAACTTAGGGACGCAACTTGCGAGGGAAAAATTTGCATATCCGGACCCTTTTCCCGTACGACCGTGCGGCCGCTTCGACCGACTCTGAATGAGGTCCTGTGTGTATGGACACAAACAAATTGTGCCACAAATATGACAATACATCAACTATTCTTATGATAGAGTGCAGATGGCATCCATAAATCTGTTCAGGGAACTACTAGAGAAATACAGAGTGTTCCTAGGCAGCCATGTAACAGACATAACAAAGGAACAACTGCTTTTGCTGCTTGTATCGTTGCAGAGCAGTAATGCAGAAATATCCTATGCTGCAGTCGCGGACCTACACTGGTGCCTCTGCATCAAATTAATGTTTCTGCAAAGCTGCAATCCCAAGTTTCACAATATGATCTTTATTAAACTGGCCAAGAAACAGATGATACAACCTATGCCAGTGCCATAACTAGCCGCAATGCGCCACCCGCCACCGCTGACCAAATACCGACATGAAGTCACATTGAGAGGGCTTGGCCGCCACTGTTGGGAAGTAAAACCTCCTGGAGCATCTTGAGGCTGCCCCGGGAGGCACTACAGGCTGCAGTGTGCATGTCTGGAGAATCCAAAGGGTGGCACTGCAGCAACAATCCAGAAGCACCCTGTTAGCCAGAAGCAAAGGCTGTGGGGCAGCCACGGTGCTCCCCACAGAGCCTTGCACTCTGTGCGATGGCACCGCTGGCACACTTCTAGTTATGGCTCTGTTAAATGCTGTTTCAGGCCATAAAAGGGCTAAAAGTCTTCATGAGAACAGAGCAGATGATCTGCCTTAACAGATTGATGGACTTCATTCCATGATCCAAGCTGACAGAGAAGGACTTTATGATACTTTATGATACTGAACGCAGACCTGAAAGCAGAGGAACACCCTTCCGCAGCCATACAGAAAGGAGACAGAAGAGTTAAACTGGTCCAATGCAAGAAATGACGAGGTATGGACAACATAACTAGTTCAAGAATCACAGATACCTTCACTCCAACATGGCAGCCAGCAGAAGGCAGCATGAAATTTGTTCCATCCTGTGAGCCAGCAGAAGGCAACGAGGAGGTGCTGATACAATTTGTTTCATCCTGGTAGCCAGCAGAAGGCAGCGGGCATCCCCTGATATAATTTGTTACTGGGGGCCAGCAGAAGTCAGCGAGGATCCCCTGATATAATTTGTTCCATCCTGGGAGCCAGCAGGCGGCAGCGAGGAGCCCTTGATATAATTTGCTCCATCCTGTAAGCCAGCAGAAAGCAGCGAGGAGCCCCTGATATAATTTTCTCCATCCTGGGAGCCAGCAGAAAGCAGCGAGGAGCCCCTGATATAATTTTCTCCATCCTGGGAGCCAGCAGAAGGCAGCGAGGAGCACTTGATATAATTTGCTCCATCCTGGGAGCCAGCAGAAGGCAGTGAGGACCCCCTGATATAATTGTTCCATCCTGGGAGCCAGCAGAAGGCAGCGAGGAGCTCCAGATATAAATTCCAATAAAACCTTGGAATTAAGTATTTGTCACAGATATTTTGAGCAGTTTCCTCTTCATTGCAGCTACATAGGCCCCAGCAGATACTGCCAGAGATTCCTTGTTCAGTGCTCGAACAAAATTCTAACTGCGAAACAATAACACAACACAATACTTTTTAAAATTGGTAATCATTTATTGATAACCGCATAATGAGAAGAAATGGTGGCAGGAAATGGGATCGTCAGATTGGCATCAGACCCTGTAATCCTGCATACCTGAAGAGGCTTCATAAGGTGGTGTAGAGGGTGCAGCATCTTGCCCTTGGTGCTTAAATCTAATGGTTTCCCTACTCCTTCATATCATGGACAAAACCAGTCCCAAGTACCCTGCAGCTGTCTCAGGATTTTACCCAAACCTGGATAAAGCCCTAAGGCACTAGGCAATATATTAGGAGGTAGACGGCGCTTGTGTTAGTCCAAGAATAAATATTCTCAGATGCAAAAAAAAAAAAATCATAACATTTTTTTGGCTACAAACCAAAGTAGCTAAAGCTAACTGTCGGGGTAAGTGCCTAACCCTAACCGTTCCCCCTAGTGCTTAACCCTAACTCTCCAGTAAGTGCTTAACCCTAACTGTCCCTCCTAGTGCCTAACCCTAACCGTCGGGGTAAGTGCCTAACCCTAATCGTCCCTCCTAGTACCTAACCCTAACTCTCCGGTAAGTGCCTAACCCAAACTGTCCCTCCTAGTGCCTAAGCCTAACCGACGGGGTAAGTGCCTAACCCTAATCGTCGCTCCTAGTACTTAACCCTAACTCTCCGGTTGTGTCGACCATTTAATGATCTTTTGTACCTGTCTATTTTCATCCATGTCGACCTTTTGTGTGTCAGCCTTTGGTATTCGTTGAACTTTTGTCCCTGTCTACCTATTGGCTGTCTACCATTTGGGGCCTATCTAGACATTGTCGACCTTTTTAGTGGGGATCTATTGACTGGAACCCCCAGCAATCAGGTAAGTGATATCCTAGAAATTGTCTTAAATACGGTGCATGTGTAATAGATAGCATAGACATTAGCACTATGTCAGAGTCTTTGCTATCTTCTGTGCAGATGATTTGCCATATTTTCAGGGGAGTTGGGGCCCATGCTAAACATTTGCACTCTCATTTTTAAAACACCTCTGTTCTATGGGCCTGATTCAGAGTTGTACCCTTTGCCGATGTTCTTGCAGTTGAGTGATAATCTGCAGTCTGCGCATGCGTCTAATGGTGCATACACACGGTCTGATTTTTCCTTCAGATATGAACGATAACGATTTAAAAATCGTTCAGTCGTTCATATCTGAAGGAAAATCTGACATATCTGACATGCCTGAACGATGGACGATCTACAGTGCGCGTTCCCGTTTGTCAGATAACGATATCTGACATCTGATGTGTTTGCAGTCAGACTTGGACGATTCCATTCATTTTAATGCAGTCAAAAATCGTTCAAATCGTTCAAAACTTTGGTAAAATCGTTCATCTGACAAGTCTGACAAATCTGACCGTGTGTATGCTCCATAAGTGGCATTGTGCATGCTTCAAGGTACATTCGCGTAGTCGCTTACAGCCACTATTTACTTGCAGTGTGATTGACAGGGAACTTTTGTGGGAGGTAACGGAGTGACGGCAAAGAACGCAGGTTTGTCTCAGCTGCGACATTTTCATATTTTCGCAAAGCAAAGGCTGCGGCATTAGCGCACAGCACTGAATCAGGCCCTAGGTTACATAGTTATGTATGTATAACTACCTCACAGTGCCACTTCTATTTTGCTGAATGCTGTGTTATATGGACTAAAGAAAGGCAGTTTTTTTTTTTTTTACTGTTTTTGGTTTAATTTAATATTACCTCCAAACTCCACATGCCATATAAGTAATTGTATTAGGAAACGGTTGTTTGTAATCTACAACAGGAAGCTATTAGTTGGAATCTATAAAAAGACTGTGCCATAAAATAGGTATTTTGTCCACAAGGGAATGATGCCGTGAGATACAAGAGCTGTGGAAAATGTTGTGATGAAGTAGAATGATTTTTTAGATCTTCTTATCTGCAAACTTAGGGGAACGTATTGTACTATACTTACAATATGTCTATATTATGTGAAAAAAATGTAAACATATTAATATATATACAGATGTGCCCACATACATCTATCCTCTGCACTACAAGTCGCGCCACACATAACGCGGGAGCTCAGTGTGACTCGGTAGCGCAGAGCGTCTTTTCATGGGCCTTTTTACCTTCAAATGCGAATAAGACACATTTGAAGGTAAAAAGACGCACGAAAAGAAGCTCGTCACTACTGAGTCACGCCACGGCATGGCTCGACTAGAAGGGCTGTTTAACGCACCAGGAGGCTAGATGTATGTGGACCCATATGTAATATACAAGTGATACTACTATATGTATAAACTTCTGTAAATAATATATGTATAAAGAGTTACTGATGTCATCACTTCAGTGTTCAGGATATTATGAACTAGAAGAGGGACCTAGGTTACCTCAGTCTGCCCCAGGCTCCATCCTCTGCTCTATTTGGCCCCGCCCACCCTCTGCTGCTCTGTCCTGCCCTGCTAGGTACTGCTACCTTTTGGTGCTGTGCAACCCCCCCTCTTCCACCTATTTCCATACTTACCCTGTTCCCGGCAGCCCTCCACCTGGGCTAGGCTTGTCCCATCTCCCTTGCAGTAGGAGCCATTGGGGATCGCTCCCTGGTTCCCACTGCACATGGATGTTGGAGACAGGACAGACTTTACAGAATTATTATATAGATGGCAGACACCACCTTCTACACCCTACAGCCCCGGGGCCCTAGTGTGATATCATTGCCTTTTTTTTTCTGTTAAGTATGGCATTAGAATATGGACAGATTTCTGGTTGCTCTGTCACCTGTTACGTAGTGGGTACTGATGGTGATTTGTCTTCTGAATTTGTACAGAAACATCCCAACGTCATAGATTGCCTGGAACAGGGGGCGTGACCATGTCACGGAAGGGTATCTATATGAGTCGCTGAGGAGCCATGGCTGCACCCTCACGGGTGTGCCTCTCGCTGAAAAGTGATAGGTTCCCCTTCTTCTGGTGCTGGTCCCTCTCCGGTAATTGCTGCATACAGGAGTTGCAGGTGCGCATGGCACCCGTCCAGCAATGGACAGATATTCCTCACCAACCACCCAGCAATTGGGACAGTGCGGTCCCATTGTGACTTTGGGACAGAGCTCTCACTGTCTCGTGGAAATCTGGCCAGTTGGGAGGTATATAAGGAGCTCCCCACTTTTTATTGGCATTTGTGACATCTAGGTGCCATTACTATATAATAAATGATTGTATTTTGGATATATCAGGAAGTTTGCTAACTATTTTTTTATCAGATTGAACTGAATTGCAAATGTAATTTGCAGTGCGTTAAGGTGCGTATCCACTAGCAGATAGTGGAACGACAGTACGATTACAACATTGTAATTGTACAGTCGTTCCTCTTCCCCTGCAGTGCCTACACTGAACGATATGTCATTCAGTGTAGGCAACCTCTTCATCTCTGAACATGGTCAATCTGTAGTTATCGGCAGATTGACCAGCATGTTCAGGCTATGATTGATGTCGAAAACGACCAGTGAGAGCGCGCATTGCTGGTCGTTTTCAACATTTTCATGTCCGATTAATGAGTGATTGAACAATGACGATATCATTATCGTTCAATCGCTCATTTTAATCGGCAAGTGGATACCCGCCTTAAGAACGGTTTGCAGGACCCAACTTGCAACTAATTGAATTTTTAACTGTGTAATAACTGCTTTCTGTATTTTGCATTCGGAAGATATACCTAGAAGCTTTATATATACCCTGATAGCTGGTATATTGTAAGATTTACTGAAGTGAGGCCACTGGTTCCTTGTGACTTGATAGGCTGCTTTCTGATGAATATTAAATTAGATCAGCAAATTGCTGCCTATAGCTGTTACTTATGGCCAGTAGGGGGCGATGCAGGGTGCCAGCATTCTAGATCAATATATGATTTAGTTCATTTTCAAAGGTTTTCCTGTTTGTTAATACACTATTAATGAAACTGGAATAATAGGTTAATTTGATTTTTAAATTGAGGGATTTCAAGATTGTAGAAAAATTTATAGAAAAACTAGCATGATGTGCTAAAAAGTACTAAAGCCACTCTTCACTATAATTAAATGACAGAAACAGCCTTTTTACAACAGATGTTATTTACATACATATATCTCCTATCAAATGAAATTGGGTGGAGATAATCATTCTTTATATTTCCATAAAAGTATGCACACATAGTGAAGTGGGCAGGATGGAAAGAATAATGCAGAGAATTGCAGGGCTGTGGGGAGAGGGCGGGGTAAATATGATTATATGACAACCGCCAGCGTTCCTCTTCATAGACAGCACCGGCTCAAGGGATGTTCAAGCGGTGCAGCTGCACAGGGGGGAGCCCGCCAAGTTCATCGGTCGCAACCTAGCCTGCTCCAGAGGTCTGCAGGGAAAGACCTGCACTGCTGTTTGTAGTGCAGGAGTTGTCCGGCGATGAAGAACCCCACCCTCCTCCCGCCCCCTGACGGTAAAGGTATGTGCCTAGGGGGAGGGAGGGGGTGGACAGATGGGCCACAGTGCAGCACAGGGTACACTGTTGCCCTGATACGGCACTACCCCAGAGCTACACTCTTAACTTTTTAAAAAAGGGGGGGTGCTACAAAAATTCATGCGCTGGTTGCAAGTGGACCTAGGGCCGGCCCTGTTCATAGAGCTGCTGTTCCCAGCATTTTACCTCAAGGTTGCGGAGCCTAATGACTTACAAGCAAAGCAAAAAAGTAACTTTGTACCTAGGTAATACCACGTTGCGCTGCAGGTGGGACAGATATAAAATGTGCAGAGAGATTTAGATTTGGGAGGGTTGTGGTCAAACTCTCATCTAAGTTGCTGTGTAAACATAAAGCTGACCAGCATTTGTGGGCTACATGCAGAAGGAGCCAGTATTTACCCTGCATGCAAAAAAAAACCATGTATTTGCACCCCTTGCATCGCATCATGGTTTGTTCCAGATACAAAGTGATTTGCTTGTTTTGCTTTGTTTCCAACTCAGAATCCGCTCCAATGTGTGGTCTGTGACATGGTGTGTTATCCTGCTGATTGTAGCCAATTAAAGATGGGAAGACTGTAGCCATAGAAGGATGTAAATGTTTAGAAACAATAGGCTGTGGTATTAACCACTTAACTGGTGTGGTTGCATGGGATTCGAATGCAGCCACACTAGTGCACTGCTGAACGCAGATTCCCGATGATCGGGAATCTACGCAGGCGCATGACCCGTTCTGCGCATGTGCAGAACGGGCCTGTAATCCCGCACGTACACTGTCAGCAGACTGTCAGTGACTGACCGTCTGCTGCCATTTGTGGGCGGGGAGGGGCGGTGATGGCCTCCATTTTTCGAAACGGAAGTGTGTCGCCAGCGTCGGGGGGGGGGGGGAGCCAGGATCTCCCGTCGGCTGACAGAGATTTCTTGGCTTCCTCCTCTCATCTGCGACGGCCAGCTGCGTGACCGCATGGGTCACCTTAGCCGGCCGATGTTCAGCAGAGTATCTGATGCTGCATTGGACAACGCAGCTCGTATACGTAATGCAGCAGGATGCCTGATATCTCCTGTGCATTAGCATATATGCACAGACAAAATTGCAAAGCTTCTTGCGAGCATCTTTGCAATTCCATCCGTAGCTGAATAAGGCCCAAGGTGCGACCGCACGTTTTTGAAAAGGAAATCCGTTCCAGATGTGTTCAGAACGGATCTCCTCTGACTCCCCGGACCTTCCTGCGGACCCGGGAATTTCTGACCGCTTTGCCAGAAAAATCGTCATATAAGTGCTTAAGGGACCTGTTCTGTTCCAACAATACATTCTCCCCACCAGTATACAACCACCACTACCAGCCTGAGCTGCTGACACAAGGCAAGGACAATCCATGGATTCATGCTGTTTGCACCAATTTCTGACCCTACAGAGGCGTCCTTTCTCATCCAATATGCCATTCAGCACGATATGGCAGGCATAACTGAGACGCCAAGTTCTGTGCAACTCTGCTAGCATCGGGCATCATTTTTAGTAAAAAATGGTATATGTTGCAATGTGATGTGACTAGGGCGCACCAGGAGACTGTGCTGATTAGTTTGATATGCAACACTTGTATATCTGTGTGCGACTAAAGGCGCCACACACTGGACGATTTCTAGGCACGATTTGCATGAAAACGACGGATGCATTGTTTAAAAACATGCAAATCGAGCAGCTTCCAGGAACGATAATGATCCGATGCGCGGTCCTGTGGGTTGTTTGTCGTATCTTCAGATCTTACCTACAGCAGGTAAGATCTGGCAATCTCCTTGACAATGCACTGGAAATCATTAAGGACTAACAATAGGTCGTTAGTCACATTGCACAGTTTAGCAAGATATTGTCTGTCCAGGAGTGCCGGTGAGTTGCCCTCCCCCTAGGGAAATTGTTGACGACATCGCATCTTTTTGAGTCGTCCAGTGTTTGGGCACCTTGAGTCTCTCAATCAGTTTACAAAGTGCAACGATGCAGTGGCCACAGCTCTTTTCCATGGCAAGTTCTGTTTACAGTCTCAGTCGCACACGGATATACAAGTGTCACGGGACCAGGCAAGATGGACTGTTCAGTTCGACTGCAACAAAGACGAGTGAGGACACCTCTGTACCACTTGTATGTCGCAGCAGAAATTGAGATTTGTCAGTCCAGGAAATATTTTTTTAAAATATTTAGCTGACCAATGTTGGAGAGCTTTTGCTCACTGTAACATCACTTTCTTGCTTTTAGCTGACAAGAGTGAAACCTGGTGTGGTCTCCTGCTGCTGTAGCCTTCTAAGTTTGAGGTGCTGTGTGTTCAGGCCTGCTCTTCTGCATATCAGTATTGTAAGGCATGGTGTCTGTAGAGAACCACAGGAGATCAGCAGTTTCTGAGACAGGCCTACTCAAACCACCATCTGGCACCAACAAGTATTCCAAAGTCAGTAGCTTAGGTGAGATTTGTTTCCCAGTCTGCTTTCTTCTGAACAACAACTGAACCTTTTGACCATGTCTTTATGCTTTTATGCACTTAATATATGTTATAATGTATTCCCACATCCCGGATATATATTTTTTAGGTGATATTTTGTATTATCTTAGCCAATCAAATGATATGGTAGCTACTAAAAAAAGCTTTTACAGTCATTGAGGACACCCAGACTAATCTCAGTACTAGGGATTCTGGGACCGACAGACAAAGCAACCTTATGAACGGTACAACAACATATTTATTATTTGCTGAATAATTCATTATCCAAAAGTACCATAGGCAATGAACCCATGTCAAGTGGACCAGGGGACCCCACCTGACTTACTCCAATTTTGATAACATTTGACGTAAAGGTTGGCTTATATGTCATACAAACTTTGACAAAATTTGGGTTCACCATATGCAATAGTAGCAAAACTATGGCCCTCAAAGTGGGGATGGGTGCAACTGTCACCAACTCCGCAATGCACAATCAACAGGTGGGTACGATCTCCAGAATTGGTCCATTTGAAATGGAATGACCCAACAGTTAAAGTGGCCAGGTAAATCGGAGCACCGTTGCAATACCTCTGAGAACTAGAGTGGTAGCCGCTAATATCCAGCCATGGGAGAGTGACCAAGTATGGGGCTAGTAGTTACAATGATCCCTGATCTTTGGCAGTCATGAATTCCTGATTTAAATTGCCTCTTTAATATTCCAAATTGGGTAAATTAGATACAATCCCAGTGCAATGACTTGCTGATGGCCAAAAGCTCTCTGTCAGCGTGACAGGAATCTGACCCAAAGGTTCCCTTGGGTGAATGTTCTCACCAATTACTCCAGAGACAATTAGAATTCCTGAAAATGGGAGCCAGTGTCATGCAGAATTGCAATAGGGAGCTAAATTCCTGCCAAAACTACAGGAGCAGGAAGATACCAAGCTAGATAAACAACCAGTGCCCTGGGCAGAAACTTATATAGTCCATTTCCTTCTCTAGCAAGGGTCTTGCTCCCCAAGTAACTCCACTGGGACTACTATTCTATTGGATCCCTGAGTTTTACAGCTAGCTGTTGGAGTCAGTTCGTCCAGGGCAACATGGGTTATGCCTGCTGTGGAGAACACATCAGCTGGTCCTGTCATCAGTAGAACAAATTCATTTGACCATGGAAATGAGGGGGTCTAGTTGATTAAGTGAGCCTCCCCATTTTAACCGCTTCTAATAAAAAGTGATGTCACAGTGGCCACAGCTGTTGTTAAAAATAGTGAATTTTCTTATTATATATTAGGTGGCATTTTTTATATTCTAGCCCCTTCTATTTTACTTTTATTGGCTGCACAACATTTTTTACCTGTACATTCTACCCACGTTATATTTTTTATGATTTAGGATGTTTTTGCTCTATTAGCCTACCACCCCTATATCAGCACCATTTTTCTAATTCACTCTCCCACCCTATATTTAAGAAATTTGCTTTTTTTTTGCCTCCCTCCCACCCCTAAATTTTAATTTGTGCTGCTTCAGTGCAATCTCTACCTTTCCCCATTCCCTCCCTCTTTGGATTTGGCTTTACCTGCTATTTTTTTCTCATTATTTTTGTCTTCACAATATCTGGCGGAGCTGTTCCTCTTCAGTGCTCCTCTTTACTCTCTGTGACGTGATGTCATGAAGTCACATGCTCTGCAGAGAAAAAGAGCCTTGAGCGCCAAATGCGTCCAATATGACGCGAGGCGTTTCTGCACAAAAATTATCACCATGGTGATGTTTTAAGATGCAAATGTGGCACAGACCTGTAGTTCCCCACCCCTTCAGATTGTCCTACATTAAGAAGAAACCTCCCAAAAAAATAGCAAAGGGCATCAGTATGCCCGTGCTACTCTGTGTTTACTACTGAGATTGGTGGGACTTTGTGACATGATTGCCGCGCCTCTTAATGTTGTGTCAAGTTGGTCATTAAGCACCGCACACCTCTTATTTACCAGCCGCGCCTCTGCATCTCCCAGAGGTGAGATATAAAGTAGGCAGGTAATCCTGGAACAGGGTAAAAATAACAAAGCATGCACAAAAGCTATAGTGTAATTTGTGTGGCCAGATAAAGCATACTGGACCTCATTCAGAGTCGGTCGTTGTGGACGCTCGGTCATACGCTACCGATGTTTGCTAAACTGCGCATGCGTAAAATTCGCAGTGTGCGTGCGCAAACTAGCTATTACGATCAGAAATTGCTCTCTCCTTGAACACAGCCAGGTCGTTAGTTTGAGTGACAGGATGAGGCGTTTGTAGGTGGTAACAGGGCAAGATGCTTGTGAACGGGGGAGTGGAGATCCGAACGCAGGCGTGCCTGACTATGCAAACGGCGTTTTATGGGAGTGCATAATTAACTAAGTAGTGTCATGGCACATGTGACATGGGAGGTTTTTACACTAACTTGATCGTAGTGCTTAAGAGAGGGCATGGTCAACCTTAAGCTCTACGACCAGCTCTGATGGTCTCGATTAATCCTTATATGCCCGGAGATGACGTGTAATGCGAACGAGAAGGGGGCGTATTTTTAGTCTTACGGCCGCATCCTCCCCTCGCTCGTCAAGCTAACTATCCCATCTTTACGATGCAACTTGCGAGCGCTTCATTTGCATATCCGGCCCCTTTTACCTTACGACCGAGCGACTGCAACGATCGACTCTGAATGAGGTCCACAGTGCATCCGGAAAGTATTCACAGGGCTTCACTTTTTCCACATTTTGTTATTTTACAGCCTTATTCCACAATGGAATAAATTCATTTTTATCCTCACAATTCTACACACAATACCCTATAATGACAACGTGTAAAAAGTTTTTTTGAGATTTGTGCAAATTTAATAAAAAAAAAAAAAAAAACTAAGAAATTACATTTACATATGTATTCACAGCCTTTGTTCAGTACTTTGTTAATGCACCTTTGGCAGCAATTACAGCCTCAAGTCTTTTTGAATATGATTCCACAAGCTTGGCACACCTATCTTTGGGCAGTTTCACCCATTCCTCTTTGCAGCACCTCTCAAGCTCTATCAGGTTGAATGGGATGCGTCGGTGCATAGCCATTTTCAGATCTCTCCAGAGATGTTCAATCGGATTCAAGTCTGGGCTCTGGCTGGGTCACTCAAGGACATTCACAGAGTTGTCCTGAAGCCACTCCTTTGATATCTTGGCTATGTGTTTAGGGTCGTTGTCCTGCTGAAAGATGAACCGTTGCCCCAGTCTGAGGTCAAGAGCGCTCTGGAGCAGGTTTTCATCCAGGATGTCTTTGTACATTGCTGCATTCAGTTTTCCCTCTATCCTGACTAGTCTCCCAGTTCCTGCCGCTGAAAAACATCCCCACAGCATGATGCTGCCACCACCATGCTTCACTGTAGGGATGGTGATGAGCGGTGCCTGGTTCCCTCCAAACATAACGCCTGGCATTGACGCCAAAGAGTTCAATCTTTGTCTCATCAGACCAGAGAATTTTGTTTCTCATGGTCTGAGAGTCCTTCAGGTGCATTTTGGCAAACTCCAGGCGGGCTACCATGTGCTTTTTACTAAGGAGTGGCTTCCGTCTGGCCACTCTACCATACCGGCCTGATTGGTGGATTGCTGCAGAGATGGTTGTCCTTCTGGAAGGTTCTCCTCTCTCCACAGAGGAATGCTGTAGCTCTGACAGAGTGACCATCAGGTTCCTGGTCACCTCCCTGACTAGGGCCCTCCTCCCACGATCGCTCAGTTTAGACGGCCGGCCAACTCTAGGAAGATTCTTGGTGGTTCCGAACTTCTTCCATTTACGGTTGATGGAGGCCACTGTACTCATTGGGACCTTCAAAGCAGCAGATATTTTTCTGTACCTTTCCCCAGATTTGTGCCTCGAGACAATCCTGTCTCGGAGGTCTACAGACAATTCCTTGGACTTCATGCTTGGTTTGTGCTCTGACGTGCACTGTCAAGTGTGGGACCTTATATAGACAGGTGTATGCCTTTCAAAATCATGTCCAAACTTACCACAGGTAGACTCCAATTAAGCTGTAGGAACATTTCAAGGATGATCAGTGGAAACAGGAGGCACCTGAGATCAATTTTGAGCTTCATGGCAAAGGCTGTGAATACTTATGTACATGTGATTCCTTAGTTGTTTTTTTTTAAATTAAATTTGCAAAAATCTCCAAAAAACTTTTTACACCTTGTCATTATGTTGTTGTGTGTAGAAGTTTGAGGACAAAAATGAATTTATTCCATTTTAGAATAAGGCTGTAACATAACAAAATGTGGAAAAAGTGAAGCGCTGTGAATACTTTCCGGATGCACTGTAATTCCCCTGTGTGAAGTCAGTATGTGACCTCTGTACAGAGGACACTCCCAGAATGTTTTACATGCTTTGCAGAGACCAGACAAATCTAATATAATTTTGGTGGAGCGAGACGAGTGGGCGATTTCCTGATGTAGATAGTGAGGTTTAGAATCTTTCTGTCTTACCATCTAACTCTGGATTCTCTTTTCTATGTGAATGTGCAGTACAAGCATGGTACTGAGGGCTTGATTCAGACCCGCTCGCGAGCGCTGAGTGCTTGCAAGCGGGTCGATGTTGGCCCAGTGCGCATGTGCACGATGGAGGCGGCTCCATCGTGCGCATGCGCGAGACCCGGATAGCGATGGGCAAGCCTTCGCTCCGGGTCTCGCTACAAAGGGGGCATGCTGTCGATGTTGAGTGACAGCACGCCCCCTTTGGTGGGTGGGCCGGGGGCGTGGCTGTCCAGACGGAAGCGTTCCCATGGGAACGCCTACCATCATGGGAAGAAGTCCACCCACAAGTGATGTCAGTGGGTGGACTTCTTCCTCTGTAAGAGCAAGAAGCCCACTGGGACTTGCGGCAACGAGACCCTACCACAAGGGTCTCGTCGCAAGTCCGATGGTTCGCGACCATCACCCTGGCCGCTCACACTAGCTGTGGGTGGTCACCCACAGCTATGCGAGCGGCCAGGAGGCCGCTCTAAAAATACAATAGGCGGGCACTGATTCAGAGCGAGCGCTCTGAAAGAGCGTCCGGCTCTGAATCAGGCCCGAGTTCCGTTCAGTTTTTTACATATGCACAACAGTTACAAGTTGTTCATTATCTTATATATATAATACTGTAAAACGCTGTCCCTGACATGCTCAGTAGATATTGAACTCTCAGGTAATGACATCACTGAGACTGGTGGGAGGGGCTCAGAGTTCAGACCAATAGTCAGTAACTGTAATGTAGCTGTAACTTAATAAAGGTGGTATTCCTCCAGATTTGCAGCCAGGTCAGCACTGCAGGAGGCGTGACGCGATGGAGGTGAGCGGGTCTGAGGGTCATCGTAGCCCCCTCCCCCACAATACAATACCGCAATTATCGGCATTGTGAAGAGATGGGCGGAGCCACAATGTCGTGATTCAAAGCGTCCTCTGGGAGACGTGCCCACCTTTGCGGACAGTCGGGAGCGCCACCCATTTTTTAGAGCCGCCTGGCCATTTCGGGAAGGTAGACAAGTGTGATTTTCATCCAACCTTACATTAGCACCATTCCACAGAGACAGTGGTGAGATGGGGAACAGGGGGCATTTTTAACAAATACTGTGTGATACCTCGTTGCCTATATAGCAGCTAACATGAAAGTGGGTGACTCCCATTAAAGGAAGTATACTGTACATATATTTACCACCACCCTTGACCAGCTTGGCCAGGCCATATACCCACCTTCCCCACTAACATTTACCTGCACAGCACAATTTACAGGCTTTATCCCTGTCTGATGAAGCATGCAGCAGCGACATGATGTGCAATGCTCGTGGCCTCATTCGAAAACACATTCAAATGAAATAAAATGAAAAATGACAGCTTCAGAACAACTAAGAGAGTGTAAAGAAATACAGAAAGAGACATACAGAGAAGAAAAAAAAGTGAGTCTAAGGGGCATTTTCATTATTGAGGGCGAGTTATGGCAATTCAGTATTTCTCTGGTGTGGGGACAGCTGCTCCAAAAAGTAGCATGTCCCCAGGAACCCTAACACAATAGCACTGTTACTTACCTCATTGGCTCCCGGAGGCAAATTCTGAAATCTTTCAGTTTTCATAGTGTGCTGAATATTAGGCAGCCACATCTGGACCCTAATAATGAATGGGCAGGTTACAAAAGCCATGTGGGAATGCTAGTGTAACAGGCCCATATCAAACCTAAGGAGTGGAGGAGGGAACGTGGAGAAGTTGCCTAACTATCAGCCTCTTCCTATCATTTTATAGAATGAAGTTGATAAATGATAGCTACAGGCTGCTAGAACCTGACTGGTTGGTATGAGCAACTAAAGGAGAGACAAAGAGAGAAACTAAAATAGGGAACGTTTTTTGTAACTGAGGAATAGGGTAAAGGAAGACGACTGAGCATTTACTAAATTAAATTAAGGGAATTTGTTTTGTGCATATATTGTTTATTATTTAATTTTTCCTGAGTGTTACAACTGCAGTTTAATCTTTCTTATGTGTCACATTATTCTACTTAAATGCTCTTTAGTATGCTTTTTTTTTGTTTGTTTTAAGTGGATGAACTCTAAAAATAGTTCTACACTGCACAACAATGAAAATGTTTCCGATGTGAAAATAGTTACTTCTAATTGATTTCAGCATGCAAAGAATGATAATGACATTTAAAACTCTCAGTTAGCTCTGAGTTCCGAGATATAGCCCATTTATGACCATGTACGGATATGCCTAGTGACGTGGGCAGAATGGAGAGAATCTTACCAGCAATCTGCGTTCCGCGCAGAGAGAACGGGGCCTAATGACCCAATTAAATGAATCAGTTATTTGTCCCCTCCTCTATTCAAATATATGCGATTCACGGGATTACCCACACAAGATAACTGGTGCACTGAGTGACAAGCATAGTGAGCGATTCCACCAAGACATTTCAGCAATGGAACAAAGATATCAGGGTAGGTGATCACTACTGTTGGACAGTGACAAGAGATGCCCCAGAAGAGGAGTACAAGTGACAAGCAAAGAGAAAGCACCCCCATGTATAGGCCACTATATTAGATAGTACTTTCATATGCTGTATGTTTGTTTCGTTTTGTGTTCTTCTTTGTGATTGATTGAATTAAACAACTGTTATTTATTTTCTATCAAGAAAATATCAGATTATTTAAAAATAGCTTTTTTGACTATATTACTAATGTACATACAGTATTGTGCAAGTAGTGTAGCTCAAAAAATAGAGCTAGTAAAAACAATCTGAAATCATTTTAGTTTTTCTTGACCTCAAATTAGTAATGTATGACTATTTTTACAAAGGAAACAATTTAAAAGTATTAATTTGTTGTACAATGTTATCATTATTATTATCCTTCATTGCAAAGGGTCCACAGCGCCTTACAGAGTACATCTATAGATACAGTGCAAATGTAACAAGAAATAAGCTACATAAACATGACAATACAAACAAAACAGCATTGTAGGAAACAACCCAAAATAAACATATTAAACAAGTAATAAACATTTATGCATATACAGTCACCATAACCACAAGATCAGCTGCTTTTCCATTTGGACATACGATCGCTTAAACTACCCTGCACATTCTATATAAATATTTTGTATACGGCTGTTAATACACATGTTCCTGAGAATTTGTTTTTTTTTAGATTAATTAAAAGTTTTGCATTTGGTCCTATTAACAGTAACTTATTCTCTCTCCTGTTCCCCAGGTAATGAGTTGCCAGTGTGTGCTAGTTGCGGACTCAGTATCTATGATGGGCGCTACCTGCAAGCCTTGGCCTCTGATTGGCATGCAGACTGTTTCAGGTATGTCTGCGTTACTCCTCACAGTACAGGTTTTAAACTGAAGGTACACTAACCACATAATTTAAAACGTTACCATATGATATAACTCCTATTTTCCTACCCTCTTGGAATGACTGGGAGGCTCCGGAATTTGGGTGGCACTTCCAGCAACCCGGAAAGGTGGACAAGTCTCCCAGACTCTGGGGCCATGCGGCCGCCCACTTCCCCTGTGAAGTGGACGGCACAGGCAGCAGATGGCGTGATTTGCTTTGAAGACATTTTTCAGGTGAACTAAAGGGCACTGAGGCCTATGTAAATAACTAAGCCACTTTGGCTTCAGCATTGGAGACAAATTTAATTGTGAAAATTGATCACCAAGTGGTGAATTAGAGAGAGGAGGAGAAAAGAGCCTGTATATATTGTTTACTGGCTCACTTAGACTACTGTATTTATATGAAAAATTGCACAGAATGGCTAGTGTTGTATTACACTCTGGGCCTGATACAGACCCGCTCGTGATCGCTATGTGCTCACAAGTGGGTCGATGGTGGCCCAGGGCGCATGCGCACAACAGAGCCAGCTCCGTCGTGCGCATGCGCGAGGCCCGGATAGCGACGGGCAAACCGTCGCTCCGGGTCTCGTACCAAAGGGGGCGTGCTGTCGATGTTGAGTGACAGCACGCCCCCTTTGGTGGGCGGGCCGGGGGCATGGCTGCCCAGACGGAGGCGTTCCCATGGGAATGCCTATCGTCTATTAGAGCCGAAATCTCTCTGGGGCTTGCGGCAACGAGACCCTACCACAAGGGTTCTCGTCGCAAGCCCGATGGTCGCGATGGTCTTGACCATCGCGACCATCTTCCTGGCCGCTCGCTATAGCTGTGGGTGGTCCCCCACAGCTATGCGAGCGGCCAGGAGGCCGCTCTAAAAAACAAGAAGGCCGACCCTGATTCAGAGCGAGCGCTCTGTCAGAGCATCCGGCTCTGAATCAGGCCCACTGTTACAGTCTTGCTACAGAGAGCAGTTAAACAGCCAGTGTGAATCCCCTCAATTGTCTTCTCCTCCATGTACTATATATGCTGAAAATAACTGTCCAGCCTCCCCCTGCACCGTTCTAGCTCACATCTGTAGATAGACGGTCTTTGCATTCATTACAGACATTTATTTAGTGGAGAGGTAGGAAAGTGTATGGGAGCAGAACTAAAGTGGCCTCCAAGGACCACTCATTGCTGCCAGCTGGGTATAAAGAAATTTATGGTCTGCTAAAGAAATATCTGTATTGAAAGGTTTTAGTAGTATTTACTTCAAATTCTGTAATGAAAGTGATCTTCGTGGAGTGAGGACCAGCTTATATCCAAAATGAGCGCTGTGCTATGTGTTATAGTGATTTATATGAGACGGCAAATTCATAACTATAAGGAATATAGACTGTAAGCTCCACTAGGGCAGGGACTGATGTGAATGGCCATATATTCTTTTAAAAGCGCTGCGGAATATGTGTGCACTATATAAATAACTGGTAATAAATAATAAATACGTTATAGTTTGACAGAACAGTTGGCATTGAAATAAAAATATTTTCTGTGATTATGCGCAAATAAATATTGAAATATGCAGCATATGCATTAAAGGGAGGTTCACACAACTACCCAAATAGAATAATAGATCAGAAATAATATAATGCAATGATTGCACAAAAAAAACTGTAATCATGTAATCATAAATAAGGATAATCACCCTTAAAAATCATGGTGAATTTTTGTTATACTCTTTTAATGATTTGTAGATCAATCCATATGGGAAGCAATCGGGAAGCCGACTGCCTATATACTGGCAGCCGGCTTCCCGACTGTCTTATCCCGGCAAGGGTGAAATGCCGGGCATCTAGATGTAGACGCCCGCATTTCCCCGATGCCGGGAGACCGGCGCCCGGCATCACGATCGTAGTGATGCCAGGCGATGCGAGCGGACAGCCGCGGGGGGGAGGGTTAGGTTTAGGGCTCCCGGGGGGGACTTAGGGTTAGGCACCCCCCCGGGAGGGTTATGGTCAGGCTAGGGGGAGGGAGGGTTAGGGTTAGGCACCCCCGGGGGGGACTTAGGGTTAGGCACTTCCCCGGGGGACTTAGGTTTAGGTAGCGGGGAAGGGGGTGGTTAGGGTTAGGCACTTAGAGGGGGGATTAGAGTTAGGCACTTGGGGGGGAAGTTAGGGTTAGGCACCCCTAAGGAGGGTTAGGGTTAGGGAGGTTAGGTTAGTGGATACTTACCTATCCACGATCAGGATTTCCAGCGCTGTCGGGCTTCCGCTGCGTCGCACTCTGCTCCTGTCGGGCTGCCGCTGAGGGGAATCGAACCGCCGGCCCATGGTCGGCGGTATATCATACCCATTCCATCCATATAGGTCCTCCTCATTCAGATAAATCATATGGTAAAAGATGATTCCAGCATAAATTTCAGCAGTAACAATCGGAATGGGATAATATAAAATGAAAGAGAGAAAGACAGTAGTGCAGACACCTTTATACCAGTTTAAAAGGTTTTAATTCTTTAAAAAATGCACTCACAAATATAACATAATAACAAGCATATAACACATCAGCATGTTTATGGGATCAGCATATACTCATCAGGCCAGGTCTTAAATCAGGGTTGTAGTCAGAGTTCCGGATACCTATATGGATTGATCTACAAATCATTAAAAGAGTATAACAAAAAAGGTTTTACATATTCACCATGATTCTGGACTTTTAAGGATGATTATCCTTTTTTATGATTACATGATAACAGTTTTTTTTGCGCAATCATTGCATTATATTATTTCAGAACAGTTGGCATTGGCAGAGTTCTGAGGTCATTGGTTCAGTTTCTAACCAAGGCCCTATCTGTGTGGAGTTTGTTTATTCTCCCTGTGTTTGTGTGGGTTTCCTCTGAGTGTTCTGGTTTACTTCCACAATCAAACACAAACTGGTAGGTTAATTGGCTTTCAACAAAATAAAATAAATAACCATAGTATATATGTGTGTGTGTGCCCATGTGGGGTGTTTGTGTAAGGGATGCCGGTACTCAGGATCCCGGTGGTCAGAATCCCGACACCGGTATCCCGATAGGGTCACAATCCCGACAGAAATAGGTAAGTATACCCTCCTTCCCCTACCCATAATTCTTCCTCCCCACAGCCTAAACCTAACCCCCCCCCACCTAAACCTAACCTCCCTCCCCTGCAGTCTAAACCTAACCCTCCCCCCTTAGTGCCTAACCCTAACGCTCCCTCTAGTGCCTAACCCTATCGCTTCCTCTAACCCCAATACTTACTGTCGGGGTGCCGGTGCCAGGATTCTGACTGGTGTCGGGGTTCCGGCGTCGGCATTCTGAGCGCCAGCATCCTGACAATCGGGATAGTAACTGCTACATCCCCCCATGTGACAGGGAATATAAATTGTAAGCTCCTCTGGACCAGGGACTGATGTGAATGACTGTAAAGCTCTGCGTAATATGTGCGTGCTTTATAAATAACTTATATAATATATATATTATAGATAGAGCTTGGGACACTTTTCAAACTAGGTCCCCTCTCAGATTATTACAGTCTCTCCCAATATGTCTGGCTATAGAGAATCTGTCACCTCTCTTTATAATAACAGTAAAACAGAGAAGAACGGATGGTTGTATATAATATACTGAGACAATACTGCAGTCCAGCATTTGTGGCTGTAATCTCACCACTATTTCGCAAGTAATATTCTATACAGCGAGGTGTAAAGTAGGACTCTTGTAGGTTAAGACATCATTTAAAAGTTGGAGAAAAGCTAAAACAATACTTTTAGCATAAAAAGAACATGCACATAATGAAGTGGTATTATATTCTTTTGCTCTTATCTTATTTGAAGTAACTGCAGACTGTCAGACAATGGCTCATTTGTGTGACGCTTGGGAAATAGCACAGACGTCCTCTGACAATGTTAGAATTGCACAAGACTGTAAAGCAGCACTTATACTAATGAGTGACGCTGCAGCTTTTACATAGCCGACACAATGCAGGTTATAGTCTGAACGATGGAAATCCAGCTAAGGGACACGTTATGAATTCCTTATGCATTGATGTCAATAAGCCTTCAGACATGGCAGAGTTTTGTGTCCTTGAATCTACATGTTTGGATTATTTATGTATTAGTTTTATTTAGAGACAAAAATAATTCCACCTATTTAAAGCGGCAATACAAAACATGCACAGGTTTTGTATGGGCTCTAACCTCCCCTTTAAATCCAGCGGCTGAATCCTTTAAAGATGTCGCACCTCAACTTCATATGTGGGATGAAGTGAAGAGAAAGTACCAGAGGGTGCAGGAAAGGCATTGAGCAGGTTCCCCTATATTCCTCCTTCCCCCTGAGTAGAGTATTATAGGGTTTGCTCCCCATTACCCCTGCAGTTCTCAGGATAAAGCCTGACAAAGTTATAAAGATTGTCCCGTTGTAGAAACAGCTGCATCCAGTTGGACCTAAAGCCCACTAGAGTGCAAATTGATGAGTAACTAGACCTGTCGTCTTCACACTTGTCTATTTGACTGTGTGCATTTTGCAATTCACTTGTCATTAGTTACAGAGTAGTTGGGGCTATCTTTCCACTTTCCTCTTCATTTGTAAACCATTCCACATGCATAATGGAAATACTGATAATAAGGGAAGCTGCAAAGACAGATTGAATGGATGGATAACAATAAAGTATTATATTTAGGACAAATGACTAGCAAGATGTACACAATGCTGTCAGTGGGCTGTTCTGAGAAAGTTCAGCTCATAGTGATAGTTTATTACAGTACTGCCACAGATCTCGGACAGCAACATATTTGAATTATAAATGCTAGTTCTCTACAATTCAATGTAAACAATGCAGCGTAACTTGATTTACCATACACTGAAAGCTGCCGTACACTAGAACGATATAGTTTCAAGCAGCCAACTAGTTGGCTGGTTGGAATGATAATCAGCCAGTGTGTGGGAGCAAACGTTAATCATTCATTTGCTCCCACATGCCGAAAAACTGAAAAAATGGTTATTCCAATTCGTTGGCATGTTTGCTTTTTCCCAACTAATCGTTCTACAGTAGGGGGAACTTTCCCTCCAACTGACCGATAAGGCAGTATCCGCCTACTATTGTCACAATTGGGCTCTTGCTATGCCGGGCACTGACCAGGACCTCTGTTGGCTCTGACTTCTGACACCCACCAGGTCCCCGCTCCATCCTGCAGGCACAAGGGACCTCAGCAGACCCAAGCAAGCTCCATTCGGCCTGCGTGTCTCTCGCTGGTGCTCTCCCCCTTGCCATGGATCAGTGTGTGCAGTCAGGACTCTGGTGTGTGACAGTAGTGTGGGGCAGCTGCAGGGGAAGGGTATCAGGCAGGTACATTAGCCCACTGTAAGGGTGGACTGAGCAGCGAGGGAAGGCGCTCTCCTCTCCTTACCGATAAAGGGTGTTGGGGGGTTATTGTTGCTTCCTGGTATTTATAATTATAATTTGACAACGTGAAAACAACTTGACACACAGCTTACTGAGATCTAGGATTAAACTGAATTACTAATACAGAGACTGACATATTATAGATATTTGATGTAATACCTGTATTACAATGACCACAATATCTTGCCACCCTGAACTATCCCATTTGGATACATCATTTGATACAGTATTGTTTCTACACCAAGTAAACAGCAGCACCCCCCTTCCCCAGAACAGCAGCACAGTCTATCCTGCCCGCACCCTTTGCACCCCTTCCTTGCATGCCATCTATATTTGCCAACTTAGACTGGTTAGTGAAAAACATTACCCTTCCTTTTATAGCAGGTTCATATGGCCAAGGCTTCACATGGATAACTGTCCCATAAGTCAGAATTTTCTCTAAATATTGTTGAATTTGTCAATAAACCTTTTAATACATTCCTGCCTATAAACCTCTAAGATTCACCTGCCTAGAACCTCTAAGACAAAACCTGCCTGTAGCTTCTAAAACCACAAGATGTCGCTATTTTGATTATACCATTAATGAAATACTGAGACAGTTGAATAGCGGTCCAAAGCGCTAAAGATTATTATTCAGGTAAAAGTACAGATGTTACAACGCTATGATCTAATAATGAGCGCAAATAAATTGTACAAACATTAGGTCATAAGGTACAGTTAAAATACATGAAACGGTTATTAAAGATCAAAATACAATGAGCAATATGAGACAGAGAGAAAGAGAGACACATTAAAATACAATGAGAGAGATATCAATGTCTAGTGGGAGCACATGTTCAAGATGGCTGGTGATGGTGTGTGTGTGTGTTTGTGTGTGAGGGGGGGGGGTTTAGGAATGCTTCCTGCCCTATTGTCCAAACCGCATGGTCTACAAACAAACTCCATTATGAAGCTACCTCATTGAAATCTCCCATAATGCCATAGTTAATTAAATATGCAAGCTGGATATCATATGCCAACACATCAGGCAAACACTGTACCATTT